>BSBK01002874.1:600000-980309 GCA_027943335.1 Chamaecyparis obtusa | reverse complement strand
ATATATGTATCTATATATATATATAGTGTGTGTGTGTGTGTGTGTATATATATATATGTGTGTGTATATATATATGTGTATATATATATATATGTGTGTGTATATATATGATGTATATATATATATATGTGTGTGTATATATATATGTATATATATGTATATATAGGGCTCAATTATGTTTCATGTTGGCCCAACACATTATACCAAGTAATCAGCTAAGGTTATCACATGTTATAACTAGATTGTTTCATATGGATTACTTTCATAAGTTGATCAAGACACAATTATTGTAGGTTCAAAATTGAGATTACACATTTCAATCCTTCCTTAACCTTGTCCCAAAATTATAGGACCAAAATCATCCATGCGATGAAGTGCAAACATACTAATCATTTGTTTTGTTCCAGAAAAATAGAGAAACTGCCAAGCTGAGTTACCAAACCAAAAAAGAAATACAAATGAAACACCAAACCACATTAGCTCTTGAATATAGGTAAATGGGGTGTACTAGAACATGCAATCAAAATTTTATCTTCATATCTATTCATGTGTGAATACATGAAAACCAAAAAAATATTGACTATATCATTGAATTTCCAAGAGTCATAACTAGATAAGTCAACATAAGTGTGTTGACATCAATAACAACCAATATGACATGGAAACAACATTATCCTTCATTAATGACTCCTTTGAATAAATATTTCTTGGTGAATTATTCTATAATCTTTAATTTCCTATTCACACATTATGCTTATAGAGATGGATTTGTATGGTTGTGAGCCATTTGATCTATCTTAGGAAAATTTGTTATGATATTTTTGGGTCCACTCTTTCTTATGGAGTGGACTGTGTTATGTATCTTACAATTGAATGGCCTATTTTATGTGATATTGTTATATCTTGGTTGAGGCCAACTTGCAGTAAACATTTTAATGATCTATCTTATATTTAAGAAATGCATTCAATGTTATAGGAGTGTGAGAGAGTAGTTTGGAAGAGCACATTATGTGAAGGAAAGAAGAAAAACAAGACAAACAGATGTGTATAAGTCTAAGATTAAAATAAATATATTAAAAAAATGTGTACTACTAATTTAGGATATTCATAATTTAATTTTAAGATCTGTGTTGCTAGATGGTAGTGATTTTTCTAACAGAGATTTCTATATCTTGTCCTGAGGCAGTGAGTTTCATTTGTACAAGTCTTTTGTATCTTTCCCCGAGGAAATGAGTCTTATTTTTGCAAGTCTAGGTAGTGATCCTAAACATTATATTTCAAGACTATCTATATTATGAGTTTGATTCTCACTGTGATTTTTCCTACCATTGGTTTTTCCACATAAATCTAGTGTTCTTGTGTTGATTCTAATTTATGTTTTATTATTTCATAAAGGATAATTCATTATGATGATTAAAATTTTTATCAAGATCTAAATTAAATTTATTATTGTGGTCTATATTGATTCACCCCCCTCTTAGTCATTTCATATGTTTGACAATTGGTATCAGAGCTTGGTCCCTTCTTGTGAAGCTTAACCACTCGAGGGAGATCTAGTATGGTGCCAAATATGAGTTTCAAGGATCTAAAGTTTTAAGGTGAAAATTATTCCTATTGGAAGGAAAAAGAATAAAGTTTCATTTAGAGTCTTCCAAAAGGATTATGGGAAAGTATTTAAAAAGGATATATCATACCTCAGGATGGACCATAGGCTCTAGATGAGATAAAAGATGATGAAAATAATTTAAAATCTAGGTTTTCTATTGTCATTTATTGAGTGATGAAATGTTTGGTAAAGTCATTGGATTGAAGATAGTAAAATAAATCTGGGATAGACTAAGTTGTATGAAGTAAATTTGAAAACAAAATAAGCCAAAGTGAAAAATCTAAAGCACAAGTTTGAAAATATGAAGATAGGCGATGATGAGTTCATTGAAGCATATATTACATGGTAAATGAGATTGTGAATGTTATTAATGGTTTTGGTAGAACAATAGAAGAAAAGGAAGTGGTATGAAAAGTATTGATGACTGTACCTAAACCTTACAAGTCAAAGAAACATGTACAATTGAATAAATTCATGATTTAAATTCCTACACCTTGGATGAGATCAAGAAAAAGAGGAATAAAGAAGCATTCAAAGCATCAATCAAGCCTAGAGATGAAGTTGAAGAAGACATGGATGAGATTGAAGCAACCTTTGTAAGAAGAATGATGAGAGGAACCAAAAAGTACAAAGGTAAGTTTCCTCTAAGATGATTTAATTGTGATATAATTTATCATGTTTCTTTCATGTGTCCTTATCAAGAAGAATTTAAAGGATATAATGATGAAAAGAGAAATAGTTATGACATTTATGATTAAAAAAAAAAGAGACAAAGAGACAAAGAAAAGAGAATATTATACACGATGAAGGAACATCTATCTAAGGATGAAGATGATAATGACTCAAATGAAAAAAATTATTCTTGGCTATAAAAGGTGACAAGCAAAGAAGCCAAAAGTGAAGATGACTACACTATATATTAAAGTGGAAGCTACAACTTGGATTATTAATTCTAGATGCTCAAACCATATGACAATAGACAAAGATAATTTTATGAAACTTAATAAGTATGATGAAGGATGTGTGAGATTTGCAAGAGAAGAAGCTACCTCTATATGGGCAATAGGAAGTATCAAAATTTATGGTAAGCATAAACTTGATGATGTCTAAATATATTAAAAGATTGAGACATAACTTGCTAAGTGCTATTTAGATGTGAAGTAAAGGTTATGAAGTCACCTTTAGTAAATCCAAATGTGAAATCCTAAAAATAAATATTCTAATTGCTAAAGGTATTAGAGTAAATGAAAAATAATTTTTGCATAAGTAGTAATGGTCAGAGTCGATATTTGATGGTACAAGTATGCGAACTTGAAGATGAATTTGAAAGGAAGAAAAAAGAAGATAAAATCTGGGAAAAGATGGTAGAAGAAGAAAAAAAAATACTGAAAAGACAAATAGAATTGACTGAAATAGATGCAGAGAAGTTGAGGAATAATTTAAAATATACAAAAAAATAAATTACCAAGTTCAAGGAGCACAAAGATGATAGGATGGATAAAATCCTATCAAAACAAAGAACAAACAATGGAAAAAGTGGATCTAACAATAGGTATATGATGAAAGGTGTTAAGAGTAATCCTAATCTAGCTTGGAATAGAAAAGAATTTAGGATTTCCCCTTCTATGCAAAATAGGTATTTTTCAAAATTTGCTAGTAATTTTTTTTCATGCAATATAAGTATGGTCATAAAGCTAGTGATTATAAAAGTTTAATTAGAAGTTAATTAGTTAATATAAAATGTTACTTTTATAGTAAGTGTGGACAAATTATAGCTAAGTGTAGTAAGATAAGTAGAATATTTGTATTGATGAACATTTTTTGAAATATGCTAAAATTTTCAATGGAAACTGTTATATCTCTAATATGCATGGACACAAAGTTGTTGAATGCAAGATAATGGAAATATTGGAAAAATTAATGGAGCAAGACCACAAGGTGGTTTGATATGTTACATCTGCAATACAGTTGGTCATATTGCAATGTTTTGAAAAATGAGAATTAAATAGAATAGAGTATTGGTAAAGAAGATCATTATCAGTAAAGAGAAGAAAGAGATGAAATTCTTCAGGTAAAAGAATCAAGAAAAGTATAAGAAATATTTCAGAATGGATTTTCACCCTCTAGTGGTGCTAATTCCTTCTTCTAATTGAAAGAAAATGTATAGTTTCTCTTAGTCTCATAGGTCAAGATAATTATCCTTGCTACACTTTCAGAATGTCAAAATATATATTAAAGGATATAAAAATATTTTTTTAGACATGCATATTTTCAAGCACATATTTTTTAGGAGGAGACTCAAAGCTTTAACTTTTATTTCTTGGGATAATGTAGATTTTTTTTTCTGAAGGTGGGGAACAAAGTTTGATATGGTATAACAATGACATGTTTCCCTTTGTCCTTGATGTTGAAGGGTGATAAGTTTTTTGGAAGTTCACAATTGTTGCCACCAATGAAAATGGGGGAGATTGTTGAAAATGTGGCATGTTGGTTGTCATTTATGTAAAACTTGTTGAAAGGATGAAGTACTAGTGGAAGAGTTGTTGGAAGAATGAAGTGTTGATGGAAAACTTGTTGGGATGCTGATGTGTCGATGACATATTTTAAAAAAAATTGATACCTTGTTTTTTTTGATCAATCAATCAAGTATGGTTAACAAGAATCATGGTAGTAGTTGCTTGTATGGATCATATATAATTGTGCTCCTTTTTTTAGAAGATATTCTTACAATAGTTTTTGTTTTGTTCAGGATATTGTTATTGTGGTGTTAGAACCTCTATCTATTTCTGGTAATAGTCTTGTTGTGTTTCTTGTTCAATACATGTTTATATAGAATTATAATATTCACTTTCTATACTTTCAAAAGAATGCCACTACTTTCCTAGTGATGCTCAATTTGGTACAAAAGATGTCTTTTAGTTTGCTACTATTCAGAAGTTGTTGATGATTCAGAAGATGTATCTTGGTATGTTGTTGCTAAGAAGTTGACTTTGTGGGTTTTTTCATTGTTGAATGTTATTATTTCACTTTGTGGTGTCATTGATGTCATTCATCCTAGGTGTGACATTAATGTCTGACTCTAGTAATCATAGAAGAATGGGATGTTGATTGATGAAGAAGATTTGAAAATGTTTCTTAGTACAAGTTGTTGACTTGTATTGTTGTTACTTATAATGTACACTTTTTATGTTTCTACTATTTATGGTAACATTTGTGTTTCTCTTAAAGACTATTTATTAAATGTGTTGATTTTGAAGACATGTTTTACACTCTATTATTGTTGATGTTCTCTAACGATGGTGAGTTCTATCAAACTAGTCTAGAGTACCTTTGATTTCCTTTGGATACATATTATTGGATACAATGTTTTTGAATGATGATCTTAATCATGCTTGGTCATACAGTATTTTTCTATTGATATTTGTGGTTCGCAAGTGAGCTTTGATGATCTATATTCAATATGTTTAGTTATGCTATGTTCTTGTGTATCCACATGTGCTACCTTATCTGGGATCATTATTTTGGTCTAGATATACTTGATAATTGATTTTTGGGTGTTAATTTGGGTCTAACCTTCATGTGTGGTGATCTACATGCTTCAAGATTACTTTGGAAGATATTTATTGGCCAACTATTTTACAAGCTTAAATTGCATATTCACACATTACATTTTGGAGATGGATTTGGATGGTGTGGGGACCATTATATCTATCTTAGTAATATGTATTATAATATTTTTAGGCCCCATATTTCTCCTAGAGTCGACCACTTAATGTATCTTGGGTTTATATGACCTATTTTATGTAATATTATTTTATCTTGGTTGCAGTCGACTTGTAGTAAATATTTTAATGATCTGTATTATATTTTAGGAATGCATTCAAAGATAGAGGACTGTGAGAGAATAGTGTGAAAGATTGGAAAGTGTGGAAGAGTTCATTGTGTGAATGAGAGAAGAAAAATAAGACGAGTGGATGTGCAAAAGTCTGATTGTAAAAGAAATATGTTTAGAAACAATGTGTTGTTGATTCAAGATATTCTTATTTCAATTTTGAGATTTGTGATGTTGAATGAAAGTGAATTTTATGGAAGATATTTTTGTTGCTTGTCATATTACAATGATTTTTATTTGTACAAGTCCTTTGTATCTTTACCTCAGGTAGTAATCCTTATCTATGCAAGTTTAGGCAGTGATCCTAAACATTGTAACTCAAAACTATCTATATTTTTGAGTTTGATTCTCACCATGGTTTTTCTCGGCCTTGGATTTTCCATGTAAATCTGGTGATCTTGTTTTGATTCTAATTTATATCTTATTATTTCATAAAGGATAACTTCTTATGGTAATTTGAGTCTTATCAAAATCTTAATAAATTTATTATTATGTTCTATACTAATTCATCCCCCTCTTAGTTTTGTTGTGTGTTAAAAAAATGGGTCTCGATGATCTTCTCACAACAGTCCCCAAAGTGATCTCGATTATGAGGCTCATAGAAAATTATAAAATTCATTAAAAATAAAAGAGCTTAAAATGAAAGCATTTATTTTTTCATTCTCCAAAATGTGGAGAAGAAAAATTTCACCAATATCAATATTGATTAAAGTCTCAAATGATGAAGTGTCCATTGTGCCACCTCACTTCAACTAGTTCTCTAGTGAGCTAGGGGATTAAGATAACTAAATGATGAAAGAAATTTTAAGATTTAATGATATGATGTAGAGAATAAAAGAACTAAATTAACTTAACTATAGTTGTTGAAGATGTGTTAACTACTGTAAATGAAAGAGCTAATTATCTCCTCTAATGATCAAACTTCACGAGCTCACTTTCCAAGATGAACATGTAGGTCAAGCAAAACAATGTGGGTATGAGATGAAAATGAAATGTGTGTACATCCCGTATGAACAAGGTATAAAGGATGAAATAGAAAGTGGAAAAATAGAATAATAAAAAAAGGAAAAGCTAAGCTAATGACATAAAGAAGGGAAAATACAAATAAACTATGAAATGAAGATGATACAAGTATATAAGAGAAAAAGAAGACTCATGAATAAATAATTTTTATGATATCCATTAGTTTCCCTACTTCTCCATGCAATAAACCTCCACACACAAAGACAAAGAAATTTTGGATGGCTATTTAGAAACTTTCCTTAGTTAGATCCCTATTTTGTTGTTTCCACCTTCACAATAGCCGAATAGATGAGACAATGGAGGTAGATAACCGCAAAGATAAACAAACAAATGATAATATTACAATATTTAGATAAATAACTTTGATATGATAAAAATATACATAATGAGATAGTGTGAGTAACCCCCCTTTACAAATCCACAGCAAAAGCTTGACAACGTGAAGGAAAGGATAAACAAGAGATTAAAAGAAGTTATCCCAATACAATAAGAAGATCAACAATATGATGATATAGTTGTGAAAATGAAGTATGAAGAAAGTATGAAATGAAGAGATCAAGAAAATGCCCAAGAAGACCAAATGAAGATAAAAAAACACTCTTATAATGGAAAAGGGTTGAACCTTGGTCTCAATTAGTGATTATATGAAGTGTTACTATAATACCCACCTATATGCTATTATTTTAGTCTATGCGGCCAAAATCTATTTAGGAACTTTATATGTGTGTGTTAGACTTTCATTATGTTTTGATGATACTTTGATGTTATGATAGTATGTAAGGATGATACATTGGCGTTGATAGGATCACTGTTTATGTTTCTTAACTCTTATGTTTAAATGATGTTTAAATATTCATGTTAGGACATAAGATGATGAAATAGTTAATTATGTTTCACTAAGATACTGACCCTTATATTTGTACATTCATTGATGATAGATATGTTTATGTTTCTATTTGATGTGTTTTTATGATGAGGGATGAAGTTGTAGTTACTCAATTATGAGATCCACAAGATGTTTTGATCCCCTTTATTATTTTTTATTATGATATATATATTGAAATAAAAGAGGGGTAAAAATTTATTCAATCAGGAAGAAGTACAGAGCTTGGGCATCAAGAATCCCTATCAGAAACCACTAGATTATCTAATTGTTGAGACAAGCCAATATGTAATTGACCTCTATTCATAATATTCTAATTTTTCATGTGATCAGAAGCCTATTTGGATAGAAAAATCAACTACACCATTCCACTCCCTATGGATATGAGTAAAAGTAACAGAATCCAAAGAAGCACATAAATCAAGAATCTAATTAACAACCAAAGCTAAATACCAATTAACATCCTTAGAATGTTTTTGAGTTAGCAGATACACCACCACCTATGAATCTAATTCACAAATGAGCCTTCTCCATCCAAGAGAACAAACGTGCTCCACAAGATACAAAATAGTAATAGCCTCCCTCAAGTTGTTAGTATAATGACCTTTATATACAGAAAAAATAAATTGAAAAAACCCCAAGCTATCCCTACCAACTCCACCAATACCAGCAAGACCTAGGTTTACTCAAGAAGACCTATCTGCATTGATTTTTAGTATGCCTTGCAAAGGAGGATTCCACCTTCCCACTCTATTTATATTTCAAAGAGGGTGTCTACATCTATTTCTCATGAGATTTCCTTATGGATGAAGAAAATGGAGGTGGCTATAGAAAATAACATCACGAGGATCCATATCCTTTCTTAGGTAACATTTTGCAAAAAAAATTTCTCCCAAATAATGGAGAATTTTCCATGACAAGTGGTGAACCCCCAAAGACATATCTTGTAAAATCTCATGATTTCTCTCCAACAAGATATTCCAAATGAAAAAGAAATGGACAAGATTCCAAGAAACTTGGAGAAAATAAGTCTTGGTAGGAGCCTTTCCCTATCAAACAAAGAACTTAGCCAAAGAAGAGACATGTTAACAAGCTTGATTCCACACATCCCACCAAAATTTCTAGATATGTCTAGTAAAGGAAGACAAGAAAAAGACATGAGAGATGGTTTCTTCACTATTACAACACAAAACACACATCAAGGGGCCCTGAAAGCCATGCTTGCATAAATTACCCCAAGTAAGACATTGATTATGGATCACCAGCCACATAAAACAAATTATAGATCAACCATGAGAACTTGTACCAAACTTATTTCCACCAAGGAACCTGATTGTCCCCAAATGTATGTCACACTTGCTCAAAATAACCAACATATCTATAAAACTTTCCAGATAAATGTGTGCTTTCACAAGCTAGAGAAATCATTCCCATCCAAGGTAGTGCACTCCCTAGACTCCATAATCTGAGCCAGCACCTACCTGTCTTCCTTAAACCCTCCTGGAGGCCATTTAGAAGGATATTTCCAATGAAAATGGGATTTCAACCCACAAGTATGGGTAATCTTATAATTGTCAAAAGTGACCTAGATAGAAATTTTAAAGGCATCACAAAGGACCTGAAGGTGGGGATGAGTAGAAATAATAAAAGGATGGCCATCCCATGAGTCAAGCCAAAAATGAGCTTGATATCCCATATGACAAATCTGAAAGATACCATTCTTAACTAAGTGATTCTAAAGTTTCAAAGTGTTCTATATCATAGAATCTCTCCCTTCCAAAGAAAATAAGGGAACATTAAACAAATTAACACCTAGAAGATACTTATGGGTGAGAATATAGGCCCAAAGTTGATTTTGGCTAGAACACTAGCACTAATATAACTTGGTAGCAAGAACTTTCCATTTAAAATAGAACATAATGTAACACCACCCTCATTCTTAGGTCTGCACATAGTTTCCCACTTAACTAAACTCCATTTAACAATCGATAAATTCTTGCTCCAAAGAATTTAAGGAGAGAATACATCAAACTCCTAAAGAAAATACATGGGAGAAGCCTAAAAAAAATACTTGTAAATAGGAAGAACTTGAATAAATGACTTTAGAAGAGTCAAATGAGAATCTATAGAGAACCATTGGTGGGTCCAATGATTAACCTCCTGACACATCTTTTCAACCAAAATATGTCAAGAGGATTTAGGATGTCTTCCAACCATAATAGGAATCACTAGATAAACCGAGGGAAGAGATCCAATATAAAATTGTAGAATTTCCTTAATACGCCTTTGAATGGGCTAACGGGTATTGAAGAAGAAAATGGAGGACTTATGTTCATTGAATTTTTGACTTGAAGCTACAAGATAAACATCCAAGGCATGCCTAAAAGATTTAGCTTCCTGAAGATGAGAAAATTCCATTAGAGAAGTGTCATCCATAAAATGGAGATGTGAGATTGGTGGTAGGCCATTGACACCCATGAATCAAGCCTTGAGAAAATAAAATCTTAAGAAAATGACCTACACCCTCAGCCAGAATAATAAAAAGTAAGGGGGAGAGATATCCCTTAGAGAAGGCATCAAGAAGCCCCAAAAGGATCTGGAGGTTCTTCATTCACAATAATAGAAAAAGAAGCTATAATAACACAACTCAAAGTCCAACTCACCCATTCTGAACTAAAACCAAAGGCTAAGATAATTTTTTGAAGAAAGATCCTATTGATTATGTCTTAAGCCTTAGTATGTCTAATTTAATAAACATAGATCTCTCTTAGGTTTTCATAAAGTGAATAATGTCATAAGTTTCCACCACCCCATCTAGAATCTATTTACTAGCCAAAAAACCCCCTTGTTTCTCAGATATCACCATATGAAAATAATTTTTGAGTCTCTTTGCAATCAATTTAGTGATAATATTATACACCACATTACAAAGATAAATAGTTTGAAATAATTCAAGCTTGTCGAAACCTTCCTTCTTGGGAATGAGAGTCAAGAAGGTAGAATTCAAGGTACGAAGCATTTTCTTATTATGAAGAGCTTCCTTAACAACCTCCAAAAGATCTAGATTAATAATATCCTAAAAGAGATCTACATGGGAGCCATCTAGGCCTGGAGCTTTACCTTTGTTAATCCCAAATACAATTGCTTCTAACTCTGGCATCAGAATTGGACAGATGAGAGAATAATTCATTGCATTGGTGACAAGAGAGGGGATGTAGAAAAGGATCAAATTATCCTCTGCAACAATAGGAGGGGAATCTTTAGAAAAAATATTACAATAAAATGATGGGCCTCATGGGTCATAGCGGACAGAGAAGATATTTGAAGCCCATCAAAGTTAACAAGAGAGGAAATATACCTCTTATTATGATGAGCCTAAAAAAATGATGAAAGAAATTCATATTCTTATCCTCTTCCTATAGCTAGTCAACCTGAGCCTTTTGTTTCCAGTAAATATCCTCCCTAAGTTCCTATTCCTCCATATCTCACATATCCTTGGATTTAGCTTTTCCAAGAGCATCAAAGAAACTAGAATCTAAAATTTGGTGAGTAATCACCGCAAGATGGTCAAGAGCATTCCTCTTCTTAGACTAAAGGTTACCAAAATAGGACGTGTTCCATCTCTTCAAATGATATTTGACATATTTAATTTTATTCTCAAAGAAAAACATAGTTTTTCCATACGCATGGTCATTCTCTCTCCACCACTTAGCCACTAAACCATGAAATGAAGAGTCCCGAAGCCACATAAGCTGAAATTTAAAAGGAGAATTATTTGGTCCAAAAAAAGAAGAGGAATATAATTTACTTGGCTAGTGATCAAAACCTCTCCAGTCTATAATTTATGAACTAGTAACCAAGCCACCATCAACCCAAAAGAAGGAGACAAGAAACCTATCTAGTCATTCATAAATTGCCTCTTATCCAATCCATCTATTGTTCCAAGTGAAATTACCATTAGAAGGCTTGACATCCACTAAAGTAAGAGAATCCACTTGAGCTCAAAAAATATCATAGGTTGGACCCAATCTAGGAAAGCCTCCTCTTTTCTCATTCAAACTTGACACAAAATTATAATCACCACCTAAGATCCAAGGAAAATAAGGCACACATGACCAAACATACCAAATGTGATCCAAAAGATTAATTTTACCATGGATGTCAATAGGAGCATACACATTTTTAATAAGAATAGTTTCACTAGAATCCTAAGAAGAAGTAACCATGGAAATAGAAGACCAACTAGAGATCCACCAAATGGGGGAAATCTTGCATGGATCCCAAAAAAGTGCAAAACCTCTACAATTACCCTAAGAAAAAATGTATTGATACTTCCCATAGTATAAAATATGAGAAGCGTAGTGAAGCATGACATCAATAGAAGCCTTAGTCTCCTAAAATAAGGTGTTCAGGGAATGAACCGCAATCAAATCATGAATATTATTTTGTCAAGGGATTTTATTCAACCCCTTAACATTCCATGAGAGAAAAATCATTGATAGGATTGGAAGAAGTGAACATCAATGGGCCCAAATTTCACTAAAAAATCCCCAATAGATTTAATCTTCTCATGATCCTTCTTACAACCATTTTTAGAAATATTATGATATAAGACTTTCTTAGCCATCCAACAACACCTCCTTAGCCAAATCTTCCAGGATAATATCATCATATAAGTCAATAGGAGAATTAGTAACCCTTGACAAAGAGGAAATAGAAGAACCAACCTAATGTGGACCATCATGTTGACTCATAATAGGGAGCTTCTACTATTGCATAATTTCCATGCCTACTATGGCTTCCCCAAAAGAAACATCAATAGGAATCTCTTCCTCCAAGGTCATATTGTCCAAAACCTCAAAATGATTAAAATTGTCATCGGGCTACCTATCCCTAAAGGAACTATTTTGTCCTCTCTTCTTTGCATGAGGTTTAATAGATATGAAACCATCCTTATCTAGAACAATTGTCTACATAGGGACTTTACCCTTATCTCCTTTATCCACCTTCAAAGCTGAAGGAGGAGAAGAGCTACCAAAAAAAGTACCTACATTCTTATTAACATGAGGACATTGAAGTTGGATATGACCATACTCATGACATATCCAACAATGAAATGGGAGAGACTCGTAATCAAGTTGCTAAATCTAGGAAGAAGACCCCAAAACAAATTCCAAAGAATCTGGCAATGGATTATTTAAATCAATCTAAATAGAGATACGAGAAAATGAAATCAGATTTTTATCCTAATTTTTTTGAGCAATAGTATCAGGCTTTCCAAGTAGAACTGCAATCTGTTTCAAAATATTTTCACACCAAAACTCAAGAAGGAGCCTTGGAAGGAGAACTTGCATAGGAGCCTTGGAAGGCATCTCTTTTTCTAAATTAAACCCCATAGGCTATGGTTTTTAAAAAAATCCCACATGATTATAAAAATATGGGCCTCCCTCATAAACTCAATTCCTATCTACCATATTTGTAAAGATAACTAGGAAATAGTTGTTTTTAGCTAGCATGACTTCAAGATCGCCTTCAACTTACCATGTGCAATGAATCCATGTCTCCAGCACTAACAAAGAAATGAACATTCCAAGGTATTTAAAGATCAATGTGTGTTGGCTCCAATAATCAACATCCTCCATTACCGATTAGGGAGGAATAACTAGAACTGGATGATCATGGTTGTAATGAAGACAACCATTTACCTTTTTTAGTTTAGATCTCTCCCCTGAATAAAATGTATCAGACTATGGTACATTCATGCCATAAGAAGACCCAAGATGCAGCTTGGGGCTAGCAACCACTAGGCTATTGGAAACCCCATTTATTACCATCTGATTATAAGATTAAAAAAAAACCTCACCCAACGCCCAACACCAACCAACAAACACTTGAAACAAAACATCAAACTTCAAACCCCCTACAAACATCAAGTACCCCTGTAAACTAAAAAACACCCAAAAAAGATTCCAATATGAAAACCCTACAAAAACCCCTACTCTGATCACAAACCTACCTCAAACCACCTTCCCCTAGCCTCTGTCAACAAGTCCCCCATGCACAAGAAAGAAAATAACTAAAAGACAAAAATGTAGAAAGAAAAGGATACATGCAGCTAGGGTTTCCCCTAGCTCACATAGACGTAGACAAAAACCATCATGCATGCCATTAATATGATCAAATCATTATGATATATATATATATATATATATATATATATATATATATATATATATATATATAATATATATATATATATATATGCACATTCTCATCTTTGTGATGTAGAGTTGTAGGTACCAGGCATGAACTTCACCTAAATTAGCAGGTATAAGTGTGCCCTTCCATACATCTTGATGATGGAAGAGGGGAGGTAGCATTCAGGCCTAAACCCTATCCTAACCTTAATTCGTCATCCCACATAAGGATAAGTATCTCATTTACCTACCCTATTGGATTGGTCAGGACAAATTGAATCCAATTACTCTAGTTGAGTATGGATTTGACTTTATTATCTCCACAGTAATCTTTTAAGAAACCCCCCCTTCAAAAAAGTTGTAAAAAACTGGCAAAATTTGTAAAACTACTGAGGAAAATATTAATTTTATTGATGTAAAATTTTAGTTTACAAAGAAAAAATAATAATCTCAATTGGCTAATCATTCATGCTCCCTGAAACTATGTGAAAAATATGGGCGAATTGTGTTTTTTTTTCAAAACTATAAAAATATATATTGGCGAATAAAAAATAATATTTATAGTATAATAATAATTTTGTGGGTGAATTATGAGTCAAAAACATCAAAAGACTTAGACAATAATACTATCTTCAAAACATAGGACTGAGACCAAAACTTGACCATGGAAAGGTAGTTATTTTTTAAATTTGGCATCTTGAAATGTAAAGGTTATTCAGAAATCAGGAGTAAAAGCATATTGAAAAGATTAAAATGTGACTCACAGGTCACCTTAGACAGTAGAGAAACAAATAGACTAATAGTGACTCACAGGTCACCTTATAATCACATATTTCAAAGAACCATAGTTTGATATCTATAATCAATTTGCTTCATTTATCATACATTCATTCATTCAACAGTAAATCAAATTATCCATGAACAACAATATCAAAAGCAATTTTGAGTCTCATGTAGTTGTCACAACAAAAGGAGGAAATTTTATTCAAAAATTGGGAATCTTTGTAAAATGTTTAACAAAGATTAATATAGTGATAGTCTATTTTCCTACCTAGGCAGTTACATAATAGCATCTTGAAAAATAAATGACATAAATAGGCCAAATTGGCCAAGTATTCAAGTACAGAAACATAAAAATAGGAAAGCAATCATGCTTCTGCTAGGATGGAGAACCTTGGCCAATGATGGTTGTAGTGTGTGTATCGATCGGGTTCAATTTCACCAATGAAAGGATTTCTAAGTTTCATTGGCACTGTCATGTGTATGGGCAAGTGCTTTCCACAGGCTGGTTTATGACATCTTGATGAAAATAGCACATACGACATATCCCACATTAGTGATGCATAGTGCTACATCTGTGATTTTATATGTCAGTGCTTACTTATTCGCTTGCCAAAGGCACATCACTTTTTGGCAGAGAGCACATGTGCACGGGGCTAAGCCAATGTGGAATTTATTATTGACTTTGGTGCATCCAGAAGAAAATGAAGACAAATTTTGGAAAGCCAAAGCTAAAGTGGACTATGGATGTGGTATGAGAAGACAAATCAGAGGGTGCCATGTGGCACTTTTTGATGCGTTAGTTGATGAAAAAATTGGCGTGATGGTGTGCATGACTTCATTGGTCAGTTTGGCAGTTAGAGATGGCACTCCCAAAGGTACACAATGGTCAATTTAATGGTCAGCCTAACTTTGATGAGCTAAAAGGATGGTCAATGTTGGTGTTTCCAAAGTTACAAAAGGGTTTGACTGACAATTGGCATGACTTCGGTGGTTATGTTGGTGGTCTAGGATGAAGGCCATGAAGTTATGTACATAGTTTACATAGCTTCAGGTGGATAGGTTGAAGGTTGGAGCTGGCAATTACGAAGTGGTTAAGCTAGCAGTTGGCATGATTTTGGTAGTTATATTGGAAGTCTAGGCTAAAGGTCATGAATTTATGAAGGGGTTTGGCTAACAGTTAGCTTGACTTCATGAGTTATGACTACAGTCAATGGAGTGTGTTCCAACGCTATAACATTAACATCAAGTGGTTTGCGGGACATCGTAATTTTTTCATCATTGTTTGGGGTGGTGATTATGATGTCACATTTATACACCAAGTGGTTGAAAGCATAACTTCAAAAGGTTGGGCCCATGATTAAAGAGCAAGGTCATAAAGCTATGCACATGGTTAAGCTAGTGGTTGGTGTGACTTTGGCAATTAAAATTGTGGTTAGGATATGGGGGTTCCAAGGTTACGACACTGTGATATTTACTTTTCTATGTCACATCATGTGGTTCTAGGGTGGTGCAAAATGGCAGTGTATGTCAGCACATATTTAATGAGAATATTGTCATTGGGATATTACAGAAGTGTTGGATGTGGGATCTGCAATTAGGGACATTAATGAGACTTATCAATGGTTTTAAATTATTCACTAGTACATAATCTAGGCTAAGATTTTGAGTAGACATCAAAACTAATAATTTTTACAGGATATGAGCTTTCATTCATGTCAACATTCATTATTTTTCTTTTCTGAGGCAAGCCACCTTACATGAAACATTCCTTCAAAATTTAATGTGGCTGCCAAGTTGGTGATTAATTTCTTTATATACTCTCAGTAGTGAAATAGTACAACATTGAACATAGGGAACTTTCTAATTATGGATGATAGAATGGGTCTTCTAGTAGTTGAGGGATCATTAAATGAGAATCCACAACCTATTCTCCAACCAAATTTGGATATCGATGAGGTGAATCAGCAAGATGTCCTGAGTCATCTCATGTCTGTGGTATGGGAACATGGTACCAATTACACCATATACCAAAGAGATATGTTCAAACTGGAAGTAGAAAAAGACAAGGCAGAGATGCATGCTATTTTTGAGGATCATGGTTTTGACCAGGAGGGGTTTCAGGAGGAGTTGAACGGATTACTTTTTGGCCTTCACATCGACTAATTGTCACCTTTTGGATTATGGAAGCCATTATGAAATGATCATTTTCATTGCTAATGATATGTAAGGGCCTTCTGGATACTATAACAATTAGGATATGTAGGTTTTTCATTTGAAAGGTTAACTTTTGTAAATACGAATATACTTAAATTGGAAAATTTATGAATTGTAAACGCTTGGAAGTTTTTCACTTCCCAGTTTCCCTTCTGGGGAAACCACAATCGTTCAATATAACTATAGATTGGACATTACTAAGAGAAACAAAGGGGAGATTTTTTGGGATTCAACTGATAGAAAAAAAAAGTTAATTGTACCATTTTATAAATTAATACAAATAAGAAGACCCTTTTTCAAATAGTGTTATATGCGTTATTTACTAATTTAGAAACACAAAAACTTAAGTTTTAAATTTAGCCTCGCCCTTATACTTCAAATTTCAATACAGTAACATGAACATTATATAATATACATTATACTTTAAATTAAAAAATAATGAACAATAGTTTTGTAAATTGTAAAAGTAATTATTTATATGAGTCAAGATTCAATAAGTATAGTATATGAAGTATATGTGATTCTATATAAATACCTATTAACTAAATGATAAATCACTTCATTGAATCAGTGAGTAGTTTGATGCTTATAAATCCCACATGGAAACCAGCCCCTAAAATTGACTAGTAGTAACAAATTCATCTGCATTCTGAGTCAGGTATTAAAAATTAAAAAATTCTTCATCTTCATTCTGAGTCTAGGACCGAGATCCATCATTTTTCTCAAAACTAGCAGTAGCACCACCAAGTTTTAAACTGTTGTAAAGCCCTCATCTTTCATGCATGAAATTCCAAATTAACATTGCCCTATCATAAGGAAAATATCTAACATTGTACTGAGTTACAAACAACCTCAAGCAAGTTTCCAAGTTTTTGTCTAGTTTTTTTTAATCTTTGATTTCAAAAACCCCAATGCACTGAAAACTCTTTCATCTTCCACCGACCCCATTATCATTGTTTGACATAAATGAACAAGTTTGAAATATTCTGATATTGAATCATGCAATACTTCACTCTTCTCTATCCTTTTCCAAAGCCTAGTTATTGCACCGAGTTCAAATGGATTCTCCAAGTTTTTCAACTGCAATTTCACATGTGATGAAAATTGTGTACATTATTTTTAAGATTAGCTGAATCTAAAATTCCTTCAATTGGTTGTTCATTTCAATCTGCATATTTTGAAAACTCTCTCACCAATTCATCAATTTTTTTATGAAAGATATGTGCATCAGTTTGTTTATCTCTAATGTTTTTTCTAAAAATGAGGAAACACACAACCCATGGATTCAATAATTTCTTCTCGAGGGAATCTTTCACGAATCTCAGTTGAAATTTGGTAGGAAATTTACTTCATATTATCACTAACAGATTTAACAATACTGTCAAAATCTTCTTATTTAACTGGAAGTAGTCTGCATCTCTTGCTCATCTTAGATTGGTGCATAGGTATTTCATATCCTTTCACAAAAACACATAAATCATTTTTTGCATTAAATTGTAAAAAAAATTCAACATGATTCAAATTTGTAATTATCTGCCACCTGAAAAAAAATTGGACTTTGAAGTGTTGTCATATCTGAATATAGAGCATCTATGGCAATGCAAGTCATTCTACGTAAACTAATACACTCATGGATATGCATAGTTCTATCTTGGGCTTTCTTAACAAGTTTGTTCATTAAATCCAACATGGAAAGAAGACTGGCTAAAGTTAATAGAGTCTCTATATCACTTTACTTATGTAACAGATCGGGAGCTTTGTCTACTGTGAGGCATTGCTCATATATGTCTAATCAAGGGTTGATATTCTATTAGAATTAATTCCACTAGTCCACGCAAAGAGATCCATTTGGTCTCAATATCCTAGTGTTACTCCCTCTGAAAAAATATTAATTTATACAAAATGTTTAGGACTTATGCAAAAGTAATAGTATAGCTCATGGACTAGATCTTCAACTTTTGACACTGTAGCAAAATCGCTTACAATTTTATATGCTAAATTCATTCTATGGGTCATGCAATGTATACCAAGCATGTAAGGTGCAATACTAGTTTGTAATCTTGCACAAAGACCATTCCTTTGACCTTGCATTATTATAGCTACATCATCTCCAACACACACTAACTTCATTTCAATTGTCAAATCATCCATACTAGCAACTTCATGCAAAGATTTCTTGACTTCAAAATATAAGTTTTCTAGCTGTTGAATTTCCCCTCATTTTATGAACACATAGTAGATGAACTTGGAGGATATGTTCTTTTATTGTATACACATGCATATAGACCCAAGCAATTTTCTCTACTATAGTAACTCCATCTATGGATAATGAAATGAATCTGGACTATTTTACTTTCTCCTGTAAATTTTGCTTTTCCACCTCAAAAAGATAGTTTTCCATTTCCTATCCAACATTTGTTGACCAATGTGACATAGGATAGTGAGGAAATCTCAAAAAAGATAATAAATTACCATATTCTGAGAAGTCTCTCATAGGACACCCTCTGGACAGAATATGGAAAACAACACTCATCTGAACGGTCTTTGCCAAGTTTTCTTCATTGGCTGCATGTTTAATCCCAGCCTTGATTGTATTTCCACTACTAGCAATTACTACCATTCTCTTGTTATGATCTTCATATTCTATGTAATAATTAACATGAGGACATTCTTCCTTTTATTTACATCTCACTACTAATATTTCTTGTCCTTTTATGGTTTTTTTTTCATAAACCTTACCAATATACGTTTCTATAGTGTCAAGCTTTAGCTGCAACTTCTTCTCTATTTTTGTTTTCCATATACAAATCTTACACCTACATTCTTTTGGTTGTTCATCATTGTTTTGGATTGGTTCAATGAACCAGTACTTTTCTACCTAATCAACCTTAAAATTTCTTGTCATTTCCCACTCCCACCCCATTTTTACTTTCCTTTTTCTTTTCTTCCTAGCAACATCAATATTATCTTCATTGCTAGAATTTTCATCCAACTGGTTTGTGTATCCCTTATAACATTTGAACTATTGTGTCACCATTTTTATCCTCATTTGATTCATTTTGATTTAACTCAATGCAACCCTAGCTTGTGGTGGTGGTATTGTTGAGCTATTGTGAATGGCTTTTGCAATTGCAATTGTAGACGTCGATGGAGCATAAACATTATCAATTCCAAAGAAATCCTCTATGGTAATATCTCTAAGTTTTGGGCATTTTGATTGCCTCACAATCCCATCACTTCCCTGAGGAGTCTTACCCTTGTCTACCCTTCCAATCCCTTCACTTACCTAAGGATTATTATCATTTTCTACCCTTCCAATCCTTCCAATGCCCTAAGGATTCTTAGCCTTGTCAACTTCTAGGCTTGGCCTTTCATTTGCAATCCCTTCACTTTCCTGAGGAGTATCATTCTTGCCCATGTCTAACATGGAAATCCCTTCAATGCTATCACCACAGTGATAAGTCTGAGTCTCAACCTCCCCTACCATCTCAATCCCTTCACTAGCCAAAGTATACTTAGGATAGTCACCCTTGTCTGACATCTTGACCTCTCACTAATCACTAGGATTATAGGAATTAAAATTAATAGAAATATTGTGAAGTGTAAAAAAATAATTGCTTACCTTGGTGCTTTACATTTTCTCTAAAATGTTGAATCCTTTGTTTACTATTGCAAGATTGTAATTTGTAAATCTGGCCCTCCAAAATTTTGTAATGGGACACAAATAGACTGTAACAAATCTGAAATTGTGTTTAAGTTTTCTATTGAAACTTAAGTTGTAAAGGGTTTCGGGTCCCTTCAAAACCTATTTTTCGAGTAATCAGAACTAATTTGAATTTATATCAATCCATGATTCCAATTTCTATTTTTTGTGAATTCGCGGGCTTTTCAAAATACATTAACATCTTGATTTAAGTGTAGTGAAAAATGTGTCGACCTATTCAATGCACATTGTAGGAATTAAAAAATGATTGGCAAAATAGGTCCTGGTCAATATAACAATCCTGACAAATATATTGGTCATCCACCAAGTAATGTAATTTTTTTGGGGCGAGATGGGATGACTGATTCAATTCATAATTAATAATTGTTGGCAAATTAAGAGGTCATTACAAGAACCACATCGGACAGGTTAAACATGAATATAATGGTAAACCACATCAAATGACAAAATCTTAATGGAAATTCGAAAGATTATTGAGCCATTACCATGTTAGAATTGGGTAGTTTGGGCCACTGTGTATCAAAGATGATTCACCAATTTCGACAATGATAATTCCTTGAATTTTCCAAAAGATGAATATTCACCACTAAAAAACACTTTGATTATCTCATCAATTTATTTTGTATGCTAGGTTTGGGTGTGTGTTTGTGTGAGTCTATCGATATATAATGATGCAATATTGATATATAATGATGCTTTCATATATTGCATTATTACTACATTAAGTTTTACTAGGGAAATGGTATTATGATGAAGTATATGTATAGGTCGTCACAATAATTAAAATAGTAGTTAATTCATTTATAAATTAATAATATTTTTATTGTTGATTATTAAGGTTTAATTAAAATAATTATTAATAGGTTTTAATTAGCATATATTAATTAATTGTAAGAGACGTTAATAATTTTCATTATTATAATTTATGCAATGTCTTGCCAAGGAACCTGGCAGAAACTAACCTAAACATGCTACTAAGTTTATAGAATAATTTTTTTTCTTAAGATTTTACAACAGCAAAAATGTATAAAAATGTGGAACCAATACTATAGTTACAACTCATACATACAAGTTGTTGCCCAAAATTTCATATCTATTCATTTTGGTCATAGGCTAAATCTCTACTCCCTGGTCTACAAGTTTAAATTCAAAATCTTGCCATTGGCCCCAAAAACCCCTACGGCCTTTCTATTTCATGGTACCTTTTCGGCCACTTAAGTGTTTTCTTTTCCCATGTGTGCTTTATGCTCTAAGCCTAGTCACTAGATCTCTAAGACCTGATGGAATATTCCCTTATTTCTCCTGATCCCGCGACTACCCTTTGTTCGCGAGATCTCCTAGTCGGGTGGAATATTCTATTTTCATTCCGCGACTTGGCGATGGTCTCTTTAGTCGGGCAATTGCTCAATTTTACCTGCATTTACCTTTTCTCTTAGCGACTACACGATTGCTTTGGTCGCAAGTTCTCCTATTCCTAGCGGCTTAGTCCCTGGCATCCGGTGACCTGGTGGGCGGTTATCTTTCCTTCAGTCACATAATCTCTGGTTTGGTTGGCAGTCTCAGCTCGGTTGTTAAAGTAAGGAATCTAGATCTACAGGTGGTCACATGATTGCATAGGCTAGGAATATTCCTTGAGATCATGTGATGGCCGTTGATCTTCACTGTCTGCAAAGTTTGATTGTTAGTGGGTTCGATGCCAGGTCATGCCGATGTGCAGGCTTCTGATTGGTCAAGGCTAGTGATGTGGATTTCTATTAGTGGGCTTAGTGGGTTGTCATTCGAAAATGATCTAAGGATTTTCATATGATTGCATGGAATATTCCAAGCCCATGTGATCATACGCCAATCGTTGATCTTACTTTATCTCTGGGCTCTGTCAGGTGGGTCCTTTCCTGGTGACATGCTCATTCTTTATTGGTTGGCCGGATGATGACTAGGATCTATCAGTGGGACCGTGTTAGAGGATCTGCAAGGGGCATCAATAAAATATAGATCTACGGCTGGTGCATGATATTAAGGAATCTTCTGAGGGCATGCGATCATGTGACAGTCGTTAGATGGGTCCAATCTTGTAAGTGTAGTCGCGTAATCTCTAGAAACTCTTTCAGCAACTTGGTGACTGTTAAGATGGAATAAGGCTTGTTGCGTGATCACTAGAATATGTCGGGGTTAATATAAAGGTCAAGCGATTCAGCGACCAAAGGGAAAAGGATAACCCAAGGTTAAATGCAGAGTTAAGGTAAAGAAATATAAGTGGTACCTGGTAAAATAAGAAGATCTAATAGCTACATTTTAAAGATGGGTCAGATTTAAATATCAATAGTGGATTAGGAGGATTTAACGCCACCTGTGACCATTTAAAAGATTTTTTTAAATTCAAATATCTAGAGTACTTGATTTGAATAGTTATGGCGAGCTGAATTGCAAAAAGGGTAGATGGATCAACGCGGCTTGTCTGCAGGTAGATGTAGTATAGGGATGGGCACGCAAAATGATATATGATCGGTTGAGATATTTCCATGATATTTATGATCAGATTTGACATAATTAGGGTTGGATTATTTTATGTAGATCTATGTAACCCTAATTAGGTTTTGCTCCTACTTGCGTGCAATAGAGGAGATGTATATAATTAATTTTTGGAGCTTTTTGAAGCTCAAAGTTGGCAATTGTAAAAGAGAATTTTCTCTCTAAGGAGTCATCTGTGGCATTCTTTCTGCCCTCTGATTTCTACAATTTGTAACTTTCATTAATGGTTCAAATATTGCAAGGTACTTTGTGACATTTTTCATGTCCCTATGCTTTCTTGTCTGAGTTGTCTCTTAATGAATTGAGTATTTGAATGTTTTCAACAGTATCTTGGTTTTCCTTGATCCCTCTTTTTGTCTGTATTTTATGTGTATGCATGTGAATGATTTGATTTGAATGCTCTTGTGGGTATACTTCAACCCCTGGAAATTTGTCTCCTTCTTATACCCAATTGCAGAGGCGAATGTCTGTTTGCAGGTTATAGTTTGTGTCTAAGTTCTTAGGAGTGCTATTGCCTTGTGAAATTATCTCTTTCCCTACATAGCATCTCTCTATTGTAGACCCTTCTATAAAATATTGATGCAAGCCTATTTAGTGAGTTGTGATCTCCTAGACCTAAGCTTATGTATTGATTTCATCCTCTATACTGTGATTCATACCTCTTTTTTTGGTGTATCACCTAGTAGGTAGTTTTCTTTTCATTCATTTCCCTTTTAGCACTCCTTCTATCCCTTTTCCCCTCAAGATTTACTTTTCTATCAAAGAAGAAAATTAAGGTGATTATCCAAGAGAAACCAGCCTAGAACTCGGAGGTCTCATCTCAGTTAGTATAGGTCCCACAACCTGGAGATGATTCCCATGTTATACTAGGTTATCAAGACCAAGAGAGCTTGAAACAAGGGTGCAAACTTAGTGTATAACAATTCTGGCATGCCCGATGGGACCAAGGTTCAGATTTATGTTCAAAGGTGCTATTATAAGTCCAAGGATTCAGATTCAAAGATACCTCACCTTGGCCGTAACAATTCTGACAGCAAAAGAGGTTCATTGTTTGAAGATTATGATATCTTTGATATATTGATTGCATAATATAGACTTTTAGAAGTTTTTATCAAGTATATATGGTGACTCCACTGATTTCACATATCCAAGCTAACTTGTTCAAAGTTTATGAGAAAGATTGAGACTAGAAGCTCAAAGCCTATTGAATTTGCAGAGTTGCCCTTAAAAAGAGGCTACAAAGGTAGATCAACTCAGAGAGCATCTCTTGCAAGGAGATTACAGTCTACACTTCCTGATACCTCAAAAGGGACACCTTTTCCCTTTCATCTCAGAAGAAGAGGAAGATCTCTAACTAGAGATCTAGAAGAAGATTCAAATCTAGCATCAAATACAACTCACACAGTTGTCAGTTAGCAAGTTTCAGTTCCTACAATGGCTAGATAGTTTGCTTTTGCACCTTTCGACCAAGGGACTCCATTAGCCTTTGCCCAACATCATGATGTGCCCTTGGTGGCACTAAAGAGTCTACCTAATTTCATAGGTTAAGGACAAACCATAGCTTTTGAGCATATAAGAGATGTGACTACCATTTGCAGTATACATAACATAACTCAAGAAGATGTGGCCACCAAGCTATTAGCCACCTCTCTCAAAGGTAAGGCTCGTGAATGGTTTAGAACTTTAACTATTGGTTCCATTACTTCATGGGATGAATTAGGGGATGCATTAAGTAAGCATTTTGAGGATAAATCAGACAATTTGTCTTTGATTGAACAGTTGATGACCATTAAAAGAGACCCTCAAGAACAAATGATATATTATAACAATAGATTCCTCAAAACATGGAATAGAATTTCAGTCTCTGTGAGACCATCAGCTGACCATGCTTTCTTATACTTCTTGTAAAGCTTGAATAGCCAAATTTCTGTCATGATCCAATCTATGGGTCGTACCTCTTTACTCCAAGCTTTTGATATAGTTGTCAAAGCTGGAAATTGTTTAATCCAAGCAGGCATGATAGCTAGAAGGCCACCCATGCCCATCTTCCCTAGCCTTCAACCTGTTACACCTGGACAAGTACCTCCATTTACCCCTATTCCCACCATATTAGCACCTTAGGCTAGTACTAGTGGTCAAGAGCTAAAGACAAGCTTCTCTCAAGAGTTGCAAGAGATAAAGAATAGTCAACAAACTAGTCAATAAGAAATGACAAACTTGATGCAGACTTTGACTAAAGAGGTCACAAACCTAAAGAGGCAAGGTCAAGGAATCAGACCACCCTTTCAGCCACAAGGCCAAATTCCTAATCAACAATATCAGAATCAGGGATAGCCTTATCAACAAAATAGGCCACCATACCAAGGAGGGTATTAAGGGCAAAGAAAAATTTTTAATCAAAGACCATTCCAACCATACAACCTTGCACCTCTCAATTCTGCAAATCTAGTTAGGGACATGGTTCCTAGTTAGAATAATATGGCTATGGAAAATGAATGGTGTTTCCCTTGTAATAAGCCTCATAATTAGGCTACATGTTTAAATGGATGGATGAACCAAGCACTAACGGTTCAAAATACCTCACAAGCTCAATTAGAAGCTTCTTCCAGTGGATTAGTTCCTCAACATGAACCACAAGATAAGGAGACTGCTCTTTTCAATTGGGAACAGCAAGATTTCAATGGAGTTATTGGTGAACCTTCCATTGCTACCAACACAAGGTCAAAGAGAAGAGCTCAAGACATGGAGCAAGCAGACTTTGATACTAAAGCTACTACATCTACAAAGCCAATATAGCAAGCTACTCCTATCATATTCAAGAAGGCTCCTATCATTACAAACAAAGAAGGCCAGACTCTCAAAGAAGTAGAGCCCATCATAGTAAAAGCACAACAAAGAGTACACACTGTGACACCTTTCAACATTGTAGAGAACATGAAGAAGGTGAACATTACCATGTCTATGTGGGACTTTTTGGCTATATCAGGGCAACTTGAGATTTTGAAGAAAGCTATAACTGAAATGACTACTCCTCAGCATACAAAAGAGATTGCAAAGCTAGTGTTGGTCAACACTGATCAAGAAAAGGAGGCTCCAAGTTGCAACTCCAAAGGCAATACCACTCAAGGTAGGAACTCAAAACCACCTCCCTTTTATGTATCTTTAAATATTGGAAAATCCTTAGTACATAATTGTATGGTAGATAGTGGAGCCACCAGTACTGTAATGCCCAAAAAAGTGGCTGACCAATTAGGACTTAAATATGAACCCCTCCAAAAGAAGGTTACACAACTTGATGGATCCTTAGTTAACACTATAGGTGTGGCTAAGGATACCAGTCTAATCCTTCATGCTAGTCCTAATTTTTCTATCCTACTTGATATTTACATCATAGATCTCCCTGCTTTATTTGCCATATGTCTATCAGTGGAGTTCATAGCCAAAATAGGAGGCTACCTTTCTTATGATTTGTCTCACATGATTTTTCACACAAGATATGGTACCAAGGTTACCATTAAATTAGAATCATTAGCAGCACACCATATAGAGCCATATGTGTCTAATACCATCAATGCAAGCCACCCTATATTTGATGACAATGATTTCCCAACTATTAGAGAAGCAAGCACTAAGACAGAAATTATCCATGATATTTTCCTAGATGAGCTAGAATTAGAAAAGGTTTTTGAAGCCCAAGAAAATTTTATTTGGGATGCTAGTTTTGGGAGTTATTTGATACAAGAAAGTGGATCCATAGAGCCAAGTCTTCTCAAGGAAGACACTGATTCAGAGGATTAGGGAAATTTGGTTTGGGAATTGTTTTTTGATGGAGATAGAAGTAGACATGGTTTTGGTGGTGGTGCCATGCTAGTGTCCCCAAAAGGAGAAAGATACTATACAGCTTTCAGATTCAGTTTCTCCTGCACTAGCAACACTGCAGAATATGAAAGCCTTGTAAATGGACTGGAATGGGCTAGAAAAAGAGGGCTCAAAGCCTTAAAATTTTATGGTGATAGTGAGTTAGTAGTTAGCCAAGTAAGAGGGATAAGTGCAACTAAAAATGACACCTTGAAAGCATACAAATATAGAGTTTGGGATGCGATTGAAGACTTTCATGCTTTCAATATTGTTGCTATCCCTAGAAAACTAAATCAAAATGCAGATAGATTAGCTGCTATCGGATCTCAATATGACATTCCTAATAGTATTTCAAAGGAGGAGACCCAATAGTATATAAAAGTTATTTTTAGACCTTTTATCCCTGACAATGACACTAATTGGCAAGTGTTTGACAATGATGAGCAAATTCTATAGTTCTTGTTTGAAGAAGATGTCTTCTCAAAACATAACCAAGATAGGCTATCACAAAACTATGTGATCAAGTGATACAACTTAAGTCTAATAAGATGCCTAGAGGTCTTGTCACCTTAGAGACTGTCTTCACCAAGGATGATCAAGTTAAGAAGAATAAAGCTGGCCTAGTGGTTCAATGAGAACATTGCATTGAATTAGAGTTGGAATCAGGTAAAAGTTTACAATTTGGAAAGGTAAACACTAATTCAGAAAAGTAGGCTTACACCCAATTATTCAAAGAATTCAGTGATGTTTTTGCATGGAAATATGAAGACCTCAAAGGTTTTGATCCAACCCTTGCCCAGCACACTATTGAATTAGAGCCTAATGCCAAACTAGTAAGGAAAAATCAAAGGCCTGTTAATCCCAAGCTTGAGCCACTTATGCATAAAGAAGTGTTCAAATTAATAGAAAGTGGTATCATCTACCCCATCAAGCACACTAGTTGGGTTTCCAACCTTGTTCCTGTAAGGAAAAATAATGGGGAGTTGAGGTTATGTGTTGACTTCAGAGATCTTAATAGAGCCTCTTTAAAAGATCGCCATCCATTACCCTCTATGGAACAAATCTTACAATGTGTCTCTAGATCTGAGAGATTTTCATTATTGGGTGGCTATTTAGGATACAATCAGATCTTAGTTAATGAAGAGGATCAATATAAGACTACATTTACAACCAAGTGGGGAACCATGGCTTATCAAAAGATGCCCTTTGGTTTGTCAAATGCAGGTGCTACATTTCAAAAGGCAATGGATATGGCCTTTAAAAGACTCATGTACAAAATTGTATTGGTCTACTTAGATGACATAACTATCTATTCTAAACATGCAGCAAATCATATCAGACATCTGACGAAAATCTTTGAAAGATGTAGAGAATTTGGGATATCCCTTAATCCCAAGAAATGTGTATTTGCAGTACATGAAGGAAAATTACAAGGATATATAGGGTATGTGCAAGATCATGAGGGGCCAAAAAGTGGTGATGTGAAAAATATTCACTTTTCACTCATCCAAAAGTGCATGAAAGCACTTGTTGACTTTTTAGTAGGCCTGGGTGTTAGTACACTTGGGCAAACCTACCACTAAAGCATAGACCTTATCAAGTACCCGATAACTGTGGCATAAATCCAAAACCCACAAGCCCTTTTCTTCATTTCCTTCCATGATTTTCTTCAAGTTTCTTTCCACGATTTTCATATACCTGATATATTTTTGGGTACCTGATATTGGAAACAACAAATTCAACTCCGAGCATATTCAGTAAGTAGTTATTTGTATAATTTTTATTAATTTATATCATTTTCATGCTAAATGTAGCAAATTTTTTTTTAAGTAGGGTTTTGTATTTATATTTGTAATAATATATGAAATTAGATTGAAATTTAGATTTTTTTTTAAATTAATTAGGCATGGCTGACAATAATGAAGAAAATAACCCTCCCGCACCAAATAACAATCCTAAAAACAATCCCCCATATCTAAACCCTAAATCTTTACAAGATTTGATAGAAGAAAATTTGAACACAATAAGAGGTTTCCAAAACACGTATCAAAATATACCTACATTAGGTCCCATGCTTGCCACACTAAATACAATTGTTGGAAATATTGACACACTCACGCAGCAACATAATGCTGCTCTTCATTGACGTGATGATATGCATGCCCAATATGATGACAGGCTTGACCATGATGGGATTGTAGCCCTTAATATAACTAAGGAAGATATAGCCACCCTTTTTGTCAATCCTAAAACTGGAATACCAGTTGACCCCAAGAAGCCCAAATTATCAATAAAATAGTGCACAAATGAAGCAATGCGCACAAACTTTTGGGATCGCTGGTGGATTGTTTTTGATAAACCACCCCATAGCAATTTGGAGGTCCCATTTTATTTCATTAAAAAATTGTATGCTGAGTTTGTGCTTGGTCACCATGTTGATTATTGGAGTATGAGGCCCAACATGGGCGTAGGTAGAGGAGCTCCTCAGACTAGGCCATCTTCCCAGCACCGAAAGGCCACTACCTTTGTCCCCCCCACTGATGTCGCACCCCCTCCTCCAGTGCAGCATCCCGATATCATTGCAGAGGCTACCTCACAGACTATTAGGGCCATTCATTTACTAAGTAATCAGTTGATCACACAGACCAAGTCAGTGTTGCCTCCTGTGGATTTTGTTGGTGCATTGACATCTCGTTGGAGTTCACATGTATGTGAGCCCCATATGTGCATTATGTGTAGGCATATGTGCCTCGAACCGCTTACTGATTCTAATACATATTAGTTTCATGATATTGATGAGGAGGATACAGGAGATACAGCTACAGAGGCTACAATACCTCATGGAGCATCCACATCTAATGAGAGTGCTCAGGAGGTGCACACAGAGCCATTGACTCCTGTTGATACGGTAAGAGTAAACATTATAAATAAATTTGTCACATGACTTATTTAATTTAAAAATAATTTATTTATTTAGATTAGTTTTAATGATTTCATGACTTATGTATATATACTTTTTCCATTTATGTTCAGTCGATGACACAGGAGGAGGTGAGACAGGTGGATGAGTCCACACTTCCAGCCATTTCATTTGGCCTTGATGACTATACGGTATATTATAAATTATGTACCCATTAGTTTTTTTTTATATCATTTGGTGTACATGCTTAAATCTCTATCAATTATAGCAATAAAATTCATACATTTACTAATATATATTGTCATCTTATTGTGTTCATGCAGGCTACAACCGATGTCAATGGGGGGCATGAGGGGGTTCCTTCATTAGGTCTCGACAAAGGAAAGGTAGTTAATTATTTAAGATTAATTATGAATGCATATGTATGCCACTTGTGTGTAGTAATAAATATTTTACTTGCACTTTATTGTATAGGGTGTGGCTATTGATGATGTCCCGACACTGGTTCGGTAGCGTAGGGTTACAAGCATCTTGATTTGGAGTGATAGCCCAATTGTACGTAGACTTTTACGTATTGTTATTTGTATTTTGTAACTAGGGTTGCTATGATGAAGTACATTTATATATAATTGACAATCTTTTTACTCTCGTAGGTTACTCTGACTGTGAGGGAGGGCTCATGAGAATCTTTCATTTCTTTGTTGACCTAGCCCACTATTCTAGAGGAGGGATCACCAGATGTAAGTTTTAATTTTAGTTCAATCAATTTGTAATTTTATTATGCTATCATCCTATTTTGTAGATTTATTACTCTATGTTGCACCACTCTACTAATCTCATTATTGAAAATATATATTTATAGGTCAGACTTGGTATTGCTCGCATGGTCCCTTCGCTACCTAGGACTTATGCTAGGACACCTGACCATGATAGGCAATCGAGAGACCAGGTACAAATATTTGTATTCAGTTAGAATTTTAATTAAATCAGTGTTTGAATTATGAATTATATATATGTGTAAAAATCATATAAATTAAGCAATCTAACTTTGGTTTGAACTCATTTTTTATGCAGGATCAATCAAAGCCCAACACTTCTTCAAAGAGGCTACATTTTTATGATCCCCCTATAGCATAGGATGTAGTTTTAGTTTTGTGGTCATTTAGAGATGACACTTGGAACATTTTGAGATGGCATATATGCCACATTGTACACCTTAAAACATTGATTTTGTAGACATTTTGAAATGGCATGTGCCATATTTGTATATTGACATACTTTATATACATTTGATACATATATAGAACATGTTCATTTATATGTTATATTTGTGTCATCTTTTGTATATACATATTTATTATTCATGTTTATGGAATTGAATGGTGAAGTTATATCTTTACTATGATTATCATTATGATTTAAATTATATCTTGTTGAAGTTACATTTGTTTTTCTTTACTCTAGAATACCCTGTTCATGGAGCTTATTATGTTTGAGGTTTAACTTCTATAGATTTCCTAGATTTCTGGTGGTTAACTTTCCCTGTGCCTGAGCTGATGATGAGGCCATCAGTACCGATACTGAAGATCATTTATCTCCAAAACAAAAAACCATGCCATCTACTCTTCATCACTAAATTAAAACTTCAATCGCTGCTAATATGAGAGTTTCGTTTACCACTTCTATGAATTTTTGTATACATATTCTATACCATCAATTATGTCGCTATTTTTCATTGTGTGCGCATTCAGTCTCATACTTGCATTGCTAATTTCATATATTATCATTTTCAATGCTTTTTGTTCACACTTATAATAATTTTAACTGTCGGCAATAATGTTTCAATATCATCATGTATGCAGGAGCCTTCATTTCATGCTATAAAAAATCTCCATTATCGTATAAGCTTATGGTCTTCATTTCCAATCTTCGATATTACCATTGATAGATATGACATGTGACTATTGACTTTTCTGTTGTGTATAATATATGATTGCTTGCACAACATGATATCCCTCAGACTTACAAAAACACATCTCTTGAATATATCATCTCTCAAATGTTCATTGAATGATTTTAATACTACCTTCGAACTATGCTCAGCAATGTGTATATTTATTTTTTATTACTGCATGGCTCCTTTGAATGTCTTCATATGCATATGTTTAATCAATCTTTAACTCATGTTGTGTTCACTTCATTTGATGAAGTTGTTGCTTCATGGGTTGATTATTGCTGACTGGACATTCATGATAAGTTTTACTTTACCGCCTCTTGTAATATTCTTCCAAATAATATGTTTGTCATCTTTGTAATATGCTGCAATTGTTAACATCTACAAGGAAATGAAATTTATTTGGGTTGACTTTGATCATTAATTTTTGGTGTGTATACTTCACACCATTCGAATGCTGATATGATGCTTAATGTTCCAACGTTGCCAAGTTGCATAGTTGTTGATGCTATTTATTCAATAGTCTTTGCTATCTGTCCTAGTTTTTATCTCCACTTAATAGTATGTGTTCGTATATCTTGTGAGCAACCAAAAAACCTTCAATGACATCAATGACAAACTTATCAAATCTCTAACATTATTTCTCAAATGGAGGCCCTAATTTTTGTAAAAAATTAAGGCTCCATCAAATCGCTGCCCAATTGTGCTTAGTGCACCTTGGGGTCACTTGGGTCGAGCATGGTCACGAGCATTCTGGTGACTCTATGGGTGGAACAGGGTTGTCACTAGCATTTACCCAGCCAATCGAAGCCAATAGAGTAGACGGTTCAATGCCAGGTCAGATGATTTGAAAGATACACTGCTGAGCCAATTACAACTGACCCTCACTACAAGTTTTGGCATCCACTGAGATCACCTTGCCAAATGCAAACAAAGTCAAATCGCCCAAAACTGAGAGAGGTTATTGTAGACCTTGAAAACATGATCTTGTTGCACCTAAAAATTTTTCAATACCTCTCACAAGGTTCAAGATATGAGCCCCACAAGATCATTGCCCAATCATGCTTAGTGCACCTTGGGGTCACTTGGGTTGAGCATGGTCGCGAGCGTTCCGATGACTCTGTGGGTAGAATGGGGTTATCATTGGCATTTACCTAGCCAACTAGAGCTGATGGAGTAGATGGTTCAATGCCAGGTGAAACAGTTTGAAAGATACGTTGCTGAGTCACTTTCAACTAACCCTCACTGCAAGTTTTGGCATCGACTGAGATTGCCTTGCCAAATGCAAACTAACTCGAATTGCCCAAAATTGAGAGAGGTTATTGTAGACCTTGAAAACATGATCCCATAGCACCTAACATTTTGTTGATACCTCTCACGAGGTCCAAGATATGAGCCCCAGAACATCACTACCCAATCATCCTTAGTGCACCTTGGGGTCACTTGGGTCGAGCATGGTCGTGAATGTTCCGGTGACTCTGTGGGAAGAATGGGGTTGTCACTAGTGTTTACCCAGACAACCGGAGCCAACGGAGTAGATGGTTTGATGCCAGGTCAGACGGTTTGAAAGATACGCTATTGAGCCACTTTCAACTGACCCTCACTGCAAGTTTTGGCATCGACTGAGATCACCTTGCCAAATGTAAACGAAGTCGGATCACCCAAAACTGAGAGAGGTTATTGGAGACCTCAAAAACACAATCTTGTAACACCTAACAATTTTTTGATACCTCTCACGAGGTCTGAGATATGAGCCCCACAAGATCGCTGCCCAATCGTGCTTAGTGAACCTTGGGGTCACTTGGGTTGAGCATGGTCGCGAGCGTTCCGGTGACTCTGTGGGAAGAATGGGGTTGTCACTGGTGTTTACTTGGCCAACCAAATCTGATGGAGTAGATGCTTTAATGCCAGGTTAGATGGTTTGAAAGATACACTGCTGAGCCACTTTCAACTGACCCTCACTACAAATTTTGGCATCGACTGAGATCGCCTTGCCAAATGCAAATGAAGTTTAATTGCCCAAAACTAAGAGAGGTTATTGTAGACCTCAAAAAACCTTCTTGTAGCACCTAATGGTTTATCGATACCTCTCATGAGGTCCAAGATATGAGCCCTGCAAGAAAATTGCCCAATCATGCTTAGTGCACCTTGGGGTCACTTGGGTCAAGCATGGTCCCGAGCCTTCCTATGACTCTGTGGGTAGAAAAGGGTTGTCACTAGAATTTACCTGGCCAACTGAAGCTGATGGAGGAGATGGTTTGATGCTAGGTTGGACAGTTTGAAAGATATGCTGTTGAGCCACTTTCAACTAACCATCACTACAAGTTTTGGCATCGACTAAGATCGCCTTGCCAAATGCAAATGAAGTCGAATCGCCCAAAACTGAGAGAGGTTATTGTGGACCTCAAAAACATGATCGTGTAGCACCTAATGGTTTGTTGATACCTCTCATGAGGTTCAAGATATGAGCCCCGCAAGATCGCTACCCAATTATGCTTAGTGCACCTTGGGGTCACTTGGGTCGAGCGTGGTCGCGAGCGTTCCGATGACTCTGTGGGAAGAATGGGGTTGTCACTAGTGTTTACTCAGCCAACTAGAACTGATGGAGTAGATGGTTCGATGCCAGGTCAGACGGTTTGAAAGATACGCTTCTGAGCCACTTTCAACTGACCCTCACTACAAGTTTTGGCATCGACTGAGATCGCCTTGCCAAATGCAAACGAAGTCAAATCACCCAAAACTAAGAGGGGTTATTATAGAGCTCAAAAACATGATCTCATAGCACCTAACAATTTTTCAATACTTCTCACGAGGTCTGAGATACAAGCCCCGGAAGATCGCTGCCCAATCGTGCTTAGTGCACCTTGGGGTCACTTGGGTCGAGCGTGGTCGCGAGCATTCCGGTGACTCTGTGGGTAGAATAGGGTTGTCACTAGCATTTACCCAGCCAACTAGAGCTGATGGACTAGATGGTTTGATGCCAGGTCAGATAGTTTGAAAGATACGTTGTTGAGCCACTTTCAACTGACCCTCACTGCAAGTTTTGGCATCAACTGAGATCGCCTTACCAAATGCAAACAAAGTTGAATCACCCAAAATTGAGAGAGGTTATTGTAGACCTCTAAAAAACATGATCCCATAGCACCTAATGGTTTGTCAATAACTATCATGAGATCTGAGATATGAGCCACGGAAGATCACTGCTAGTTTGAAAGATACGTTGCTGAGCCGGTTTCAACTGATTGTTAGTGTTATGTTTGAAATTTGAACTGTGAAATTAATCATGATTAAGCTTGTGAAATTTGAACTATGGAGCTTATTATGTTTGAGGTTTAACTTTTATTGATTGTTTGAAATGATAAAAAATAATATCCTTAAAGCATTAGAAACAACAATCAAACATGTAAGAATTCAAACCATGGAAATGACATAAGTATATGACATGTAAGATCCCTTCTTGGCACTATTGGCCACTGATACATGATTTTGGTCATAAGTCCTTATGAAGAGTTTTAGGACATTTAACTTTTAAATCAAATTGATTGGATCCATGGTGACCGTAGGTGTCTTCATAGGTGCTCTTGGACAAGTTACAATCCACATACAAAACCAAGTTTATTGACTCAAAATACAATCTAAGAAAGGTCAAATTAATGTATTGAAATTAAGCTTAACAAACTTAGAAAACAATGCACTAAGTTAACTTATTACCTAGTCAAGTGTTCTTGAAGGGTCATCTCTTTGCTTCAGGGTCTCCAATAGTGCTTCATGATTAGTAGTGGTAATAATCCAAAGTTCTTTTTTATTTGGTCTTCCTTGATGCTTTGACAACTTGACATTTGTTACTATAACAAGGTGTGAATACATGAGAATAGTTTTGTGCTTCTCATAGTCTTCAAATGCAGGAACTCCATTCTTTCTAATCATGTATGTTCGTAGCCATGTTCCCACAATAACAACTGAACTAGTAGGATATGTGAACCCATCACCATCTGTCATCGGCTGTACAAGCTTCTATTTACCTTGTTCACAATGTGCTAACCAATAATCTGACCTCTCATCATTCCCCTACAGTGCAACCAATGCAAAAACATCTCCTGGCTTTAGAAGATCTAAAAGATGGTCATAGTCAACTGAAGTGTCCATGTCATCATTTCTTATAGAGTGTCAAAGATAAAGGAGTTAGATACTATGGAACCCATGTATCCACCCACTCACATGACTCACAATGATCCCAATCATACTAAAAACACATGGGGCAAAAAAAATCCAACTCTCATGTCCAAATGGTCCATGTACTACTATTGGAGCCTCAGAATGAATGCATTTTTGAAGAGTCTTTCACTATTTGCAATCCAATCTATCTCCTATAGTTTCATCCCCAACCAACCAAAAGAATCTATGCACTGTAGAATCAAGAGTCCCCCCCTATGACAATGCTAAAGTACACCAATCAACAATAGAATGAGCATCAAGAAGTACAGCACCTGAAAGACTCAATTGCTCCTTAACTAGACGTCTCTTCACACACACACCTACTCCGTCATGCTCCCCTTTCCCATGCCCTGACTCAAAAAAACTCAAAATATGAGGTACACCTCTCTCCACATGCATTCTACACAACCAATAAAACATTCTGGCATTCTTAAATTGACCGGTGCAATTATCCAACCAAATGAGATGCCTATCCATAGCAATACCATTTTCCTGCAAGAAGTCAAAATAGTTCTAGAAACAATGTTGAACAAACTCATGAGAGTGAGACCTGTTGTCGCTCATATAAAAATGGTACTCTCTAATTATCTTTTGCTCATCTTTTGTGCTATCAAGGGAATGTCTATATGTGATGTGTACAAAAATAGCAACCTGAATGGAATTGTAATATTGAGCTTGAGTCTCATTTTGGGGCTGCAATGTATAGTTCTCCGCAAAGTCTACAACAGATATAATAGTTCCAATGGGGAAAGTGTCCTTACATGTCCTAAATTTTTTATCCAACCATTGAGACCTATGACTATGCCTTGCATACTTGTAAAAAAGATTTGTCTTGAAATCTGAGATAAAATCAGCAGCATTGTATTCTTTTGCAACTAACTCACATCTAGAGCCTTCACCTCCACTCTTCAATGTATATTTCACTCTTTCATATACCCTTTTTTGGATGAGTGTCTTTCCAAAATTGAGCTCCAAACCCTCATGAAAATATGTTCTAAACTTGGACAAGCCACCACATTTTGAGCACTTGGCATTTAAGAAATCTTTTTTATAAAATAAACAACCATCATCTCTATGACATAAAAATTGATCTAGCAAGTCTCTTGATGATTTGGGAAGACCACTTGCACCAAAATCCTCTAGCATTTCATTATTATGCAAAGTAGAATGAATGGACCGTAATAATTCATGATGCATTGAAAACTCAACATGATATTTGCAACAACATGTATTTCAAATCTTAAGGGGTACACAATAAAATGGCTTCACAGATTCAAAAGACCTTTGTGATATTTTCAATGTTGGATGTGTCTCACAAAATTTTTTATACAACATTTTTTGACATACCTCCACATAATGTTTAGGATGTGGAGTGCAGTCTTGATTGCCAACTCTCAACTTCAAGACATCCTTCACATTTGGTGACACTCTTGAGTTAGCATTCCAAAATTGTTGAATTTCATCCTTGACAACATCTGTTAGCTTCTTATCGAAACATGGAAGTCTCCCACCATAAGCCCATGTATCAATTTGAAGCAAATCATCAAGTCTTTCTCTTCTTGCAAGTGCTCTACCCAAAGTTTTATGGTCTATATTGAAGTCAACACAAGTTTGTCTCATCAAATGAGCCTTTCTCAACTGATGACTTACTAAGGAGGTTGTAATAACCCTGCGAGCAACTCTCTTATGTTTTTCTTTGCTAGTCTTCCCAATGCTATTGAGAGCATTGAAAATATTCTTCACAATAATGGCATTTCTATCCATTTTCTTGTTCACATGAATCTTCAATTTCACAAGCACAGGTCTCATCTTTTGCATCTTTAACAACTGCACAAAAATTTGACATTTCTCAACCAATGTCTTGTTTCGAAAAAATTGATCATAAAGTCTTGATGCCCACAACCTAACAATTCTATATGACCTCTTTCCTTCCCAATTATTCATAATGTTCTCCTCAATTTTAATTAACCATTTAGGTGTTCTTGAAAGCCCCGAATTTGAAGATTGATTATCTTTATTGCAAGGGACTTCATTTCACATATAATTTGGAGATGTATAACGTTCATGTGGTTCTTGTGCAACATTTTTGTTCCTAAAGTCTACATTTTCAATCTCCATCTGTGCATTTTCAAATTGAACATCCTCTTCACTTACAACTACATTTACGGGGTCACCTTGATTAATGTTTAACATACCTTCTCTCCTTCGGTGATTTTCCTTATCTTTTTCCCTATATGCTTGAATTTTGTCATGTGTCATCTTCCTCTTGCATTTAGCCTTTCAATGATTGTTGCTTCCCATGGTGAGACCACAAGTCGACAAAAATCAAATAATGGGCCCCAAATCACATTTTTTGTTTTGCAATCCGAGAAAAAAGTATAAAATCTTGTGATTGTCTGGTCTGTGGGGATAGCAAATATTTTGGTCAAATATTACCTGGCAAAAATTGGGTATTTGATTCCATATCGGGTACCCGATATTCCTCGGCTAATGAAAAAAGGGCAGGAGCAAATGAAAAAAATTAAACTTTTACATATATTCATGTATATAATATATATATAGAAAAGAGGCATATGATATATATAATATATATTATATATATACTAATGTGTTATAATAGACTAATGTATTATATGTACTAATGTATTAAATATACTAATATATATAATATATTATATATATACTAATGTATTATATATACTAACATGTATATAATATATATATAATACATATACTAATATATTATATATAATATTACAAATTTTGGAGAATCTCTTGTAGAAATATGGAAATTATGATCTTCCTCCCAGAGCATACATTAATGAATTTCTTCATGCTAGGGGTCACGGGGACTCCCTAGGGGTCCTAACGCATGATAAGGCATACTAGGACCCCTAGGGAGTCCTGATGACCCCTTTTGACACATTGGAATGCTCAAGTGTGTCGTAAGAGATGTTAGCACCCCTTAAGACACACTTGAGCATTCCAATGTGTCAAAAGGGGTCATGGGGACTCCCTAGTGGTCCTAACACATGATAAGGCATACTAGGACCTCTAGGGAGTCCCTGTGACCCTGTTTGACACATTGGAACACTCAAGTGTGTCTTAAGGGGTCAAATGACCCCTTAAGACACACTTGAGTGTTCCAATGTGTCAAAAGAAGTCAAGGGGTCTCCCTAGGTGTCCTAACACGTGATAACGCGTACTAGGACCCTTAAGGAGTCCCTGTGACCCCTTTTGACACATTGAAACACTCAAGTGCATCTTAAGGGGTGTTAAGAGCCCTTAAAACACACTTGAGCATTCTAATATGTCAAACAAGGTCACGGGGACTCCCTAGGGGTCCTAGTACACTTTATCATGTATTAGGACCCCTAGGGAGTCCCCATGACCCCTTTTGACACATTGGAACACTCAAGTGTGTCTTAAGGGGTCCTAAGACCCCTTACAATACACTTTAGCATTCTAATGTGTCAAAAGGGGTTATCAGGACTCCCTAGGGGTCCTAGTATGCCTTATCACATGTTAGGACCCCTAGGGAGTCCCCATGACCTCTTTTGACACATTGGAATGCTCAAGTGTGTCTGAAGGGGTCCTACAACCCCTTTAGACACACTTGAGCATTCCAATGTGTCAAAAGGGGTCATGAGGACTCCCTAGGGGTCCTAGTATGCCTTATCATGCACTACGACCCCTAAGGAGTCCCATGCACCCCTTTTAACACATTGGAATGCTCAAGTGTGTCTTAAGGGGTCTTAGGACTCCTTAAGACACACTTGAGCATTCCAATGTGTCAAAAGGGGTCATGGGGACTCCCTAGGGGTCCTAGTATGCCTTATCATGTGTTAGGACCCCCAGAGAGTCCCGATGACCCCTTTTGACACATTGGAACACTCAAGTGTGTGTTAAGGGGTCCTACGACCCATTAAGACACACTTGAGCATTCCAATGTGTCAAAAGGGGTCATGGAGACTTCCTAGGTGTCCTAACATGTGATAAGGCATACTACGACCCCTAGGGAGTCCTCATGACCCCTTTTGACACATTGGAATGCTCAAGTGTGTCATAAGGGGTCCTTAGACCCCTTAAGACACACTTGAGCATTCCAATGTGTCAAAAGGGGTCATGGGGACTCCCTAGGGGTCCTAATGCATGATAAGGCATACTAGAACCCCTAGGGAGTCCCCCTGACCCCTTTTGACACATTGGAATTCTCAAGTGTGTCTTAAGGGGTCTTAGAACCCCTTAAAACACACTTGAGCATTCGAATGTGTCAAAAGGGGAAACGGGGACTCCTTGGGGGTCCTAACACATGATAAGGCATACTAGGACCCCTAGGGAGTCTTGATGACCACTTTTCACACATTGGAAAGCTCAAGTGTGTCTTAAGGGGTCTTAAGACCCCTTAAGACACACTTGAGCATTCCAATGTGTCAAAAGGGGTCATGGGGCCTCCCTAGGGGTCCTTACACATGATAAGGCATACTATGACCCCTAAGGAGTCCCTGTGCCCCCCTTTGACACATTGCAACACTCAACTATGTCTTAAGGGGTCTTAGGACCCCATAAGACACACTTGAGTGTTCCAATCTTTAAAAAGGGGTCACAGGGACTCCCTAGGGGTCCTAGTAGGTCTTATCATGTGTTAGGACCCCTAGGGAGTCCCCCTGACCCCTTTTGACACATTGGAATGCTCAAGTGTGTCTTAAGGGGTCATAAGACCCCTTAAGACACCCTTGAGCATTCCAATGTGTCAAACGGGGTCACTGAGACTCCCTAGGGGTCCTAGTATGCCTTATCATGCTTTAGGACCCCTAGGGAATCCCCATGACCCCTTTTGACACATTGGAACACTCAAGTGTGTCTCAAGGGGTCCTAAGACCCCTTACAATACACTTGAGCATTCCAATGTGTCAAAAGGGGTCATCGGGACTCCCTAGGGGTCATAGTATGCCTTATCATGTGTTAGGACCCCTAAGGAGTCCCCATGACCCCTTTTGACACATTTGGAATGATCAAGTGTGTCTTAAGGGCTCATAGGACCCCTTAAGACACACTTGAGCATTCCAATGTGTCAAAAGGGGTCATGGGGACCCCCTAGGGATCCTAGTATGCCTTATCACATGCTAGGACCCCTAGGGAGTCCCCATGACCCCTCTTGACACATTGGAATGCTCAAGTGTGTCTTAAGGGGTCTTAGGACCTCTTAAGACACACTTGAGCATTACAATGTGTCAAAACTAGACATGGGGATGCTAGAGGGGTCCTAGTATGCCTTATCATGTGTTAGGACCCCTAGGGATTCCCCGTGACCCCTTTTGACACATTGGAACGCTCAAGTGTAAGATCCCTTAAGGCACACTTGAGTGTTCCAATGTGTCAAAAGGGGTCATGGGGACTCCCTAGGGGTCCTAGTATGCCTTATCACATGTTAGGACCCCTAGGGAGTCCCCATAGCCCCTTTCGACACATTGGAACACTCAAGTGTGTGTTAAGGGGTCCTACGATCCCTTAAGACACACTTGAGCATTTCAATCTGTCAAAAGGGGTCATGGGGACTTCCTAGGGGTCCTAACACATGATAAGGTGTACTAGGACCCCTAGGGAGTCCCCATGACCCCTTTTGACATATTGGAATGCTCAAGTGTGTCTTAAGGGGTCTTAGGACCCCTTAAGACACACTTGAGCATTCCAATATGTCAAAAGGGGTCATGGGGACTCCCTAGGGGTCCTAACGTGTGATAAGGCATACTAGGACCCCTAGGGAGTCCCTGTGACCCCTTTTGACACATTGGAATGCTCAAGTGTGTCTTAACACATCTTATGACCCCTTAAGACACACTTCAGCATTCCAATGTGTCAAAAGGGGTCAGGTTACGACCCCTTAAAACACACTTGAGTGGCCCAATGTGTCAAAAAGGGTCAGGGGGACTCCCTAGGGGTCCTAACGCATGATAAGGCATACTAGGACCCCTAGGGAGTACCCGTGACCCCTTTTGAAACATTGGAATGCTCAAATGCATCTTAATTGATCCTAAGACCCCTTAAGAAACACTTAAGTGTTCCAATGTGTCAAAAGTGGTCATGGGGACTCCCTAGTGGTCCTAAAGGGTGATAAGGCATACTAGGACCCCTAGGGAGTCCCCATGACCCCTTTTGACACATTGGAATGCTCAAGTGTGTCTTAAGGGGTCGTAGGACTGCTTAAGACAAACTTGAGCCTTACAATGTGTCAAAAGGTGTCATGGGGACTCCCTAGGGGTCCTAACACGTGATAAGGCATATTAGGACCCCTAGGGAGTCTCCATGACCACTTTTGACACATTAGAATGCCCAAGTATGTCTTAAGGGGTCTTAGGACCCCTTAAGATACACTTGAGCATGCCAATGTGTCAAAAGAGGTCATGGGGACTCCCTAGGGGTCCTAACACGTGATAAGGCATACTAGGACCTCTAGGGAGTCCCCATGACCCCATTTGAAACATTGGAATGGTCATGTGTGTCTTAAAGGGTCCTATGACCCCTTAAGAAACACTTGAGCATTCTAATGTGTCAAAAGGGGTTAGGGGGACTCCCTAGGGATCCTAACATGTGATAAGGCATACTAGGACCCCTAGGGAGTCCCTGTGAATGCTTTTGACACATTGGAACACTCAAGTGTGTCTTAAGGGGTCCTAAGACACCTTAAGACACACTTGAGAATTCCAATGTGTTAAAAGGGGTCATGGGGACTCCCTAGGGGTCCTAACATGTGATAAGACATAGTAGGACACCTAGGGAGTCCATGTGACCCTGTTTGACACATTAGAATGCTCAAGTGTGTCTTAAAGTGTCCTATGACCCCTTAAGATAGACTTGAGGATTCCAATGTGTCAAAAGGTGTCAAGGGGACTCCCTAGGGGTCCTAACATGTGATAAGGTGTACTAGGACCCATAGGGAGTTCTTGTGACCCCTTTTGACACATTGGAACACTCAAGTGTGTCTTAAGGGGTCTTAGGACACCTTAAGACACACTTGAGTGTTCCAATGTGTCAAAAGGGGTCATGGGGAATCCCTAGGGGTCTTAACATGTGATAAGGCATACTAGGACCCCTAGGTAGCCCCCATGACCCCTTAAGACACACTTGAGCATTCCAATGTGTCAATCAAGGTCACAGGGACTCACTAGGGGTCCTAGTATGGCTTATCATGCATTAGGAACCATAGGGAGTCCCCATGACCCCATTTGACACATTGGAATGCTCAAGCATGTCTTAAGGGGTCCTACGACCCCTTATGACACACTTGAGGGTTCCAATGTGTCAAAAGGGGTTAGGGGGACTCCCTAGGGGTCCTAACATGTGATAAGGTGTACTATGACACCTAGGGAGTCCCCCTAACCCTGTTTGACACATTGGAATGCTCAAGTGTGTCTTAGGGGGTCCTACAACTCCTAAAGACACACTTGAGCATTCCAATATGTCAAAAGGGGTTAGGGGAACTCCTTAGGGGACCTAATGCATTATAAGGCATACTACGACCCCTAGGGAGTCCCTGTGACCCCTTTTGACACATTGGAATGCTCAAGTATGTCTTAAGGGGTCGTAAAAACCCTTAAGCCACACTTGAGCATTTCAATGTGTTAAAAGGGTTCATGGGGACTCGCTAGGGGTCCTAATATGTGATAAGGCATACTAGGACCTCTAGTGAGTCCCCGTGATCCTGTTTGACACATTGGAATGCTCAAGTGTGTCTTATGGGGTCCAAAAACCCCTTAAGACACACTTGAGCATTCCAATTTGTCAAAAGGGGTCAAGGGGACTCCCTAGGTGTCCTAGTACACCTTATCACATGTTAGGAACCCTAGGGAGTCCCAATGACCCCCTTTGACACATTGAAATTTTCAAGTGTATCTTAAGGGGTCCTAAGACCCCTTAAGACACACTTGAGCATTCCAATGTGTCAACAGGGGTCATGGGGACTCCCTAGGGGTCCTAACGTGTGATAGGGAATACTAGGACCCCTAGGGAGTCCCTATGACCCCTTTTGACACATTGGAATGCTCAATTGTGTTTTAAGGGGTCGTAGGACCCCATAAGAGACACTTGAGCATTCCAATGTGTCAAAAGGGGTCACGGGGACTCCCTAGGGTTCCTAACACATAATAAGTCATACTAGGACCCCTAGGGAGTCTCGATGACCCTATTTCACACACTGGAATTCTCAAGTGTGTTGTAGGGGGTCTTAGGACCCCTTAAGATAGACTTGAGCATTTCAATGTGTCAAAAGGGGTCATGGGGACTCCCTAGCAGTCCTAACATGTAATAAGGTGTACTAGAACTCCTAGGGAGTCCTCATGACCCCGTTTGACACATTGGAATGCTCAAGTGTGTCTTAAGGGGTCCTACGACCCCTTAAGACATACTCTAGTGTTCCAATGAGTCAAAAGGGGTCATGTGGACTCCCTAGGGGTCCTAACATTTGATAAGGCATACTAGGACCCCTATGGAGTCCCTATGACCCCTTTTGACACATTGGAATGCTCAAGTGTTTCTTAAGGGGTCCTAAGACCCCTAGAGACACACTTGAGCATTCCAATGTGTCAAAAGGGGTCATCGAGACTCCCTAGGGGTCCTAACACATGATAAGTCATACTAGGACCCCTAGGGAGTCCCCATGATCCCTTTTGACACATTGGAACACTCAAGTGTGTGTTAAGAAGACCTTCGACCCCTTAAGACACACTTGAGCATTCTAATGTGTCAAAAGGGGTCATGGGAACTTCCTAGGGCTCCTGACACATGATAAGGTTTACTAGGACCCATAGGGAGTCCCTGTGACCCCTTTTGAGACACTTGAGCCTTCCAATGTGTTAAATGGGGTCATGGGTACTCCCTAGGGGTCTTAGTATGCCTTATCACATGTTAGGACCTGTAAGGAGTCCCCATGACCCCTTTTGAAATATTGGAATGCTCAAGTGTGTCTTAAGGGGTCTTAGAACCTCTTAAGACACACTTGAGCATTCCATTGTGTCAAAAGGGGTCATGGGGACTCCCTAGAGGTCATAACATGTGATAAGGCATACTAGGACCCCTAGGGAGTCCCCATGACCCCGTTTGACACATTGGAATGCTGAAGTGTGTCTTAAGGGGTCCTATGCATAATAGGACCCCTAGGGAGTCCCCATGACCCCGTTTGACACATTGGAATGCTCGTGTGTCTTAAGGGGTCCTATGACCCCTTAAGACACACTTGAGCATTCCAATGTGTCAAAAGGGGTCATGGGGACTCCCTAGGGGTCCTAACACATGATAAGGCATACTATGACCCCTAGGGAGTTTTGATGACCCCTTTTGACACATTGGAATGCTCAAGTGTGTCGTAAGGGGTCTTAGGACCCCTTGAGACACACTTGAGTGTTCCAATGTGTCAAAAGGGGTCATGGGGACTCCCTAGGGGTCCTAACACATGATAAGGCATACTAGGACCCCTAGGGAGTCCCCATGACCCCTTTTTAAAGATTGGAACACTCAAGTGTGTCTTATGGGGTCCTAAGACCCCTTAAGACACAGTAATTTTAGATCCTTGTATTAAATTCTTTGAGTAAGTCATTCAGAAATGCACAGAATACTATAACGCATGATGATTTATAGAGAATTTATGATGGACTATGCTATGAAAAATCCCGTAATCCCTGCCATATCTCAGAGTACTGATGAGAAGCAATGGCAAAAGTCTGAGATAGAGGTGGCGCTATCATTGAAGCAGCAAGACATTCTTCATAATATCGGGGCAGCACCATCGAAACGGCAAGGCTTTCCTCATAATGTCGCGCCACTGCTGATCTCTTCCTTAAATTTATTAATGTGGTCAGTTCTATGGCGCCTGCATAATTTCCAGTACAAATGCTGATTTTACCAAACCCTTCCCCACTCTCCATAATCTTTGGCCAGTTCAAAGGTCCATCCGGTTGTTCTTGTTTAACCTCTCAATGACTCTATTGAGCTACCAGATTATCAACAGGCATGGTACAATTGTCCGGTGACCAGAATCTATTTTGAGAACCTTTGCAATTTAGCATTTTGGTTGAAAAAGTAGGGAAAGATACCATTTCATAGCCACAGGTGGTGGAAACAGAGTGATTCTCTTGCCCTCTACTTCTATAATCCGCCTCCAGTGAACTATTCTTCAAAGCCTCCATTTCTACGTAGCTAGGGTTTTTAGCACCTGTAAAAGGCACAACTATTCCCCTGTAGGGATTCATGCTCATGCTCAAAATCATATTGAATAATACTTAAAATGTAAAATGTATATTATATAATATTTAATATATAATATATAATCTAATATATAGTTTTTGATATTAATATATAATTAAATAATATTTAATGTAACATGTATATTATATAATATTTCATATATATAATATATAATCTAATATATAGTTTTTAATATTAATATATATTAAATAATATTTAATGTAAAATATATATTATATAACATTTAATATATAATTGATATTATATAATATTTAATATATCTAATATATATCTAATATATAACTAATATATAGTTTATGAAGGATGGAGAAATGGGAGGGAGAAACTAGAGGCAAAGTGAAAATTCAAAATTCTACATAATATTCGGGTAAATATCGGGTACCTAATTAGGCTTGGTATTGCTTTGTGCACCAAACCTACATGGTCAACTATTAGAATGTCTCAAATATGTGTTTTTCCCCTGTTTCTCTGAGTTCCAGACTTTGACAATGTAGGTGACGACTTTTTTTTCACCCGAATTTGATAAAATGAAAAGGGTATCTTAAGGAGATTATCAGCTTTCTATCGATATAATTGATGTCAAATTTTGAATTCGGTAAGTAATTATTAGTTATTTTCTAATTGAGCTACCTCTAAAGTGTTGATTTATATACTGTTTGAAAAATGACTATAACTTTCAAATGGTATAACATTTTTCAAATCCAAAAAATGTGTCACATTCTATGTTTCACCTACTATAAGGGAAAAAAAAATTTGAATTTTGTAAAGTTTTGAATGAGTTAAGGTGGTCAGACACAGGAGTTTTTTTATTCTGAAAATGTTGTAGCAGAAAATTCATAATTAATTATTTTTTTGGAATAAAATTACAAAAACATATGTGTCACATCTGGACATGAGTCTACTACTTATATATAAAATCTTATAATAAAATATTATCATGTGATTATGATTAAGGTGGTCAAACATACACCTACTTTTAATTTTTTTCTTGAAATTTTTGTACTGCTACATTGAAATCTATACTTTTCACCAATCATACTAACTTTTTCTCAAAAAAGGCCTAGTAGTTTAGAAACTACATTCAATTTTCTATAGATTCTATTCTTACAACTTTTTGATATTAGGTTCATAACTACTTGAAATTTTTACGTCAAGTTGACTAACCCTGATTTGCTGATTTTTCATTGCCACTTAAGGGCATAGTTTGGCCCCTCATGATCTTGCACATACCCTATAGTATCCAAGAAAGGAATCACAATAGACCCTGAGAGGATTGCAGCCATCCTAGAGCTACCATTGCCACATCATAAGAAAGGCCTTCAATCTTTCATAGGAAAGATTAATTTTGTTAGGCATTTCTTGCCTAATATTGCAGAGTTATTGAAGCCTTTAATAGCCATGTTAAAGAAGAGTTCAACTTTTAGCTGGACTAAAGAAGGAAAAGCTAATTTCCAAGCCATCAAAGAAGCCTTGATAGAAGCTCCTGCTCTATTAAACCCAAATTTCAATAAGGATTTTATCCTTTATGCTTATGGAGGTCATGATGTTATATCTGCTATGTTGACTCAAGAAAATTTAGAAGGGTTGGAGCAGCCTATTGCTTTCTTTAACAAAGGTTTAGAGGAGTATGAACAAAGATAATCTTTTGTAGAAAAACATGTATTTCCTATGGTAAAGAGCCTTAAAAAATTTAGATATTTATTGACCCATAGCAGGGTACATTTGAAAGTTACTCATCCAAGTGTCAAAGAATTTTTTCTTTCCAAGGACCTAAATGAAAAAAGAGCTGGTTGGATTACCAAAGCGATGGAATATGACATTGATATTCAAACCACCAAGCTGGTTAGAGGAAGAGGTCTTTGTGAGCATTTGGCAGGGGGTGAAAGTTCAAAGAAATTAGAATAAACAGATGCATCTCTGGTTGTGCATTCTACAGAAGAACATGCCAAGGCATCAGGTTGGTTGCCTAACATGATTCATTACTTGAAAATAGGACAATGTCCTATAGACCTAGATTCAACAAAAAGAAGATATTATAGGTTACAATCTGTTCCTTTTGTGCTGATAGATGAAGTTCTTTTCAGAAAGGATCATAATGGTGTCCTTTTAAGATCTATTGATCCAGAAAGGATAGCTGATGTCCTATTTGAATTTCATGATGGACCTTCTGGAGGCCACTTTTCTCCTAGGACCACTACTTTTAAAATCATGAGGGCTAGATACTATTGGCCATCTATCTTAAAGGATAGTCATGATTATGTGAGGAAATGCATCAAATGTGTTATGTTTGTAGGAAAGGAAAGGCTTACAACTCTGCCCCTTCAGCCAGTCAGAATAGAGAAACCATTCATGAGATGGGATATAGATTTTATTGGTATGATCAATCCTCCATCTAGTGCAGGACAAAAGTGGATAATCACTGCAACAAATTATTTCACTAGATGGACAAAGGTAGTTGCCTTAAAAGAATCAAATGAGAGTGTTGTCTTAAGTTTTTATGATGATATAATTCATAGATTTGGCACTCTAGACTCTATAATATCAAATAATGCATTGGCATTCACAGGCCTCAAAGTCTCAGAATGGGCAATCAGAAATGGCATCTATCTGAATACTAGTTCAAATTACTACCCTCAAGGCAATGGTTTGGTAGAATCAACTAATAAGAACTTGATTAGAATAATCAAGAAGACTCTGCAGGATAACCAAAGAGATTGACATACTAAGTTGAAGTCTTCCTTATGGTTAGACAGGATCACTCCAAAGAAGATCATTGGGAATTCTCCTTACATGTTAGTGTATGGCAGAGAGGCCAAGTTGTCCATTTCAACTGAATTGCTAGCTTTGGACTTGGCTACTCAATATGCCCTATTTGAAGAAGGAGATCCCTTACAAATCAGATATGCTCAGCTAATGGAGTTAGAGGAACTCAGAGACAAATCCATAAAAGATATGGAGTTTCACCAGATACAGACAAAGAAAAGTTTTGATAAAAGAGCTAGGGCTAGAATTTTCAGAGTTGGAGATGTAGTTCTCAAGTGGGATGAATTCAGATCAAGGCCTGGAAGACATACAAAGTTTGATTCCTTTTGGGGTGGACCATTTGTTATTATAGAATGCAAGGGGCCAAATGCTTTTTATCTATCAACTCTGGGAGGAGAAGCCTTGCCTATTTTAGTTAATGGTTTCCACTTGAAGCCCTACTTTGAGGTTAATCCCTCCTTGTAAATCCCTATAAATATGTTTCCTATTTTATGTCCCTGCTTTCTAGTTTAGTTTTCCTGCTTTCCAAAAAGTGCTCGTGCGTAGTTTTTTGAGCCAGCTCTAGGTCTCTCTTTGTCAGGAAAGTTTTATATTTCAATGATGACCCCATGCCCAATGAATATGTCAAGGCCACTGACCTAATTTCTAGCAGGCTGACATCCAGCAAAAATTGCCAAAATGTTGCCCAAAATTTCATATCTATTCATTTTGGTCATAGGCTAAATCTCTACTCCCTGGTCTACAAGTTTAAATTCAAAATCTAGCCGTTGGCCCCAAAAAACCCTAAAAACCCTACCGCCTTTCTATTTCATGGTTACCTTTTCAGCCACTTAAGTGTTTTCTTTTCCCATGTGCACTTTATGCTCTAAGCCTAGTCGCTAGATCTCTAAGACCCGATGGAATATTCCTTTATTTCTCCCGATCCCTCGACTACCCTTTGTTCTCGAGATCTCCCATTTAGGTGGAATATTTTGTTTTCATTCCACGACTTGGCGATGGTCTCTTCAATCAGGCAATCACTCAATTTTACCTGCATTTACCTTTTCTCTCAGTAACTACGCGACTGCTTTAGTCGCAAGTTCTCCTATTCCTAGCAACTTAGTCCTTGGTATCTGGTGACCTGGCGGGTGGTTATCTTTCCTTCAGTCACATAATCTCTGGTTTGGTTGGCAGTCTCAACTCAGTGGTTAAAGTAAGGAATCTAGATCTACGGCTAGTCACATGATCGCATAGGCTAGGAATATTCCTTGCGATCATGCGATGGTCGTTGATCTTCACTGTCTACAGAGTTAAGTTGTTAGTGGGTCTAATGCCAAGTCATGCCGATGTGTAGGCTTCTGATTGGTCAAGGCTAGTGATGTGGATTTTTGTCAGTGGGCCCGGTGGGTTGTCAGTCGATGATGATCTAATGATTGTCATATGATCACATGGAATATTCCAAGCCCATGCGATCATACGGCAACCGTTGATCTTACTTTATCTCTGGGCTCTATCAGGTGGGTCCTTTCCTAGTGACATGCTTGTTCTTTATTGGTTGGCCAGATGATGACTGGGATCTATCAGTGGGATTGTGTCAGAGGATCTATAGGGGGCATCAGTAAAATAAAGATCTACGGCTGGCACATGATCTTAAGGAATCTTCTGAGGGCATGCAATCATGCGACAACTGTCAGATGGGTCCAAGCTTGTAAGTGTAGTCGCGTAATCTCTAGAAAATCTTTCAGTGACTTGGGGACTGTTAAGATAGAATAAGGCTTGTCACGTGATCACCAGAATATGTCGGGGTTAATATAAAGGTCAAGTGATTCAGCGACCAAAGGGAAAAGGATAACTTGAGGTTAAATGCAGAGTTAAGGTAAAGAAATATAAGTGGTACCTGGTAAAATAAGAAGATCTAATGGCTACATTTTAAAGATGGGTCAGATTTAAATATCAGCCATGGATGAGGAGGATTTAGTGCCACCTGTGACCATTTAAATCATTTTTTTAAATTCAAATATCTGGAGTACCTAATTTGAACAGTTATGGTGAGTTGAATTGTAGAAAGGGTAGATGGATCAAGGCAGCTTGTCCGCAGGTAGATGCAGTACAGGGATGGGCACGCAAAATGATATCTGATCAGTTGAGATATTTCCATGATATTTATGATCAAATTTGACATAATTAGGGTTGGATTATTTTATGCAGATCTATGTAACCCTAATTAGGTTTTGCTCCTACCTGCGTGCAATAAAGGAGATGTATATAATTAATTTTTGGAGCTTTTTGAAGCTCAGAGTTGGCAATTGTAAAAGAGAATTTTCTTTCTAAGGAGTCATCCGTGGCATTCTTTCTGCCCTTTGATTTCTATAGTTTGTAACTTTCATTGATGGTTCAAATATTGCAAGGTACTTTGTGACATTTTTCATGTCCCTATGCTTTCTTGTCTAAGTTGTTTCTTAATTAATTGAGTATTTAAATGTTTTCAGCAGTATCTTGGTTTTCCTTGATCCCTCTTTCTTTCTGCAGTTTATGTGTATGCCTATGAATGATTTGATTTGAATGCTCTTGTGGGTATACTTCAACCCTTGGTAATTTGTCTCATTCTTATACCCAATTGCAGAGGTGAATGTCTATTTGCAGGTTATAGTTTGTGTCTAAGTTCTTAGGAGTGCTATTACCTTGTGAAATTCTCTCTTTCCTTGCATAACATCTCTCTATTGTAGACCCTTCTATAAAATATTGATGCAAGCCTATTTAGTGAGTTGTGATCTCCTAGACCTAAGCTTATGTACTGATTTCATCCTCTATACTGTGATTCATACCTTTTTTTTTGGTGTATCACCTAGTAGGTAGTTTTCTTTTCAATCATTTCCCTTTCAACACTCCTTCTATCCCTTTTCCCCTCAAGATTTAGTTTTCTGTGAAAGAAGCAAATTAAGGTAATTATCCAAGAGGAACCAGCCTAGAACCTGGAGGTCTCATCTTAGTTAGCATAGGTCCCACAACTTGGAGATGATTCCCATGTTATACTAGGTTATCAATACCAAGAGAGCTTGAAACAAGGGTGAAAACTTAGTGTATAACACAAGTATAACTCAAACATAGATTATAAATCTCGAGGGTTTCTTGATGTAGATTACGTAAATATTAACTAATTACTTTAGATTAATTATAATTACAAATATCATAAATACAAATGTATAAAAAGTACAACATCATAAATAAAACATAAATACAACTGATACCATAATGAACCATCATTCACTACACAGGTCATGGGATATGTAGAAATAATAATCCAATATAAGGTAAAACATGATATCACCATATATAACTGATGTAATGATACAAGAATACAATATAAGAAAGATAAGAATACATCTCTAATAATGATGAACAAGAAGGTACAACTACTACAAGGATCATCCAGCACTGGTACAAGAATGTCAAAATCTCAAATGAATCACTACCACCTGACCTTGTGGAACATAAATGGTCCACTCCCATCATTCTGAGGAGATAACAATAGACCCCACTTGGATATCAAACACCAAAAATCAAACTCGGTACAAACTAAGAAAGGGATCCTGAAATATCTCAATCTCAAAAGGTATAATAGGATAACAAAGGTAAAACATACTCAACCAGAGGCAACCAACACATGTAGGAAACCTAAGATGCATATGGGGAAGTGTCATCACATGAGCCAACTCTAAATTTATCCTGGTAGTATCTCAAGACCCCAATGCCCTAGTGACTCTATGCGGTATATGTAATCCTCTCATGCAAACAAGGTACAACAATGTTATATCCAAATCCACGCAGGTGACAAGCATCATCTAACAAATCATCCTAGCCTATACTAGTGCTCAAGGCATGGGTGAGGAACAAAAACATATTATTAATGTTCCTATCCTATTATATTTTATTATGTTATCACTTTATTATGTCACTTTCAATAAGTTATCATGGAAACCACTTGTGGGCTTGACACCTATTGCAAGCCACTCCCCACCTATACACTTAGTTAACCTACCTAGGTTCACAAATGAGATCTTTAGTACAACAAGAACACATTGGTTCTCAACCATAATATCATACAACACTCTCAAGGTGTCCTTAAACATAAACTTCAATAATACAACACATGAGGAAAATATAAACATTCACACAACCTTGAGCCTCTGTTAACATTCCTAAAATAGGAAACACAAAACTCCCATAAGACTCATAATCGCATTAAAATACACTTCCATAATGACTCATAAAAATCTCAACAATTGGATTGATACAGTTAATCAATAATAATTAAAATATCCTTTACAATTGGATCATTCAAAACTTAGTTTATTTCACAAGATAAATCCTTTTAATAAAATATCAAACCTATTTAGTTTGTACAAAATATATGTGCAGATCAATTATTAATTTGTAATTAATAAAATTAATTACCAATTAACAATAATAATAAAATTATTATTAATAAAATTTAATAAAATTATAAAATTAATTTCAATTTCAATAAATTAAAATTTATTAAAAAATTAATAATAAATTAACAAAAAGGGAGGGTCCCACCTCCACATGGCCTCCACCTTGGCTGCTAACAATAGCTCAAGGTTGTTGCAACAGCCACCCTTAGGAGCCACTGGTAGCATTGCCGCCACGACCTCCCTTGGGGAGTCATCAGCAACACCTGCTGTTGCGGCCTCCCTTGGGAGCCGTCAATAGTACCTGTTGTTGCGGCCTCCCTTGGGAGCCACTAGCAACATGTGTCACCATGACCTCCCTTAGGAGTCATCGGTAGCACTTGTTTTTGCGGTCTCCATTGGGAATTTCTAGTGGGTGGGGGGTGGTGGCGCCACCCACCTTTTTAAAAAAAATATTTTTTATTTATTTATTTTTTTCATATTTTCTTTTAAAAAAAGTTGTCAGAAAATATCTAACGCCAAAACAGAGAACAACATTTTTTTTTTAAAATTCTAAAACATAGACATTCTATTGTTTTTAAAATAAATTCAATCTCTTAATTATGAGAATTCATTTTTTTCGATTGTAACCAAGTCTTCAAATTGATTTTAATTTTTTTTTTGGAATATAATTTCTCACAATTATGGAGATTCATTTTCAATTGAATACAAGGAACCAAACTAATTTAATAAATCTCTTTTTTCCTAAATTTAATTTTAAGGGTTTTCTAAAATTTTGTAGACAACCCTAACTGAATAAATATATATTGATATTCCTTTTGTCTTTCAACCAAATTTTCCAAGGTTTACATAGAAAATCTAAATTGAAATTTTTCCTTAAATCTAAATTAACTAATAATCAAAATATGATTTTCTAAAACCAAAACATGCAAAATTTTGCTAAGAACAACCTAGGGTTTCAACAGGCATAATTTTCTAAAATTTTAAATCATAAAACATTCTAGATGTGGGTTTCTCTCAAATTTTCCACACAAAGTTTTAATAACCAATTCAAACCAAATAATGGAGAATCAAGCAATAATAGAATCAAACATTCAACAAGTATTCCAAATGCAATGTAGATAATATTTTCGAAAGGAAATTAACATGGGTTCTTCAAACCCTGCCTTAAAATCTATAAGAATGTCTGAAACAAAAATGGCCAAATTGAAGACTCGAAGATTCCAAAATACTCCTAAGCTTTGAAAATGATCCTTCAACCAATCCAAACAATTTCTCCCCAAAATCTAGCCTCCTTTAAACCTGTATTGTGAATAATGGCTAAAAGAATTCCTAATAATAAAAATCCCCCCAAACAAAAATCAACATACAATTCCTAATCAGGAAAAAGAACTCAACATGTAACTCCTAATAAAAAAATAGAACTCAACTCACTAATCTTGTTTTTATCAAATTATGTTGGATGAATAATTATAATTTTAATAATAAAATATGTACTTTTCAATTATCAATTCTTAACTCAACTTTAAACTTAAATTTCTAATTCAATTTTATTAAACTGAATGTGCAACTTAAATTGCATTTTAATTATTTATTAACAATTATTATTTTCCAACATATTAATAATTATGAAATTGATAATTAAATATCAATTCATTAATTATGCTTTTAATTTCAACTTTAGATTTAATTATTAATTTAATCTTTTATTTTCATAATTAGACTTTTTGAACTAAGTCTATTAATTAAATAAGGTATTTAATTAATTCTCATTAATTAAATACCCTCATATTAATATTTCTATATTTAATTAGATTTAATTATTTATTCACATAGTCAAACCCAAAAATCACTTAACCATAATAACATAAAATCACACTAACCACATAACAAGACAACATAAGAAAAAATTGACTAAACAAAAAACACCAAATTCATACTGAGGGAAAGGGCTCGTCAATTCATGTCACCTTGACAAATTTGGATAGGAAACTCAATTAGAAACTTGTCCCTTAATTTAGAACAATAAAGGGCTTGGGTTTGGATTGGACATGTATGTTTTTTTTTTGGGCAAAAGTGGGCGAACCACTATAATATATATTAATATAAAAAACCTAATTCAAAAGCTCAACCAGGAAAGAATTAGTAAGAAAACCTAGAATCGTCGCTCAATACAAAAATTATTTCATCAATGGTTTACATACAATATCCAATTCGAGGGTGCAAAAAGAAGCTGATTTACATCATGGAGAATACACATCCTTCGATTATATTACTATGAAAACTAACCAGAATTCAAAAAGATCTATTATGTGTGTGTTGATTCGACCTTTCATTCTTCCATCTCGGCACAATCCTGAGGAGCCTATTTTGTATGGGTTTCGACTGATGCATCCATCTCCCAACCACTACCAGGCTCACCCTATTTAGGTGATTTCCAACCTGACCCGACAGCCGAGCACCAACCTTTTTCACTTTGTATTGGCGTATCAGTGTCCCAGCCACTTTGTTGAACTGCTTGCTTAGTTGGGGACCATCCCGACCCAGAATCAACATTAATGTGAAGATGATTGTGTGAGTCCAACACCCCATACTCTCAGTCCAGCTGATATTTTTGCAGGTAAGAAGAACTTGGAGAATGTGAAGCATTCCACTCCACACATGAGGAAACTACTAGTTGATTTGATGGCATTTGAGGAGAATGCAGAATATTTGGTATGTTTGGAAACCTTAGTAAGTCCAGCAGGGCATACCCTATTTTTTAACTCTCTCTTCTAGGTGGAATCCAAAAGCCCGAGCCATAGCTTGCAGTGTTGACTTCATGTGAGAAGGGATCTATTTGTCGATAGCTCTTTTGAGCACTTCATATGTGACCAGAAACTCATGTTTCTGCAACAGCTGGGTGCTCGAAAACAAGGCCCCTACTAAAGCATGACCATCCCATAAATCATAATGTTTCATGGCTACCTTAAGTTTTTTTTCAGCATAATAGTGAGGCCTGATGACCTTGGTGGCTAAAATCTCAAGTAATTGAGTTGATTGCATTAAATCCATTGCATTTGATAGGAAAATTGACACCATATTTGAGGGATAAAGAAATTGCTTCGAGGACGGAGAAATATTTTCATCCCCAATTACCTGCTTTACCACTTGAAGGATGGAGGGAGGATGAACTATGAACATTTCATCGAGGGTCATGTCATCTACATGCATTGGAAAGACATTTCCTTCCACTCTTGGCTAAATCTAGATGTGATCATTCTTGGGCAGAATCACCCTATGAAGCTTATGGAAAGTCTCACACAAAACAAAAGCATCCACTAAGATCAATATCCTCACGAATAATACCCCATTATGCAAAGAGCAAGCTATCTTATAAACGAAAAATGTACTTAGAGGATTGCACATTAATATGTTACGTTATGTGAGATCTTTTCCAATAAGTGTGAATTTTCGAGAGACACTAAGTGGACATTTTAGCACATGAAATCTAGAATGTGCCATGTGAAACACTTTCTTTGACTATCCCATATGACACACCAATGCATACTAGGGAACCATGTGTCTCTTTTGCAACTGAATGCACAAGAGGATGACAGATGCATAAAAGTCCCTATACTTTTACAATAATATAATCTACATTTGCAATCATGACATGACATGCTTTAGATCAGGTGTTCATTAACGACAAGCCTACATATATGCATCTACCACATTTTTAAGATCCTCATATTGATCAATGAAATGTTTCAGGTGTAGAGAAGATGTCACTATTCCATCATAGCCCAAATTTTAAAGTAGATCAGAAACTTTATTCCCTTCCCAAAGTGTTTGCGAGAGACACACATCCTAGCATTGATCTAGGAGCCTCCAAATTTGATTTAAAATATAGTTGAGTTGTCATGAATGTGTCTGTCTTTTGATGCAGGTGTTAATGATGACCATAGAATCTCCTTTGATGTGCAAGTGATGATGATTACCTTGTTTGGCTTGTACTAGTTTGGAAAATAGAGCATGTGCTTCGGCCATGTTGTTAGTGCCATCAAGAATGGGGGAGGTTTTGAGTGCTAAAATATTTCCTTGGTAGTCTCAAATACATGCCCCCAATCCTGATTTTCATAGGTTTCCTCTTGATGCCCCATCGAAGTTGAGTTTCATAAAGCCCGCTATGGGTGGATGTCATTGCACACTAGACCAATCAACTATAGCTGAAGTTGTCTTAATTTCTTCCCACCCAGTTGGGATAATTAAATTTTTCCATTCACGAAGAACCCTGTCATCCCATGGGGTAATGATAGGGTTACCTTGCATCTACTTAGGCTTGCATTAGTTACTTCTAATATTGACCTTTCAATGCCTTCTAAAACCCTATCAATAGATGAGAATTATTTCCTGAAGATATGTCTATTTCTTTCCCACCAAATGGTCCATATGACTAATTTTAGGACACACTTCCTTAAGTTAGTAAATAGAGATTTTAGATAGAGAACCATCCATGCTTGGAAAAGATCCTAGATGTTATCTTGAAGTGGAGTTCTATAGTTTAATTTTCTAAGGATGAATGACCAGCATTATTGTGCAAAAGGGAAGCTAACAAGGAGGTGATCAACCAATTCCTAACATGCATCACATAGTAAACAATTAAATGCTAGAGAAATGTTCAATATGTCCAATCTGTCACTTGTCAGAATACTATGTTTAATTGCAAGCCATGCAAAACAACTAGCTTTTGGTAGAATAACATGGTTCCAACAAAAAGAGTGCCCAAGATAAAATTTTGTATGATCCTATTTATTGTAGTAGTCTATACCCCTCCTTAATTGAGTACTTTCCATCCTTGGCTAGGGCCCAGATTATTTTGTATTCTCTACCTGAGAGAAAGGGATGCTTATTTTCTAAAATGCCTCAAAGAATATCCCTTTCCTATGGAGCCAATGGTAATTAATCTGGATCCTTCCAGATGACTTTCCTTGAATATATGCAAAATGCTGATACATAGTGACTAACCTGTGTCCCCCAAATGGCTTCTGATGTTTTTATGATATCATTTAAATTTTGCAAGATAGTTAATGGAGGTTGACCATTCCATGAGTCTCTCCAAAACTTAACCTTAGTCCTACTATTTACTTCCCAAGTGACATATTTGAAAACAATGTCTCTTGAGGATATCATGAAGTCCCATATGGCTGATCCCTTTGGAGGATCCAAAATTGAAAAAATTCTTGAGGGACCATTGTTATCCAAGTACTTCTGTTGCATGATTTGGCATCATGTGGTCTACGGTTTACTATACATTTGCCAAATTAACTTGCCACCAAAAGCCCCATTTCTTTTCGTTAAGTCATGCACACCCACACCTCCTACTGTAGGGACATGTGCCATATCTTGGAGTGATATGAGGGGTATTTTCTTCTCCTCATTCATATTTCCTTCCCAGAGGAAACCTCTGATCAAATTTTGAATTTGTAATAGAATTTTAGGGGGGCTTAAGAATAGCTAGATAGTAATTTGGAATGGTTGAGAGCACTGATTTAATAAGAAGGATTCTTCCTGAGAGTGAAAGCCATCTAGCTTTCCAAGCCACAACTCTTCTCTTGATACGTTCAAGGACTGAAGACCAATAGCTTGTTTTATTTGACCCCATAAAGAAGGGTATACCAAGGTATGTAGATGGTAAGAAGTCCATTGAGAATCCCAAAATCTGAACTATTCTATCAGATATAACTTTATTAGTGTTGAAAAGGTATATTTTTTATTTTTGGGCATTGATTTTCTACCCTGAAACATCATAATATAGTTGCAATGTGTGCTTGATTTGTCTAGCCTCTTTAACTTGTGACAGACCAAATAACAAGGTATCATCAGCAAATAAAGAGTCAGTGATGGAAATATTTGTGCCAATGATGTGCGCACCCTGCCACTTTCCTAGCATAGTCTGATGTTTAATAGTTCTACTAAATGCTTCAGCCATGATGATGAATAATACTGGGGATAGAGGATCTCCCTATCTAACTCCTTATGTAGAGGAAAATAATCCCACTGGTTTACCATTAACGATTACTGAGAACCAAGATCCTAATATACATGCTTTTATCCATTTGCACAAGCCCTTTGAAAATCCCATTTTAAGTAGGACTTGGAATAGGAACGTCCAACATACTTTGTCATAGGCTTTCATCATATCTAATTTAATCACAAAATTAGAGGACTGATTAATGTTGATGGAATGAAGGAACTCATGAGCCACTAGAGCCCCTTTCGTGGTTTCTAAACCCAAAACCCAGGACAAAGCCACCTTGCTCAATTGAGATAATGGTAGGAATAAGATGTTGCATCCTCAAATAAATAGCCTTGGTAATGATCTTGTATGTTACATTGCATAAGGATATTGGCTTGAAGTTAGAAAATGTGTTTGGATCCTTTACCTTTGGGATTATTGTAATGTTCGTGGTGTTGAAATACTTGAGTATGTTTTTACTTTTCCTGGACTCCTTGACAGCAGCAAGTAGGTCCCAGCCAATAGTGTCCCAACAACTTTGGAAAAAGAGGGCAGTAAATCCATCTGATCCTAACTTTATCTAGGGGAAAGGAGAAAACTAATTTATGAAATTATTGAATAGAAAAGGGGGCCATAAGCATGGCATTCTCTCAGGGTGACACCATTATTGGAATAGATTCCAATATCTCATTCGCTTGTGAATTTGAGGGTGATGGAGATGTGACTGGTGCAAGAAGATTCTTAAATAATTTGACCCCTCCATCACGAATTTTTTGTGCATGTTTGATGAGATTCCTCATGTCTGCATTCTTGATTTCAAATATTGTCTTGGCTTCTCTCTTATATTTAGCTGAAGTATGGAAATATTTTGTATTTTTGTCACCTTCTTGTAGCCACAGTTCTCTTGATTTTTTACTCCAATATTCTTCTTCTCTGCTACACAATTCCTCCCACTCTTGCTGAAGAATTTTTTTTTTGACATAGGTATCTTCATTCATACCATTTTGAATAATCTTTTTGTACACTTCATCCAATTACAATTTAACCTCCTCTTTTTGTTTAAATACATTCTTAAAGACTTGATGGTTCCATTTTTTGATAAGGTTTTTAATATGCTTCAATTTCGTGGCAAATTGATGCATCTTAGTTCCATTTGTATAGGGTGCACTAATCCATCATTGCCTTAATAAATGAAGAAAATGAGGATGGTGAAGCCAAATCCTTTCACATTTGAAAGATGAATGATTTTGGTCTGTGTCACTATTTACAGACTGGATGATGCTAAGTGAAATTGGAAAATTGTCAGATCTTGGCAAAGATAAAATCTCTGATTGTATATGAAAATTTTTGAGTTTTCATTCTTATGATAGAAGAAATCTATCTAGATGAATAGCTATTTGTGCAAATCTAGCTCTCTTATTTGTCCAAGTAAATGAGCCTTGAGTAGGGCGAATACCCATAAGATTATTATTGTCCACAAAATAAGAAAAATCTTGGATGGTTTTGATGGGTGGGCTAATACCCCCTATTTTTTCTGACTAGCCTAGTATTGCATTAAAGTCACCCCCTAATATGACATTATGGGAATTTGAATCATGTGAGTGAGGTTGTCCCAGATCCTAAGTTTGTCTTGTGTTGAGGTGGGTCCATAAACATTTATCAAGATAAAAGAAGTATCAAATTCTTCCATCTTCACCATCTGCCAATTGTTATGTTGTTGAATGAGTTGTCCCTAAATTGTTTGGGGTTTCCAAAGGAAAACCAATCCACGTGATGCTCCTATCCTAGGAGAGTGCAAAGAAATCCACTTTGGCCATTTGGAAACTGTCTTTTCAAATGTTTCTTGAGAAATTTTTGTTTCCTATAGCATGATAATGTATGCCTTCATAGAATCAATTATTTGTTTGATCCTACTTCTTTTGTCAAAGGCATTAATGCCTCTAACATTCCATGAGTTGATCTTCATTTCTGATGAGGAGAACCTTTTGATCTCCTTGTCAATCATTTTGTAACAACAAACCTATCATCCAAGGTAGTTTGAGTCCATGATGTTATTTCAAGTTTAGTCTTAGAGCCTTTTGGGTGTTTTAGATACATGTTGACATTGGGATGAAGATTTAGAAATTGAGAGAATTTGATGATGATCAAAGAGCCCCTCAGGAGTAAGGGTCTCAGATTCTATGGAAGATTGTGTAGTATTATTCTCAATCTCATCAGTAGGAGCAGTTAATCATTCAGGATCCAGGTCCTCAGTCATCTTTTGCATCTTCTGATATATACACTTCTCTACACCCAATGCATCCTCACTTGGTAAGGGATAAAGAGTTGTCTGGATGTCTTGTTGCACCTAGAAATTGACATTTTTCTATGAAGATTATAGTTTTGGGAGATCACAAATTATTTGAATAGCTTGTCCACTTTTTGAATCTTGATTAGTGCCTCGAATAGCCTCCTTGTATTCTAAAATCATGCCTAAATATGTGGGGTTTGGAGAAGCTTGAATGTTCCAGTATTGGAATTGTGTGAGAAAGTCATCAAGGGTCGTAGATTTCTACTCACCCAAAATTACACCTTCCTCCTTTTCTATTTCAAATATAATTTTGGATGCTATCTCTTAGATAATCTGATCCCCCAGCTATTGAACCTTCCATCCTGTACTTGCAATTTTGTTGAACAAATTCCCTAAGATAAGGAGGGTAGATGTTGTTCCCCTTTTTAGAGACTTCATCCTCAGGGCATCAAAAACTGATATAACTGAGAAGGTTGAATTGGATTAAAAGAATTCATTAATTTGAGGCAAATAGCATAACTTTGGTCCAAATGAGAGTCTTTGTATGAAATCCATTACCATTTTCAAGAGTTGTGAGAATTTTAGATTTAAAATCTTAGTTATATTCTCCATCTCAAGATTTCTAGTTGAATTGTATGAGTGTGATAGGGAATTTTATAAATTGTGGGCTCTTGAAGTATCTTTTTGAGTGCATAATGCAGGATCAGAGTTATGATCCGAACATACTTTTGTTTCTCCTTGTTTTATATCTTGACATTGGACATTGAAGTGCCCCTATATTGAAATTTGTGCAAGGTAGCTTCATCCTGAATCCTGATGGCCTGAATCCATGAACCCCATTGAGAGTTGATAGTAATTTAACTTGGAAGATCTCTATGCATATCTAGATGTAGGCAAACTCTGACTTTCAAGTGTGGATGGTTGAAAGGGATAAGGTCATGATTGAGAAAGATACCCAATTTATTTGCAAGGATTTTAATAATTTGTAGGTCTCTGTATTCAAGGGGTAAAAGGGGAAATGAGAGCCAAAATGGGAAGAAGTGAACATCGGAAGACTATGGCTTGAAATTTGGGATCCGGATCATGGTGAAGAGTCTCGACTCCTGACAGAACCAGCCTTTTTTCTTATGAATTATATCTTTGTCCTCTTTCAAATTAAAAATGGAAATAAAATATTTGGAATCCAGATCTATATAAAATATGCCTTTTAACCCTACCCAAGAAGAAAATACCCATTCCTTGCTATCAGAAAATGATAGTGTAGAGAAAGTAAACTTACTTATAAGGGAAAATTGACAAAGGAGACCAATAGAATGCTGCATCAAATATCTCGGGATTGTGAAATTCATTTGATTTGAAACATGCTAAGTGGATTCCTTGAAGTTTGAGATTGTAATATTTTTCCTTTGCCAAATTTGAGCTAATTTTTTTGGATTGAAGGGGGCCCTAGGTGGATTTGATATAGTTGCTACTGACATGGAAATATTATCCCCTTGATTTTTGTGAGGTCCTACCTTGACCCATCTTAGCTCGACAGTTGATTTGATACTTGGACTACCTAGATGATACATTGTTTTGTGATACTAGACCTATTTTGATTATGATTTCATATTATTAGATGTTATGTGATGATTCTACTTGATTATATTGATGATGATGTTAGATGTACCTCTACATCCTTATGTTAGATTCATGTTGATTATATGTTTTGAAAAGATGAATGAATTCTAAATTCTGCATTTTGTTACGTTATCATAAGGAATGGTAAAATGTGTTAGTTGTGATGTGAATACATATGTTAATGGCTATACAATTGACTTAGGTTACTTGTCTATGTGAAATTGAACTTACATTTTGATGTCATATAATTAGGGTTCAATGTGGATTATGCTTATAATGAATCATGAAATGCAGTTTCTCTCTGCATTAAAATTAGATGTTATTATTGATCCTATTTTACTTTCGATGTGATTATATATAAATTAATTTTATGAGATACTGACATCTGAATTGAGTGTGTAGGATTATGACCATGGTTGTAAATGCGGGGAAACAAGGATGGATCTATGTGAAAATAGTTTAAGGCCAAGGTTGACTCTAAGAAGTGAATGACCTCGTTGTGATGTGATTTTATTTTCATAAACGTAATGCTTGAGTGAATTGTGTTGTTAATGTTAATATGTATATAATTGGATATAAAATCAATATGTGTAAATGTAAATGTAAATTATCTATTACGCATGTCATGTGTGTAATTATGTAATGTGATGTGTACTTCTTTTCTGAGGTGTCACTTGACACTAGTGTAATATTTTGGCATGCCTAAGTGGAATGTGGACCCTACCTCACCCTTTGGTCATCTTGTGAATCCCTAGGCAAGGTTAGTAGTTTGGGAAAATAAAGCATGTGACATCACCTTCCATTTTCGGATGTAAACTTTATTTAGGTTTTTGGAGGGTTAAATTGAGCCCTAGGATATAGTTAAGGTTAGTTTTAAGTACCCCAAGCCATGTGCATAGGATAGGGGGTCAAATTTTACCCTTTTCACTTCTATAGGCTTCCAAAATGCCTCTCAAAGTGAGCCTTCTATGAGAGTGACGAATTTGGACATGTCTTCAAGAATTATCCCCTTCCCCATGTTTTGTATTGCTTCCATTTTCTTAGCTAAGGGCAAGTGGCTTGTGAACAAAAACCAAGACACCTAACTTACCTTGGGATGAGGGTAGGAGAGAAGGAATGTCTTTGGGCTATTAGGAAAGAGACTAGCAAAAAGGGAAGGAGTTACTCATTATAAAATATTATTTTTGGGAGAGAAGATTTGACTTGGGAGAAACTAGAGGTTTGAGAAGGAGAAGGAATTAGCTCTTAATCTAATCCTACATTGCCCTAACTTGAGGATAGGTAGGTGCTTCTACCATGGAAGTGTTTATGTAAATATTTTGTGATGTTAATTCTATTGTGAGAAATTGTAATGTTTTTTTCTCATTATATTTGCATGGATTTTACTTTTGTTTCCTCTTTGTTGTTGTGGGTGTGAAAGACAATTCTCATCCTTGGGAGGATTTGAGAGTGTCTTGGGGTGAAGGGCATAGTTGGAAAATTCATATGTGTAGAGCTTGGATGTATGGACATCCTTGAAGCCTACTTGACTTGTAATTTGGGGGCCATAAGGGATGTGTTTGATGCTCCATGTGATGAGCTAGTATGTTAGGAATGAGCCTTGTGAAGGCATGTTAAGTTGATTTGTGAACAATTGATTTGGTTTGGATATGGCATCTCCATATGTGATGTTGCCACCTTCACCCATTTTTGGATCAATTATTATCCTATGTACAAGCTTGGGATTGGGAGTTAAAATGTGATGTCTTTGTTTCTTGTTGTTGAATTATGTGTTGAATGTTTATATCCCATCTTTCCTTGTTTCCCCTAGCTCGGGGTGGCCACATAATAGCCTTGGTTGGGAGGTGAGCCTCCATGGTCATGTGAGAGTTGTTTTGTAATAGGTTGCAAATGAATGTGATGAATAATTATTGAAGCTTTGAAGAAATTTATGTTGTCTTTAAAGGAAGTTGTGAGTTTTGCTTTATGCAGATTTTGGTGTAATATATCTCCTTGTAAATGTTCTTGAGTAAATTTGTTCAAAGGATTATGTATTGGCCATGGACATGAGTTGACCTTGGTTTTATTTGTCCTCTTGCACTATAGTAATGTTCATTGATATCTTAGTAAGCAATGTGGTATGAAAGTCTCTATGTTTTAAAGAGAAGTTATTAAGTAAAATTTATATTCTTTCCAAACAAATATAGAAAAATAGAAGTACATCATATGGGTTGTAAAGAAAATTCATCTTCTTATTTTTTCCTTCATTTTAAATAGAAAGATATGAAAATTTGATTTTTGTATTTATAATTCAGAATTCAATGTTTACATTGTTCTCTTAGAGATGAAATGTTATTGCTAAAATTTAGAATTTGAGAAAATAGCATAGTAATAAATGCCTACATATTCCTTTTAGAAATGTACATGAAGATATTTCTAGCCTCATTTCCTGTGAATAAATAAACTACCCTATAAATGTTTCTGTTGTAGTGGAAATAAAAAGACAAATATATGTATACAATGCTACTATAGTGTTAAATACACTTTAATTTCAAAAAAAAAAGAACTGCAGAAAATAAATCAGATAGTGCTCATTGTATTTATGTATAAAAATCATAATATTTATGTAAAATGGTTCTTCCTGTTGTTAAATTTATCTGCAGCCAGTTGAATAAAAAATAGAAATGTTCAAAATTATGGTACTTCCTATATCAAAATTATATGTTGACAGATTGAACAGGAATAATTTTTTAAAAAAATTAATACTAAACTTGAATGCTGAAATATTAAGAAAAAAATTTATATTGGAATGATAATTTGTTTTTATATGTTTACTTAAATTTCATTTGTTATTTCTTTTTTAGCAATAAGACTTGAAAAGAAAATAATAAAATATGTATATGTACTCTAAAATAAATTTGTACTAGATTATGTCATTGAATATTTGGGCATTACACTCTGGTATCAGATAAGGGTTTTCAACATTGGAACCTTAAACCTGCTATGTTTCATAAACTTTAAGACATCTTGTGACCTGTATGCAAATTAGATGTCTAATAACTAGAAATGATAAATTAACTATTAAAGCCAATGAATCTATCTAATGAAAACACAATGAAGAATGCAAAGTAACCATGAAATGATGAAACTAATTTAATTACCTTCACCTACCATGTAGCTTGTCTCCATTGTCCTTCTAGCTTTGATTTCTTGAAGATGTTGAGCTCTCAGATTTCCAAAATGAAGCCTTCTCCCAAGATGCTACCAAAGTGTGGAGATTTAATGAAATTGAGTGCACAATAGCTTATGCAAACTAATGGATGGAATGCAAATGAAATGGTGATTGTATGGATGCTTGATTTGCTTGAATGCTTGGATGCTTGAATGCTTGAATGTTTGGATGCTTGTTATCAAAAATACCTATTAGCCCTCAAATGAGAAATGAGGCTCCTTTTATAGATTTTTGGAGGATCTAGGCTTAGGTGGCACAATCCTACAGTTGAGAATGAAAGGTGGAAGATTCTAGGGTTAGGATTGACTTGGTTAAAGGAGTTGAGAGAAAGGGGGATGTAGTTGGAATGTGAGAGGAAGAATAGGTATGATGCTCCTCTCACATTGACATGGAGGAGAAGAAGGTGGAAGGGAAAGACACATGTCAAGTGTCTCACAAAGACCAAAGAGAGAAAGGGGGAGATACATTTTCCTCATGAGGACTCTTTGTACAAGTGTCCCATGAGTCACCTTTGACCCTTAGAGGTGGCTTGAGAAACCCCTTAGGAATAGGAAATGTCTCTTGACTTGGTTGTTGAGAGGACATGTGGTCATGAGACCGAGTCCTATGAGGCCACATAGCCCTTAAGAATAGGACGTGTGGGTGAGGATAAATATGAATAAATAATTAATAATAATTATTTATTTTAGCCAAGGTGATGTGTCAGGTAACTAGGTGGATGAAGTGAATTAGAAGACTTAGTCATATTTAGGTGATTGTGTATTTAATTAAATCACTTTAATAGACTATTTAGAAGACTTAGGATATAGAATTAGACTATAGTGAATTTATTAAATAAATTGAATAATTTATTTAATAAATAGAGGAATAATTATTAATTAAATAATAAATATTTAATTAATTTATCAAGTCAATAGTAATTAAATAATAAATATTTAATTAATTAATGAAACCATTTTTAGGTGTATACATTTTGCCCCTCTTTGAAATAATGTGTGTATCACATTGTTTCAAAGAAAATTTCAAGCATTTTTGCCCCTACCCCAGAAAATGTCTTAGATGACCTATGCGTGCCCCCTCGAGAGATTGATTGACAAAAAAAATTATTTGAATGTTTATTAAATTTTTATTTTTTATTTTTTTTATTTTGTAATTTTTTTTTGGTGTGCAATCAATCTCACGAAAGAACAGTAGAAAAGATGCAAGAAAATGGGGTGGAATGGAAGAAAAATGGCAGATAGGGTCCACACACCAAGCATATAGGGTCCACAAGCTATAAATAGGGCTTAGGGGTCCACAATAGGCTCATTGTGCACACTTGTCATTGGGAGATCAGAGCGTGAGAGAGAGAAGAGCAGAGCCACCACGATGTCGTTTCCATTGTCGGATCACCACTTCGAGAGAGTCAGATGCTTCCAGTGACCACTCGATTCGGGTGAACCGGTAGGTGACTTGATCTTGCTTTGTGATATTATGATTCTTTTGATCTATGAAGATTAAGATTCAGAGTGAAGCCGATTTCTTTTGCAATTTCTCCTGCAACAACAATGGCGTCAGGAGGAGGGCATGGCAAAGGCAAGGGTGCAAAATCAGTTACCAGGTCACAAAAGGCCGGCCTACAATTTTCGGTGGGAAGAATCAGTCGATATCTGAAGAACGGCAGGTATGCTAAGCACGTCGGTGGTGGGGCTCCAGTCTATCTTGCATTCGTAATGGAGTATCTCGCAGCTGAGGTTTTGGAGTTGGCCGGAAATGCAGCGTGAGACAATAAGAAAACTTGAATAATTTCTCGGCATATTCTGCTTGCAGTGAGGAATGATGAGGAGCTCGAAAAGCTTCTCGGCAGCGTTACCATTTCTTCTGGAGGAGTATTTCCTAATATTCATCAAGTTCTATTTCCTAAGAAGGTTGGAAAGTCCAAGGATGGCGTCAATCCCGTGTCGCAATCATAGGAGTTTTGAGCAATGATTGATTCTCTGCTTTTGAAGGATTAGGTTTTCATTCTGCTATTGCGGGGGGGATTTCGGGTTTGCAACCTTATTTAACTATTTGTGATCCCTAATTACAGAGAAATGTGATATAATGTTGTAAACTGATCTGTTCACTTCCTTGGTGGATATCATTACAATGTCGGTTTCTGTAGTCTTTTCTTAATATCTATATAAAGATTTTGATAAAAAAAATTACAAAACAAAAAAAATATATATAAAAATCCAATAAACATTCAAATAATATTTTTTGTCAATCAATCTCTCGAGGGGGCACGCATAGGTCGTATGAGACATTGTCTGGGTAGGGGCAAAAATGCTTGAAATTTTCTTTGAAACAATGTGATACACACATTATTTCAAAGAGGGGCAAAATGTATACACCTAAAAATGGCTTCATTAATTAATTAAATATTTATTATTTAATTACTATTGACTTGATAAATTAATTAAATATTTATTATTTAATTAATAATTATTTCTCTATTTATTAAATAAATTATTCAATCTATTTAATAAAATCACTATAGTCTAATTCTATATCTTAAGTCTTCTAAATAGTCTATTAAAGTGATTTAATTAAATACACAATCACCTAAATATGACTAATTCTTCTAATTCACTTCATCCACCTAGTCACCTGACACATCACCTTGGCTAAAATAAATAATTATTATTAATTATTTATTCATATTTATCCTCACCCACACATGTCCTATTCTTAAGGGCTATGTGGCCTCATAGGACTTGGTCTCATGACCACATGTCCTCTCAACAACCAAGTCAAGAGACATTTCCTATTCCTAAGGGGTATCTCAAGCCACCTCTAAGGGTCAAAGGTGAATCATGGGACACTTGTACAAAGAGTCCTCATGAGGAAAATGCCTCTCCCCCTTTCTCTCTTTGGTCTTTGTGAGACACTTGATATGTGTCTTTCCCTTCCACCTTCTCCTCCTCCATGTCAATGTGAGAGGAACATCATCCCTATTATTCCTCTCACATTCCAACTACATCCCCCTTTCTCTCAACTCCTTTAACCAAGTCAATCCTAGCCCTAGGATCTTCCACCTTTCATTCTCAACTGTAGGATTGTGCCACCTAAGCCTAGATCCTCCAAAACTCTATAAAAGGAGCCTCATTTCTCATTTGAGGGCTAATAGGTATTTTTGATAACAAGAATCCAAGCATTCAAGCATTCAAGAATCCAAGCATTTAAGCAAATCAAGCATCCATACAATCACCATTTCATTTGCATTCCATCCATTAGTTTGCATAAGCTATTGTGCACTCAATTTCATTAAATCTCCACACTTTGGTAGCATCTTGGGAGAAGACTTCATTTTGGAAATCTGAGAGCTCAACATCTTCAAGAAATCAAAGCTAGGAGGACAATGGAGACAAACTGCATGGTAGGTGAAGGTAATTAAATTAGTTTCATCATTTCATAGTTACTTTGCATTCTTCATTGTGTTTGCATTAGATAGATTCATTGGCTTTAATAGTTAATTTATCATTTCTAGTTGTTAGACATCTAATTTGCATACATTTAGGTGATTGTGTATTTAATTAAATCACTTTAATAGACTATTTAGAAGACTTAGGATATAGAATTAGACTATAGTGAATTTATTAAATAAATTGAATAATTTATTTAATAAATAGAGGAATAATTATTAATTAAATAATAAATATTTAATTAATTTATCAAGTCAATAGTAATTAAATAATAAATATTTAATTAATTAATGAAGCCATTTAGGTGTATACATTTCTAGTTGTTAGACATCTAATTTGCATCAGTGGCGATCAGGACGGTAGTGCATGACAAAGGAGCACGAGTTGGTGGAGAGGGTGTGTCATCATGCCCTCCTTCTAAGGCCAAAAATGTATGCAAATTAGATGTCTAACAACTAGAAATGATAAATTAACTATTAAAGCCAATGAATCTATCTAATGCAAACACAATGAAGAATGCAAAGTAACTATGAAATGATGAAACTAATTTAATTACCTTCACCTACCATGCAACTTGTCTCCATTGTCCTCCTAGCTTTGATTTCTTGAAGATGTTGAGCTCTCAGATTTCCAAAATGAAGCCTTCTCCCAAGATGCTACCAAAGTGTGGAGTTTTAATGAAATTGAGTGCACAATAGCTTATGCAAACTAATGGATGGAATGCAAATGAAATGGTGATTGTACGGATGCTTGATTGCTTGAATGCTTGGATGCTTGAATGCTTGAATGCTTGGATGCTTGTTATCAAAAATACCTATTAGCCCTCAAATGAGAAATGAGGCTCCTTTTATAGAGTTTTGGAGGATCTAGGCTTAGGTGGCACAATCCTATGGTTGAGAATGAAACGTGGAAGATCCTAGGGCTAGGATTGACTTGGTTGAAGGAGTTGAGAGAAAGGGGGATGTAGTTGGAATGTGAGAGGAAGAATAGGGATGATGTTCCTCTCACATTGACATGGAGGAGAAGAAGGTGGAAGGGAAAGACACATGTCAAGTGTCTCACAAAGACCAAAGAGAGAAAGGGGGAGAGACATTTTCCTCATGAGGACTCTTTGTACAAGTGTCCCATGAGTCACCTTTGACCCTTAGAGGTGGCTTGAGATACCCCTTAGGAATAGGAAATGTCTCTTGACTTGGTTGTTGAGAGGACATGTGGTCATGAGACTGAGTCCTATGAGGCCACATAGCCCTTAAGAATAGGACATGTGTGGGTGAGGATAAATATGAATAAATAATTAATAATAATTATTTATTTTAGCCAAGGTGATGTGTCAGGTAACTAGGTGGATGAAGTGAATTAGAAGACTTAGTCATATTTAGGTGATTGTGTATTTAATTATATCATTGGACATTCAGATAGTTTTGTTGTTTTATGGACTTTATATGATGGATGCTATATGATTGACTCTATATATACAGTGATGCAGTTCTATCATGATTTTTTTTTATTATTTATATACATGTGCGTACTGACATATGTAGGATGTGATGATTTACTTTAATATGCATAGAATGTATGTCTTAGAATGCAAAATGATTTATATTTGATTTGATATTTTTGATGCTTAATGGTTAATAATCATATGATGGTGATATAAATGCATGTCTTAAATGAGTTTAGTAATACTATGTGATTATCAATGCAATGTTGTGATGAACAATGTGGATAACAGATAATAAATAAATGATGTAAAATGCATGATAATGTATAATAAATGAATGATGTAAAATGCATATAATGTATAATAAATGAATGATGTAAAATGCATATAATGTATAATAAATGAATGATAATGTACCTAAGATGATTGAATGTAATAACTGATAACATGATAAAAGAAAATGAGATGAAATGATAGCTATAATAAATGATCAAATTATATATAAATGAACACTCCTAATGAAGATAACATATGTCTCTAAATGATTAAACTAGGATGACCAAATGTCCAAATATGTTTGGTTGTCCAAATGTCCTCAGCTTAAATAACAATGTATCTGACACAAGAAGAATAGACTAAGAGAACAGATAACCTAATAAGAAAGGTAACCTATAAATCTCTATAAAAGGAGCACTGATATGTAAGTCATGAACTGTTTAAATGAAATTCAATATGAAATGAATGTATCTCCACAACTTTAGGTAACATCTTAGAACTTCATAATACTTGGAACTTGAGTTTCATCATTGAGCTCGTTATGTTGCAAGAAAATGCAAGCATCATGGTATAATTAAACCAGGATGACCTGAGCACTTTTTGCATGGAGTTTAATATTGCAAACTTGACAAGCATCTAGGTATAATTGAACTGAGATGACCTGAGTTTCATTTGCATAATAGAAAAGGAATATTTCCCCCCTCCATCAGGGAACAAATATTTGGAGTCAAGGTATGCGATGGTGTATCACCATAAATAGCATTTGTTAGAACAACATGATTTGTATGTTGTCCATACTATGAAATGGATGAAGGCACTTATACATAGACACCCCAATTACTTGTTCCTTCAATTTCATCATAAAATACCCCACAAACAGCAATCAAAGAAAATACCATGCCCCATCTTGGCTATTCTAATCAATGACATATGAGAGTTTCAAACTCATGTCAAAGATATCCCGGAATAGCATAGGAAACATGATAACAATGAAATCTAGATATGAATGCATAAGTTATAACAAATCATTCTAACATGCCTACCATGAATATACATTTCTTTTGCCAAAAGGATTGATTTAGGATATGTTAATCAATTCAAGTGATGATGTATAGTCAAGATGTATAGATAAGCAGTCACAATTCAAAAGATAGATCATAGATTCCGATTCAGCATGAAGATGCCATTGTGAAAGAACATTTGATTGTGTTTGCCTTGCCTGGTGAAAATAACTCCATTATGTCCTCTAAGAGTCATGACTATCATAGATCCACTTCCAAAACTAGGTCAAGGACATGCCCCCAGTGATGTGATGGACTGACTTATTATGGATGAAGAAAGATGCAACAAGACTAGGATGAAGACCATGACAAAAGATCAAGCTATGATGGGATTTTACTACGGATAGATACAATGGATGGTGTATGAATTGGCCATTTTATTATGATATATACATGGTGGTGACAAGGATTGAGTAACTATTTTATTGTGGATATATACAATGAACGGACACACTAGAAGAATCCTAATAGATAGAGGAGCTAACTTGTCACACATAGCGCCTGTTTCCAGGTTTTCACCATATGCTTTTATTGCAATTTTTCTTTGATTTTGTGATTTTTTTGTATTTTTGATTATTTTTATTTACAGAATATATATACAGACTATATACATGCCCCTTACATTGAGATTTTAGGGATAGAACTTCTTGAGATGGATGTTTTTAAGAGATTCATCCAAGGGATCCCCTTCAGGTGTAGATAACTATTAAGCTCCAGAACCATAAACTATTGTAATCACAAAAGGTCCTGACCAATTAGGTTCGAACTTGCCCTTCTTTTCATGGTGTTGTTGATTCTTTAGATTTTCTCGAAGGACTAAGTCACCCAACTGAAAATCTCTGATCTTTACCTTGTTGTTGTACTAACGGGATAGACGCTACTGATAAACTCTCAAATGATCATAGGCTCACTGACAGCGTTCATTTAGGAGTTCCAATTTAGTCAGGCATGCAACTCTATACTCTTCATCAGGAATTAAATCTTTAAGAGTAACACGAAGTGAAGGCAACTCGACCTCGAGGGGCAGGACTTCTTCTGATCCATAGACAAGGGAGTATGGAGTGGCTCCAGTAGGATTACGGATGGAGGTACAATAAGCCCATAAGGCTGGATTAAGTTGGAGATGCCAGTCACAGCTAGCGTCATTGACAGTCTTTTGTAGGATTTTAACAATTGTTTTGTTTGACGCCTTAGCTTGGTTGTTTCCTTGAGGATAGTAGATTGTGGAATAGTTGTGGGTGATGTGGAATTTGGTGCATAAGTCATCCATGTCTTGGTTTTGAAACTGTTTCCCATGATCAGTGATAAGATACATAGGTATACCATATCTACAAATGATATAGTTTAAGATAAACATGGAGATTTGTTTCCCTATGGCGGTAATTAATGGAACGGCCTCAATCCATTTAGTGAAGTATTCTATGGTAGTGAGAATCCATTTATAGCCATTGGAAGATGGAGGATTGATAGCACCCACAAGGTTGAGTCCCCACCGACTGAATGGCAAAGTAGTTGTAAAAGGATGTAACTCTTGAGTTGGAACATGGATAAGGTTTCCATGTATCTGACATTTCTTGCATGCCCTAGCAAAATGAAAGGAGTCTGCTTCCATGGTAGGCCAATAATAACCCATACGCATGAGTTTCGTAGCCAAAGAGGGACCACTCAAATGTGTCCACAAATACCTTCATGTACATCATGTAAGGAAAGTTGAGCTTCATCATGTTTGAGACATCGCAGGAGAGTACCGTCAAAACCTCACCGATAAAGGGTGTCAAATATTAAGATATAGTGGGAGGTTTGGTGGAGAAAAGTTCATTTTTGATTGCGGGATAGGTCAGGAGGTAGAGTGTTATCTTTGAGGTAATAATAGATCTTTCCATAGGTTGGGGAGTTATGTCCAATCAGATGACATATAATACTCATATCAGGGTCATCATATGCAGGACAAGTTAGGGATTCCACCAAGAACTCAAAATGGGCCTTGGTATCTTCTATATCAAATAAAGAAGCAATCATTGCCATGGTATCAGCAACCTTGTTTTCATGCTGAGGAATCTGCTCAAAAGTGATGATAGAGAAATACTTTTTAAAGGCATCAACCATACATTTATATGGCAATAACTTATCATCTTTGGTCTGATAATCATCATTAACCTGGTTAACAATCATCTGAGAATCTTCGTAGACATTTATTTCAGATACGTTCCATTGTAAAGCCATTTTTAACCCAATCAGCAAAGCCTCATATTCTGCTACATTATTGGTGCAAGGAAATAACAACTTGAAAGATTTTGGAATAGTGTATCCTTGTGGCATGATAAAAAGAATATCAGCTCCTGAACCCTGTTGAGTGTATGAGCCATCAAAGTATTATTTCCATGCTTGTGTAGACAAAGCTAAGATATGAGCATCAAGAAACTTTGTGTGTATAGGGTGGTCATCCATTAATGGAGCATGAGCTAGTTGATCTGCAATCACTTAACCTTTGATAGCCTTCCTATCTACATATTCAATATCAAACTCACTAAGTAGCATGACCCACTTAGCCAACCTGCCTATCAAAGTAGTCTTGCTTAACAAATACTTTAAAGGATCAATCTTTGCAATAAGATGAGTAGAATGTGACAACATGTAATGTCACCACTTCTGTGAAGCAAAGACAATAGCCAGACATGCTCTTTCAATAGGGGAATAGTTTAAATCATATCCCACTAAAGTGCGACTGATGTAGTAGATGGCCTTTTCTTTTCCTTCATGATCTTGCTGAGCGAGAAGAGCACCTAGTGAGGCTGTCATGGCTGAAATGTAGAGCAAGAGTGGCTTGCCTGGAATTGGTGACATCAGAGTTGGAGGATTCGCTAGATACTACTTGATTTTGTTAAAATCTTCCTCACACTTATCATCCCATTGGAATAGGATATTTTTATGCAGCAAATGTTGAAAGGGATGACTGCGATCTGCTAGTTGAGAAACAAATCTTCGGATGGATTGTAGACACCCCTGTAAAGATCTTAGTTGACTGATGTTAGTGGGGGAAGCCATCTCTAATATTGCTTTAACCTTTTTTGGATCTACTTTGATTCCTTTAGCTGAGACAATGTGCCCTAACAGTTTGCCAGATGTGACCCCGAATGCACATTTCTTTGGATTGAGTCGAATCTGATATTTTTCCATCTGGGTGAATATTCTATCCAACACTCTCAAATGACCAACTCTATCTTTGGATTTTGCTAAAATGTCATCAACATAACCTTCCATGATGGTATGCATCATTTCATGAAAGATCATGGTCATGGCTCTTTGGTAAGTTGCTCCAGCATTTTTGAGGCCAAATGGCATCACATTCCAGCAGTATGTACCCCATGGACAAGTAAAAGCAGTTTTTTCCTGGTCTTCTGGCGCAATCTTGATTTGGTTATAGCCAAAAAATCCATCCATTAATGATAACATCTCAAGCCCAGCTGTTAGGTCAACAATCATATCAATATTTGGCAAAGGGAAGTCATCTTTTGGACAAGCTTTATTAAGATCTTGAAAATCAATACAAATCCTGATAGACTTCTCTAGTTTTGAAACCGGAACAATATTTGAAATCCACTCAGCATAATCAATAGCCCAAATGAATCCAACATCTAGGAGCTTCTTCAATTCTGCTTTCACCATTAGAGCAATGTGAGGATACATTTTGCGAAGCTTCTACTTAACTTGTTTTACACCTGGTTTGATAGATAAATGATGCATAATAAGATTGGGGTCCAAACTAGGCATATCAGCATAGGACAAAGCAAATTTGATTTGTCTTTTTTTGAAGAATTTTGCAAAAGCTTCTTTCTCTGATTCTGTCAAGGATGCTGCTACTTTGAGGATGTGTGGAGACTCCTCTGTTCCAATGTTAAGTGGTACTGTTGGTTCTATAAGAATGGCAGATTGCTCTCGATCTAGATAGTTGGGAAGAGTGTCAATCCTTCCATCATCAAGCACGTCAGAGAGGTTTTCACCATCAGATGTGTCTTTTCTTTTTATTATTTTTGGATCTAATACTGCCACTGAGTGGTTTTCACCATTTGATCTACTGATTATTTTTATATTTTTATGACTGAAAAGATTGGCACTCTCTCCAAAATAGGCCATGTCATTGAGTTCTATCAGAAATCCTGACTTGTGATCCCTTGGTGGTAAATGATCCCTAATGCCAAGATAGTCAATGATTGCATCATCATTATGAAGACATCAAGTTCTAGGTGATCGGGAGAATCCCAATCGATAAGGTCAGGACGGACAAGGGGCATTGGATCATTTGGGTCGGTTTCAAAAGAAAAGATGGTATTGATGGAAAAGTTGTCAAGGTTTATGATAGTATTAGCGAGGTCTATTTCCATACTCTCATCTGAATCATCTATCACAAGATAACACTCACTTCGCTCATGATCAACATGAGTAGTATTACGTGGGACCAATCCTAGTGAGTCACTCATTGAACTCTCACCCTCATGGTAATCATTACTATATTGATGGACAACATTGACTCCTATTTATTTAGTATAATTAGATAAGGAATCCCATTCATAATCATTAGAATCAAAATCATCATTATCTTCAAGTCTATCAATGATTCTTTGAGCTATCCTTTGTTTCTCTGGATCTACATACATACCGTGCTTTCTGAATTGTAAGGCAGGAGCTTTAGATGTCTCATGAAAAGGTGGGATTTTTGCTTTTCCTTTTGGTTCTTGTGGTCCTTCACCTTTATAGCCTAATCCTATAGTGTCTCTTTGATAATTGGGATTTTGCAAAATTGGTTTTATAACACCTTCTCTTTGTAACCCTAGAGGTCCAGCACCTTGATATCCCATCTTTTCTAGCAAAGTATACCCTTTTCCATAGACATCAGGTGATATACATTCATGTTTAAGATCCTCTTCAATCTTCTGTGTCTTAAGCCAATAATTTGCATTACGCTCAGCTACCTCTTTGGATATTGTGCCCCCACTTATAAATGTGTTATAAACAAGTGTGGAAGGGGGTTCTGATTGTTGTTTAGTGATCAAATATCTACCATATGATTTGGGAGATAAAGGTAACTCAGTGATACAAAGAGCTTGACCTAAAGTATATTCTCCCATACTTCTTTCTGTGATGTCTATCTTGATCCCATCTGATTTAGAAGTTGATGCTATATTACTAGGGTCACTGGGTATAGTTGCAGAAGATCTAGTACGATTATAGGGAACCAAAGAATCAGAAATCTTCACATTGCTACAATATTGAAAAGGATTAGAATCTCCTTTGATAGTGATCTCCTGACCATTGTGAGGGAATTTTATACATTGGTGATAAGTTGATGGCATAGCTTGCATGGAATGAATCCATGGTCTTCCCAAAAGAATATTATAAGCAAGATCCATGTCTAGAACTTGACAAGATACATCTTTGACAATAGGACCAATTCTAATTGGAAGAACAACAGACCCCTTGGATGATCTCTCTTCCTCATCATAGGCTTTTATTGTGATTTTCTTTTTTGGATCAATGACATTCTCAAAAAATCCCAATGCAAGGACCAACTTTAACATGCAGATATTCAAGCCAGCTCCCCCATCTATTAATACTCTTTTAATCTTGTGATTCTGAACAAGGACTTTGATATGTAAGGGAGCATTATGAGGTTGGGTAATGGCTAAATCATCATTTTTAGTAAAGGAAAAATAGCGTGTTGTTGTTAAATGGCCCACCATAGCTTGAAATTGATCAGGATCTAGAGTTGTTGGAACCTGGGTCTCTAAGAGAGCTTTTTCAAGGATATCTTTGTGAGATGGGGAAAGACGCAAAAGCTTCAAGATGGATATCTGGGTAGGTGTTTTCTTGATTTGTTCCAAAAGATTGTACTGGTTGGAAGTATTTGGGATAGACTTTGGGACATAAACCGACTTATTTTGTGTAGTACTTGGTTTAGACTAGACTCCTTGAAGAGTAACTTTGGCTTGAGCACGAGTAGTTGCTTGGACTGGTTGACTCTCTGATTTTCCATTGATGGTAATAACATTGGCATAATACATAGAAGGATGACATTCAAAAATGTTACCAACATATCGATAGGGAGTGGAATTATAATTAGCTTGATTTTCACCCTTATTGTTGGAAGAACCCCCTTTTTCATGCTCAGGAAGTGGATCTTTGAAAGCTGTATGTGATTCATTCGAGACATGTCCGTCAACACCAATTTCACCACTTTCAATTAAATCTTGGATTACATTTTTGAGTCTTTTGCAATCATTTGTTTTATGTCCTCTGCCTCTATGAAATTCACAATAATCATTCTCATTCCACCAAGAAGGATTTACTCTAGGTTCAAAATCTTTCGTTTCAGGAAACGTAATGAGTTTCTTTGTGATTAACTTCCATAATGCTGATTTGAGAGATTCCCCCAAAGGAGTAAAGTTTCTTCGAGGTGACATAAAAGGAAATCTTGGTTTAGATGAATCCTTGTTGGTATTTTGATTTGATGATTGATTTTTGTAAGTTCCTTGAGTAGCATTGGCCTAACTGGTGAGATTAAGAAGGGATTGCATTGGTTTGACATTATGATTATCAACAATCCCATCATTGACAATGTTTTTGTTTTTATTCCAAAACTTTGATTTGTCATTGTTATAGTTGTTGGAATTGGAATTTGAGGATCCAACATTGTCTTTAGAATAAAGTTTGATCTCACCTTTTCTAACCATAGCTTCCTCAATCTTGATAGCATTTTCTATGAGCTTATTGAAATTTGGTGGACATTGCAATTGTAACCTATAACTCATTTCTGGTGTAAGGTCATGCACAAAAATATACATCTTTTCTTGTTCAGGAATCATTCGTGGATATTTAGAAAACAATTGACGCCATCTTTGCAAAAAAGTAAGAAAAGGTTCTCCATTCTTTTGATGTGCATTGCAAAGATCAAGTATAGTGACCTCATGTTTGATGTTATATGAATAATGAGTCACAAATTTGTCAAGAAGCTCATTGAAAGATTTGATGCCAGGGGGTAGTTTAGAGAACCATTCCATGGCTTGTCCTCCTAAACTTCATGGAAATAGTCACATAAGATAAGTGTCATTGTGAGCGACTTCAATATAAGCAGTACAAAACTCACGAATATGGTCTTGTGGATCCGAATTCCCTTTGTATTTTCTCAAATTTTGGTACCTCAAAATGAGGAGGGAATGGAATCATTGCTAAATTCTTATCAAAAGGATAAGGACATATATCATCCAAGGAATACTTCTTTGTTGATGATCTAGTTTAGATGTCATGGATTCGTTGTTGAAGAATTTGGATTTGTTGTAGGACGGGATCCAAAGATGGTGTGTTTCCTTGAGAATTTTGGAAAACATTGTTGTGAGAAGCATTGTTTTGTGAAGCATGATTTGGCTGATCATTTTGAGAAATACTGTGTTGTTCATGACTATGAGAAGCATTGGATTGCTAATTGGTTTCCTTTGCTCCATGAGTATCTTGAGAACCTTTAGGAATTTGTTGATGATTTCTGTGAGCTAGTTCTCTAAGATGAGAAACATCAAAATCACTTGGTAACTTAGCTCCTTGTTGAGCAAGCATGAGAAAATACATCTCTTTATCCAAGCCTAAGAGTCTTTCCATGACATGATAAAAATGAGGATCTTGTGAAGCTTCCCTAAGTTCTTCATCTGTGGGTTCATCAATGGATGCAAAAAGTGTAGTTTTCTTAGGAGCTTTGGGCCAAGGATTTTCTTCGTTGCTGGTATTGCCTTCCATCTTGTCTAAGGATTCTGGATTGGTGGCTTGTTTAAATTTCTGAGATCGAGTTTGAACCATAAAATTGAAAGAATTGATTGTGGGATGAAAGATTTTTGATGAGAAGATATGGAAAGTGATTGATAGGAAAGATATTGAAATGTGTTGAAAAGTGATAAGACAACTTGATAAACTCTAAGTCAATAGGAGGTATAGATCTCACTATGATATGACAAAGAGAAATCAAGAGATAATAACCTAAGAAAGTTTGATGATTAAGGATGATATATCCTAATATGGTAAGCTCACAAAGATCAAAATCTAATGGATAAGATAATGTTTCAACACAAAATAAAAAATTTCAAAGATTTGGAAGAAAAATGATTTGATGAATCTTGATGAAGGAATGATGAAAAGTGATGAATGGTCAAACTAAAGATCAAAGGTTTGTGTAACTTGACTATTTCTCCAGAATCTTACTAAGGAAGAAAATGAGTATCTGAAAAAGTGATTTTGAAAATTGCAAAGTTTGTGGAAATGCTTACTGTTGTAAATGCGCAACAACAAATGCGCAGGACAGATTGATCAATGCGCAACAAAATGAAACAGATGCACAGCAATATGTAACAGATGTAATTGGTAATAATCAAAAGTGCAAATAGTCTGAATAGATGTGCAACAAATTTTGATAAATGCACAGCAAACTTGATCAAATGCGTAGAAAGATGTGATATATGCACAGGTGTTGAAATTTTGATCTGAATTGAAATGTTTTGGATTTTCCTAGTGTTGGCTGGTTTTTTTTTTTTGGCAAAGTGAAAAATGCATAAACACACACACATAAGATAGAAATGATGTTAATCTGACTATGCTAATATGAATGCACAAACACGCTTACAATCCTATGGTTGGCAAGGACAATATTTGTTGAATCCCCACTAGGATAATAAAATCCAGCCATGCAAATTCATAGCAGACAGCCTAGGAACTTGGAGGCACAGGCTCCTCCTTACAGTGCACTCACTTCTCAGGCACACCAAGTTCCAAATTCAATGGGCCATTACTTCCCAAAGAATTGCTATCTCTACTATGAACCATGAGTAATGTAGGGTGTCTTCACGAACTTGGGTGACTCCTTGAGCCAGAAGATAGAAGGTTTTTGGCCACTAAATAAATTTTTTTAGTAAGGAGATCTGTTCAAGTGGTTTTGATCAAGTCATTTTCCCAATTAAGGGGGCTCTCCCAATCCTTTCAAAGCAAGGCTTTCACCTCTACTAAGTAGGACTTTGACGCACCACTAGGGTATTGGAGGAGATTTTGGTTGCCACAATGAATTCACACCTATCTAATGTGAGACTAATCACATTAGCATTTTTTATATACCGGTTTGGAAAGGCTTGGCTTTAGCCTATTACCGGTTGGGTCGTTCCTTGGGGTGAGTACCACTTTTCCCACCAAAGACCACCCTCTAAAAATTATAACAGTTTCTCTTACACCCAAGGTCCATGAATGGGGAGGGGAGAGGATACATTGTTATAATTTTGGGATTACAGATATGCTATTAAGAAAAACACAATAGACACTTGAATCTATGCTAAGGAAGACACACAAAGCAAAAACATGTTGTATTTTAAGCCCAACTGATATTATAGTTTATTTTGCAAACCCCTTGGCAAATCTGCAATCAAACTGTTAGAAAAATTTTTTAGCAATGGGGTCTTCAAAATTACATCCTACAAAACAGCCTAAAAATACTACCAGAACGAACAGATACTTGTCAAAATGTTAACTAAAAACAAATCTAACAGAAAACTAAATTTTTCTACAGAAACTAATAAATGCACAGAACAGTGATATAAATGTGCAGTAAGTTTGGATATATGTGCAGTAATTATATATGCATGAAACAATTGAATGAATGCATAGCCTGATGATATGTATGCGCAACTAGTATGGATGCGCAGTGAAAAATTATGTATGTGCAAGATAGTTTAACGAATGCACAGAAAATATGACAGAAAGTGAAAACTAGATGAAAGTTTATGTCTGTGGTTGTAGAAAATGGATGCGCAGCAGAAATGAACAAATGCGCAAAAATCAGGGACAAATGCGTAGAAATAACCTGTAGAAAAACTTGCACATGGAAAACTAAAAATTGAAAGTGAAAAACCTGGTTGGGCCCTCCTTCTAGTGCCAAAAATGTATGCAAATTAGATGTCTAACAACTAGAAATGATAAATTAACTATTAAATCCAATGAATCTATCTAATGCAAACATAATGAAGAATGCAAAGTAACTATGAAATGATGAAACTAATTTAATTACCTTCACCTGCCATGCAACTTGTCTCCATTGTCCTCCTAGCTTTGATTTCTTGAAGATGTTGAGCTCTCAGATTTCCAAAATGAAGCCTTCTCCCAAGATGCTACCAACGTGTGGAGATTTAATGAAATTGAGTGCACAATAGCTTATGCAAACTAATGGATGGAATGCAAATGAAATGGTGATTGTATGGATGCTTGATTTGCTTGAATGCTTGGATGCTTGAATGTTTGAATGCTTGGATGCTTGTTATCAAAAATACCTATTAGCCCTCAAATGAGAAATGAGGCTCCTTTTATAGAGTTTTGGAGGATCTAGGCTTAGGTGGCACAATCCTACGGTTGAGAATGAAAGGTGGAAGATCCTAGGGCTAGGATTGACTTGGTTAAAGGAGTTGAGAGAAAGGGGGATGTAGTTGGAATGTGAGAGGAAGAATAGGGATGATGTTCCTCTCACATTGACATGGAGGAGAAGAAGGTGGAAGGGAAAGACACATATCAAGTGTCTCACAAAGACCAAAGAGAGAAAGGGGGAGAGACATTTTCCTCATGAGGACTCTTTGTACAAGTGTCCCATGAGTCACCTTTGACCCTTAGAGGTGGCTTGAGAAACCCCTTAGGAATAGAAAATGTCTCTTGACTTGGTTGTTGAGAGGACATGTGGTCATGAGACCGAGTCTTATGAGGCCACATAGCTCTTAAGAATAGGACATGTGTGGGTGAGGATAAATATGAATAAATAATTAATAACAATTATTTATTTTAGCCAAGGTGCTGTGTCAGGTGACTAGGTGGATGAAGTGAATTAGCAGACTTAGTCATATTTAGGTGATTGTGTATTTAATTAAATCACTTTAATAGACTATTTAAAAGACTTAGGATATAGAATTAGACTATAGTGAATTTATTAAATAAATTGAATAATTTATTTAATAAATAGAGGAATAATTATTAATTAAATAATAAATATTTAATTAATTAATGAAGCCATTTTTAGGTGTATACATGACCAAATAAGCAAACTATTTAAAAAAAATATATATGCATATGTGTGTGTGTGTCTATATATATATCTATATATCTATATATATATATATATATATATATATATATATATATATATATATATATATATATATATATATATATATATATATATATATACATACATACATATATATATATCTTTAATATATATTATATTTTATATAATACATATTTTAATTTATTTCAAACTTCATATTCTAAATTTTAAAAATTGGATCAGACTTTTCGCGAATTTTCAGAGAAAATTTTTGATGTGAATCTGCTTGATGTGACTATGGACTGGGCAATGTGGCTACTCCGTGCATCCGATTTGTGGAGGATTTTTCTCCTCCACATGTTTTTCCACTCTCTCCCCTACATTTCATTTATTTCGCATTCTGTAGCTGTTATTTTGTTGTACTAGTTTTGTCTGATGGAGCTTGAGTTCGACAACATGGATATTAATTGCCCTATCACTACGATTGATGCTAATCCACCACCTCAAGATGCTAATTTTCCCCCTGTTACTGGTAATCCACCCCCTGAAACTGCTAATCCACCCCTTAAAAAATCCTTTGTGGAAACTATTTCCCCTGCTAACATTGGAATCCCCTCTATTGCGAGGTTTCTTCTAGTGGTTAGAGGAGAAGGATCAAATGAAGAAGGTAAGAACTCTGCCCTTACCTCAAATGAGGTTTTCATTTCTCCAAATGATGCAATGTTGAAGGAGATAGCTTTAGAAAAGAACATGTTGTGTGATACAGCTATCTTCTTTGCATGTGTGGATCTGGATAAATGTCCTCCTAGGAAATTCATTGATGACTGGTTCCACAATCTTTGGAATTTAAAATTAGGTCTTAAGATCACCTTCTGTCATCAGATCCAAAAAGGATTATTCATTATTTTCTTCAACAACCATGATTCCCAACTGGAGGCCCTGAAAAGGCAATATTGGATGGTTGGGAAGACCTCTTTCTAGGCACTTGCTTGGACTTGGGAGGCTGTTTGTGAAGAGGTCCTCCCTTTATCCTGCCCGAGATGGGTTATCCTTAAGGATGTCCCTCCTTTTCTATGGTGGTTCCTTCCTCAACTTCTTGATCTCTTTGGAAGCATTATTCAAATTGATGAAACTACCAGGCTTGTCTCTAATCTTGATGCCAGGATGCTTGTTTTGATTAAGCCTAGAGTTGATATCCCTCAACATCTTAACCTTAATATTAATGGTGATATCTTCTCCTACCCGGTGGAGATCCTTGGAGGATTAAATGCTTGTTTCCTCTACAAAAAGGAAGGACACCTTAGGAAAAATTGCCCTATTATAACTAAGAACAAACCTAAATCAAACCTGATGGAAGCTAATGTTGAACCTCCCATTACTGAGGAAATAGTGACTAAACCTCGCACTCATGATGCGGATACTTCAACTCATAACCCAACCAAAATTTGGCTGACTGCGCTGGTAAAAATAAGGAGGTTATTAATAGTGGAAATAATTTTTCCTCAAACCCTGATCAACACCCCTCCTCCTCTGCATTTGTCCCACCAAAGAAAAATAGTGCCCCTAAGATCTTCAAGCCAATTAATCCCACTGCTTCATTTCAAAATGCCAAGCTCTCTGATAGTGATGGTTTTCAAATTGTTAATAAGAAAAAACATAGGTGGAAAAATGCTCAGCAGCTCGCTTTGGAACAAATTCATACTAGTAACCAGAATTCCAATCCCTTCTCAGCTTTGTCTTCACCTACTCTTTTGATTGAAGATGCGCCCTTCAAACCTATTTTTTTCAAGGATATAGAGCTACCCACTCTCATGATCAAGGATGTTTCAACTCTTGTGACTTTACACTAGGAAAAACATGTTGATATCAATAGTCGGACTGGTGATGTTACCATGAGCGAGTTCCCTACAACCAAGTTTAGCAAAGCAGAAAATTATAGATGTCTTGACCCTAATCTTGTTGCAGGGCCCCCCTGATGATAACACCACCAGCCCCCCTATATCGGTGTTGAATGATTTAGATGATAATTATTTTATCAAGGTTATTTATACGAGAACAGACCCTTCTAGTACTTTAATTCAGGATCCTTCAGGATCCTGTATTAATCATGATTCTGGTAGGAATAACATTCAATTTAGTAGTATTCAATCTGATAAAATTGAGGATGATGATGATCTTCTATTTGGATCTAGTACCTCTAAAAAGAAAGGTAGACCTATTGGCTCTAAAAACAAAAAGAAGAATGGAGAGCTTAATGCTCCCCCTACTAGCTCTATTAACCTCTCTTCATCATGAAGTGTATTTCTTGGAACATTAGAGGCCTTGAGTCTCCTGATAGGAATTTTATTATTAAAAGATTTTTGATGTGCCATAAGAATACCAATTTTCTCATGTTGCAAGAATTAAAGGCTATTGATTTTTTACTTAATACTACTCTTGATTGTATATGGAAAGATGCTACTAAAATTTTCACTAACCACCCAAAAGGAAAGGGTGGAGCTGCTCTTCTTATCAACTCCTATTGGGCTAGATATATCCAAAATACTAGTATCTCTCCTTGTAACCATGTAGCCTAGGTTATATTTGATTTTAAAGGTTCCTCATTTGGTGTTTTCTCACTATATGCCCCTAATGACTCTAAGGAAAGGATTTCTCTTCAGAATTGGTTATGTGATCTCCCTAATATCCCCTGGATTATGGCTAGGGACTTCAACATGGTTGAGAACCAGAAAGACAAAATTGGGGGTATTCCCTTTGAGTGGAAACACCTAGAGAAGCTCCATTGGGATTGCCTTAAACAATAGTTGAATCTTTTTGATCCCCTTGAAGGCCTTAATTCTGGGAATTCTGATCTCTAGTTTACCTGGTGTAATTTTTAGAAAGGGCCTAACTGGATTTACTCAGGGCTTGACCGATTTTATGTTAACTCTAATCATTTCTCCTTCTCCCCCAATCATCTTAACTCTCCTATCTCTGCTACCCCCTCTACCCTCTCCAATCACCTCCCCATCATATCTAATATTAATCTTAGGAACTCTATTGATTATTGTAATCCCTGTAATAAAAATTTTATCCTCAAGTCCTCCCTTTTGAAGGATCGGGATGCCCTTACTGCCATCAGAATGGTCAAATCTTTCAACTTGTTTATGCAATTCCCCTCCCATACTGCTCGTTGGAATATGAATGTTTCCTCCTGGCAAAAAGTTCTTCAAACCTTAGGCCAGAAGAAGGCTAAGGATTATAGAGCTTAGGAGAACCTCCTTAATGATCAACTTCAAGCTGTTGAATGGGAAATTCAATTAAATCCCACCTCCCCTATTCTTACTGAACAAGTTTCTCAAGCCAGGGATTCTCTGAGGAAGCATCAACAAGTCAAAGTTAGGGGTGCCTGCATTAGAGCTCATAAAAATTGGCTTCAATTGGTGATAAAGGATCCAAATTTTTCCTCAACCTCTTGAAACAAAAACAGAGTAGGGAAAGGATCAACAGGATTGTTATTGAAGATAAGGAACTTCTTAGCATTAAAGATATTACTATTGCCTTTGAAATGTTTTATAAAACTCTATTTACTTCGGAGGATAATGATGCCTCTAAAGTTATTAGAGACAAATGCAAAGGAATAATTCCTAATATGGTTTCTAATGTGGATTCCCTCTTGCTCAAATCCAAGGTCTCCTCCAAGAAATTACTAATGCCATTACTTTGCTTAAAGATAATAAAGCCCCTGGCCCTTATGGCCTTCCTGCTGAATTTTATAAGGCTAATATTGATTGGATTACTAAAGATCTTTATGACCTATACTCTGAAGCCTTTGAATCGGGTACCCTTGGGAACTCCATCAATATGGGCATTGTTAAACTTGTCCCAAAAGATGGGGATAAATCCCTCATTAAAAATTGGTGCCCTATCACACTCCTTAATGTCTCCTATAAGATTCTTGCTAAAGTCCTTGCTTCCCATCTTGTGAATATCCTCCCCAAGTTTATCTGCTCCACCCAAACTAGCTTCATCAAGGGGAGATATATCCTGGAAAACCTCATTACCTGTTGGGAAGCTATGGAATGGGCCAACTCCTCCAACCAACATGCTGCCATGCTTCTCCTTGATTTTGAAAAAGCTTACAACAGAGTTGAATGGGATTTTATCCTCACCATGCTCAATGCTTTTGGCTTCCCTAATGAATTCTATAGGTACATCAAGGTCCTCCTTAAAGATTCCTCTGCCCTTATTGAAGTTAGTGGGAATCTCTCTCAACCTATCCCCCTTACCTGCTCCATTAGGAAAGGTTGTCCTCTTGCCCTTGCCCTCTTTGTGATTGCCTCTGATGCTTTGTTTTACCTTCTCAGAGATGACACTCTGTCTCCTAAAGTTTAGGGCATTATTCTTCCTAATGATTCTAAGCTTCTTAATATCCAATTTTTTGATGACACTTCGCTCTTTCTTGAGCTCCCCAATCATAATATTCATAACCTTACTCAAAATCTTGATATCTTTGAGAAAGCCTTAGGTGGCCGCATCTCCAAATTGAAATCCATCCTTCTTGGGTGGGATGAGGAACCCCTGGATTGGCTTCATCAAACTGGTTTCTCCTAGGGTGGCCCTCACAAAATTGTTCGATACTTAGGTGTTCCCTTCTCCATCTCCCCCTCCCTTAAGGATATGTGGCTTTGGATTAAGGAAAGGATTAGTAAGAAACTTAATAAATGGGATAATAGAGTGCTTTCTCTTGCTGAAAGGATCCAAGTCTATCAAAAGATCCTTTCTTCATATAGTATATATTACTCCTTCGCTTGGATGTTTAGTAATTACCAGATTTATGAAATTCAAAAGGCTATCAGAAGATTCTTGTGGTCTAATGGGAAAAGAAAAAGGAAAGCCCATGCTGTCAAATGGAGCTGGTGCCATGCTGACAAGAATCTTGGCGGTTTGGGATTGAAGGATCTTAGGTAGCAAGGGATCTCCCTTGCTGCTAAATGGATCTTCTAGGCCCTTGATAGTCAAGAACCTTGGAAGGTGCTAGTTAGGAATAATATTCAATCCGGTGTTCCAAAACAGGCCAAAACTTGGAAAAATCTCCCCTTTAGTGATCTTGTTGCTGGTTCCTTTCTTGTCTTTGTCCAGGGTACTTGGGTCTTCAAGTCTATTTGGAAGGCTTGGGAACATGTTCATGGCCACATTTGTAACTCTAGATTTGATAACAAAAACTCTCTGCATGGTGAACGTTCAATTTGGTGGAACCTCCACCTCAATGGTAAGCCTCTTGCTTTCACCCAAGGTTGTTCTGCTAGATATTGGCATAATAAAGGGATTAAGTGTTTTATGGTCATCTTGGACAATGATGACCTTATAAGCTGGTGAATGCTTAGTGGTAATTTTGATCTCCCTGACTCTCACAAAAGAGCTTTCAACATGGTTAAGAATGCTTGTGTCCCTCTTAATCTTCCCCATAGCATTGATGTGGACTCCCACAGATACCTCACCTTTTGATGGGATGATGGATCCCTCCTCCCTAAAGTTAAAGCTAAAGACATATATAAGATTCTCAATAGAGACTCCTTGATTTTGGATCATCTTAATTCCATATGGTATGCTACTATTAACCCCCCTGACTGGCAGAAAACCTTAGGAAAACTTTGGAAGTCCCCGATTCCCCCCAAGATCAAATGCTTCAGATGGCAGCTCATGTTCGATAGACTACCTATTAGAACTCATCAAGGGGGCTCTGATACTTGTCTTGTTTGTAAAATGCCTGAGAGTATGAGGCACATTTTCTTTGACTGTTCTTTTGCCAAAGAAATTTGGATGTTATTTGGAATTTCCTTAACTAAACATGCTTTTACTTTTGATATCATTTCTAGATCTATTCTTGGTCTCAAAAAAGATGCTAACCTTTTCTAGCATATCCTTTCTTCTTACATCCTTTGGTTTATTTGGAAATTTAGAAATGAGGAAAAATTTCAAAGTAATGGCAGAGCTCTTACTGGGTTTCTTAGAAAACTCATACGATTTAAAATTATTTCGTAGGTTTGATGTGTGATGTGGCTAGAGAGGGAGAAGCTGCAAAGATTTCTCCACGGTGGCCATGCCACCATGTTTATCTACGAAATGAAGAATGGCTTTGAATGGGCCAGCATTGTAGATAATTAGGCTACCTTTGATGATGCTCTAAAAAAGCTGCTTAAGAAAATCAAAGATACAGAGGGCCCTATTTTGATAAACTTGAATTATTTGCTCATATCCTGGAAAGGAAGAAAGTTGTTTGGATGGAGGGTGCTCAAGGTTGGACTTCCTGGATTGAAGACTATAGTGATGTTCTGCTCTGACTGCTATTGGCTCTTCTTTGGTGTTTATACTCTCGACAACTGTTATCTACTGTAATGATCTGTCCTACTTTGTACTAGTTTTATTATTGTGAACTCGGTGGGTTGAGGCTCCACTTCCCCACTCCTCCTTTTGTACTTCTCCTTTTTGATCAATCGAGATATAATTCAAAAAAAAACTTCATATTCTTTCCAAACCTCTTATTAATAAACTATATACTAGATTAACTTAAAACTTAACACATAAACTTTACAAAATAAAATATATATTAAATGTTGTGACTGTACAAAATAAAATGAATATTAAATGATGTGACTTCACAAAATAAAATAAATATTAAATGTTGTGACTTTACAAAATAAAATAAATATTGAATGCTATGACTTTGCAAAATAAAACATATATTTTATTCTGTAAATGTCGCACCCTACACATGCGGAAGGGGCACAGCCCCGCTCCCCTTCCCTGTGTGTGAATCTGCCTCATGCGGATGGGGTCAATCTGCATGAGTAGCCGACTATCCCAAAAAAAAAGTTTTAAAAAAATAAAATAAAAGAAAGTTACAATGTTTAAAAAAAAAAAAAAAATTTAAAAGGAAAGAGCACCCAAACTTAGAAAAAGAAAAGAGCTGGGAGTTAGCCTAATGTAGGAAAGAAATTTTAATAATTACAACTCTTTTTTAAAAAAGTAGAACAATGCTGGTAAAACTATGGTAGTCTACAAACACCATCAATATATTCGGAAATAAATTCGACAATGTGTTGATAAAGCCTCAGGAAATGCCAAGATATCAATAGGGCATAAATAGATTGCAAGAATGATATTTTGGGCATTTTTAAGTTTACTGAATAAAGAATGCAAAATCTGAAAATGTAGTATTTCTAGAAACTCAATGAAAATCTGAAATTTTTTAAACAAAAAAATTACTTCACTGTGAATCTGTAAGTGGGTTTGTTGAAAACCCTAGTGTAAACCTTTTGGGTTGAATGCAACCCTCTGCAATCTTGAGACATATTTACACAAGTGTATATGTGTGTATATATACACCCTAGGTGTGTACAGTACATGCACACATATATACATGTGTATACAAAAAATTTAGAATTTTTCCAACAGCCAAGTCTTTGGCCCTTCCTTGGACACACAAAATGACCATTTTAAGATTTTTCTAGCCTTTTAAAATGGGGCCTAACCCTAAATCCGAATTAGGGTTAGGGTTGCCCACTTTGAGATTCTCATTCTTTTATTTTTTTTATATTATTTATTTGTGGCTTTAGTGGCACTTTATTATTTTATTCTTACTTTTGACTTTATTCAGTTATTAAGATTAAGTGACTTTAGGAACTCACTTAAAATTTTAATATTGTTTTATTATATATTCTTTTTAGAGGATTGTAATTTTAAAATTTTTAATGATGGATTTTATTATTCAAGTGGGTCTCACTTTGATTTAATTATTATTAAAAGCTATATTAAGGTTATTTAAATAATACCTTTTTAGTGGGATTTTTTTTAGAAGTCTTTGGTGGGAATTTGATTTTTCTTTTGTTTTTTTTAAATTGTCTTTGCCTTTTTAATGAGATTTGATTTTTTTTAAAAATAATTTATTCTCTTGGTCATTTTTTATAATTAGAGAATATTTTGTATTTATTGATTTAAATTAATGTTTTATTTAATTTTCTTTTGGAATTATGTAATGGTGATTTTTAATTATTTAGTGAGATTCTTTTCTTGATATTTGTTATTAGATGCAATTTTAAAATTATTAAAGTTGTAAATATTAGAATTTTTATTTAATAAACCTTTATATTATTTTATTATTATTTTGAGTTTTGAGATTTATGAATTAATTAATTTAATATTATTGGGATTTATCCAATGTCTTATTAAAGTTTTGGGAAATTAAATAGTTATTATTATTATTATATTATTGACCTTCTTATCTTCTTTTAATAATTGGATTAATGGGGAATTAATTTATTCATTAAAATCCCTAGTACGTACTTAGGAGAATTAATTGCCCTAATATTTTGTAATAATAACTTCTGAATAGAAATTTTAGTATTTATTAATTTAAAACCCTAGTGAGAACATTATTAATGTTTAATGAATTTTAAATAAAGTTATATTTTAAATCAAAAGGTACATTCAATATATTTTAAATCTAACATTTAGTAATGTCCTTCTACCCCTGATAGTTCACTAACCCTATTATTTTGGGGCATTACAATAGTCTTACAGATTAATCGAATTAAGATTAATGTGGAATAAAGTTTAATTTAACTTTTTTAGTAAAAAAAACTAGTTCATTAATCTAAAACTTGGTAATGTTATCTTTATGAGGCCAATATATGTGGCCAGTATACTAGCCATCGTAAAAATAGCATTATAGCTTAACCTAAATTATGTTGAAATCTTTAGTACTCTTGGAAATTAATGAATTATTTATATAAACATTAGACTTCATTTTAATAAATTTTAATAAAGAAATATAGACTTTTCTCATCTTCGACTCTATTAATGTATATTATGTCATGCTAGGAGAGCTAATTTATTGTCCTTTCTAAGATGTCCATCCTTTCAAGGAAAACCCTAGTAAAGAAATGTCAGTAGTAGGATGTCTCTAGTCACGCGAAATGCTCACCGACATGGATGGAGAGCCAAAGGTGGTCGTGCGGTAGTAGAGGGTGCAAAGTAGGCAGTCAGGGAAGTAGGTGATGAATAGGGGGGCCCTCCTATGCCGCCACCTAATCCCAACCAAGATATCCTTAATGCATTGTAGAATTTAGCTAGTATTATTATGGATAGATTACCTCCAGGAGGTCAGCAGGTTGTGGCCTAAGAGTGCAGTAGGAATCCCCCTCATAGATGGGTTGAGGAGTAGGCAGATCATGAGGATGAGTCCGTTAACATGCCAGAGCCAATGCCAGTAGTGGTGCCAAGAGTGTCTTGTGATACAAGGGATCAGATTAGAGACCTCATACGACTTCAGCCACCGCACTTTTTAGGAGCCACAAGTGGGGCAGAGGTTGAGGCTTGGGTTTTAAGCATTGAGTGTTGCTTTGGTTTGTATCCTTACGAGAGCAACCTTAAGGCATAATTTGTAGTTCACATGTTGAGAGAGACTGCCTCTACTTGGTGGAGATGGGAGGAGGTTAAGAGCCATCTTGCCATAGATATCCTCACATGGGAGTTCTTCTTGGAGAGATTTTGAGCCCAATATATGTTAGAGCATTGTAGACAGCGTCACATTGATGAGTTTCATGACTTTCAACAGAGAGGTCTATCAGTAGCATAGTATGAGAGTAAGTTTCTCAAGCTCCTTCATTATGTAGATTACATGAAGGATGAGAAAATCCATGTCAACTGCTTTATTAAGCAATTGAACTATGCCATAGCTAAAAAAGTATAGATGGTACCCTCTACAGATTTACATGATACCATTGAGAGGTCCATGATCATCGAGGAGATCCATAACAGGTCTCACGATGCTCGAGACTAGTCACAAAATTGGAATTCCGCACCTCACTCTTCTAGTTTCCAGAAATCTCACTAGAAGGGAAATCAGAAGAACTCATCAAGATCTTCTAGGGTACCTCAGTAGCAGCAGTAGTAGCAATCTCATTAGAGTCCCCGACGTGACCAAGGAGCTTAGACTCAGTCATCCAGAGGTGGCTTCAGTGGATCCAGTATGACAGGTGGGTAGCAGCAGTCTATAACTCAAGGGAGTCAGTTCCAAGCTAGAGGATCATGTTATTCATGTGGTGCCATGGGGTACATTGCTAGAGATTTTCCTATGAGTCATCTAGTCGGGAGTCTGATGACAGAAGCTTCAAAGCCCACCATAGGTGATATGGGTAGGTCCCATTGAGTATTTGCAGTATTTGATGACTGTCAGGCTGAGCATCAGGCCATGGTTTTAGAGAGCACAGGTGTAGTTAGACAGACAGCTAGCTTTGTAGCCCATACATATATTGGCTCACAAGACACTGGCCCTTTAAGGTCAAGAGTTGGACTAGGTTAGGGTCCAGTGGGATTGCTATGATGAGGTCACAGCATCTTGGAAGGACAGAGCACAGATGAGAGATTGATATTCCCATTTATTCGATGAACTCCAGGAGGAAGTTCATACCTAGGGTGGGAGAATGTGAGGTCCTACCTTGACCCATCTTAGCTTGACAGTTGATTTAATACTTGGACTACCTAGATGATACATTATTTTGTGATACTAGACCTATTTTGATTAATTTTATATTATTAGATGTTATGTGATGATTCTACTTGATTATATTGATGATGATGTTAGACGTACCTATATATGCTTATGTTAGATTCATACTGATTATATATTTTGAAAAGATGAATGAATTTTGAATTCTGCATTTTGTTACATCATCATAAGGAATGGTAAAATGTGTTAGTTGTGATGTGAATACATATGTTAATGGTTATACAATTGACTTAGGTTACTTGTCTATGTGAAATTGAACTTACATTTTGATGTCATAGAATTAGGATTCAATGTGGATTATGCTTATAATGAATCATGAAATGCAATTTCTCTATGCATTGAAATTAGATGTTATTATTGATCATGTTTCACTTTCGATATGATTATATATGCATTGATTTTATGATATACTAACATCTGAATTGAGTGTGCAGGATTATGACCATGGTTGTAAATGTGTAGAAACAAGGATGGATCTATGTGAAAATAGTTTAAGGCCAAGGTTGACTCTAAGAAGAGAATGACCTCATTGTGATGTGATTTTATTTTTGTAAACATAATGCTTGAGTGAATTATGTTGTTAATGTTAATATGTGCATAATTGGATATAAATTCAATATGTGTAAATGTAAATGTAAATTATCTATTAGGCATGCCATGTGTGTAATTATGTAATGTGATGTGTACTTTTGTGAGGTGTCACTTGACACTAGTGTAATATGTTGGCATGCCTAAGTGGAATGTGGACCCTACCTCACCCTTTGGTCATCTTGTGAATCCCTAGGCAAGGTTAGTGGTTTGGGAAAACAAGGCATGTGACATCACCTTCCATTTTTGGATGTAAACTTTACATGGATTTTTGGAGGGTTAAATTGAGCCCTAGGATGTAGTTAAGGTTAGTTTTAAGTGCCCCAAGGCATGTGCATAGAATAGGGGATCAACTTTTACCCTTTTCACTTCCCTAGGCTTCCAAAATGCCTCTCAAAGTGAGTCTTCTTTGAGAGTGACGAATTTGGGCATGTCTTCAAGAATTATCACCTTCCCCATGTTTTGTACTACTTTTATTTTCTTAGCTAAGGGCAAGTGGCTTGTGAAAAAAATCAAGACACCTAACTTACCTTGGGATGAGGGTAGGAGAGAAGGAATGTCTTTGGTCTATTAGGAAAGAGACTAGGAAAGAGGGAAGGAGTTACTCATTATGCAATCTTGTTTTGGCAAGAGAAGATTTGACTTGGGAGAAACTAGAGGTTTGTGAAGGAGAAGGAAAGCTAGGAAAGAAGGAATTAGCTCTTCGTCGAATCCTCCATTGAAATAGCTTGAGCATAGGTAGGTGCTTCTACCATGGAAGTGTTTATGTAAATGTTTTGTGATGTTAATTCTATTGTGAGAAATTGTAATGTTTTGTTCTCACTATGTTTTCATGGATTTTACTTTTGTTTCCTCTTTGTTGTTGTGGGTGTGAAATACAATTCTCATCCTTGGGAGGATTTGACAGTGTCTTGGGGTGAAGGGCATAGTTGGAAAATTCATGTGTAGAGCTTGGATGTATGGGCATCCTTGAAGCCTACTTGAGTTGTAATTTGGGGGCCATAATGGATGTGTTTGATGCTCCATGTGATGAGCTACTATGTTGGGAATGAGCCTTGTGAAGGCATGTTAAGTTGATTTGTGAACAATTGATTTGGTTTGAGTATGGCATCTCCATATATGATATTTCCACCTTCACCTATTTTTGGAACAATTATGATCCTATGTGCAAGCTTGGGATTGGCAGTTAAAATGTGATGTCTTTGTTTCTTGTTGTTGAATTGTTTTTTGAATGTTTATATCCCATCTTTCCTTGTTTCCCCTAGCTCGGGGGTGGCCATATAATGGCCTTGCCTGGGAGGTGAGCCTCCATGGTCATTTGAGAGTTATTTTGTAATAGGTTGCAAATGAATGTGATGAATAATTATTGAAGCTTTGAAGAAATTTAAGTTGTCTTTAAAGGAAGTTGTTATTTTTTCTTTATGGAAATTTTGTTGTAATATATCTCCTTGTAAATGTTCTTGAGTAAATTTTTTCAAAGGATTATGTATTGGCCATGGACATGAGTTGACCTTGGTTTTATTTGTCCTCTTGCACTATAGTAATGTTCATTGATATCTTAGTAAGAAATGTGGTATGAAAGTCTCTATGTTTTAAAGAGAAGTTATGAAGTAAAATTTGTATTCTTTCCAAACAAATATAGAAAAATAGAATTACACCATATGGGTTGTAAAGAAAATTCATCTTCTTAATTTTTCCTTCATTTTAAACAGAAAGATATGAAAATCTGATTTTTGTATATATAATTCAGAATTCAATGTTTACATTGTTCTCTTAGAGATGAAATGTTATTACTAAAATTTAGAATTTGAGAAAATAGCATAGAAATAAATGCCTACAGGTTCCTTTTAGAAATATACATGAAGATATTTCCAGCCTCATTTCTTGTGAATAAATAAACTACCCTATAAATGTTTCTGTTGTAGTGGAAATAAAAAGACAAATATATTTATACAATGCTACTATAGTGTTAAATACACTTTAATTTTAAAAAAAAAGAACTACAGAAAATAAATCAGATAGTGCTCATTGTATTTATGTATAAAAATCATAATATTTATGTAAAATGGTTCTTCCTGTTGTTAAAGTTATATGCAGTCAATTGAATAAAAAAAAAGAAACATTCAAAATTATGGTACTTCTTGTATGAAAATTATATGCTGACAAATTGAACACAAATAATAACAAAAAACATCTTAATACTAAACTTGAATGTTGAAATATTAAGAAATTTTTTTATATTGGAATGATAATTTGTTTTTATATATTTACTTAAATTTCATTTGTTATTTCCTTTTTAGTAATAAGACTTGAAAAGAAAATAATAATATATGTATATGTACTATAAAATAAATTTGTACTAGATTATGTCATTGAATATTTGGGCATTACATCATGAGGGGGAATCCCTATCTTTTTCTCTGAACTAACATTCTTTAACTGGCTCTCTGGATGGTTGGCAAGAATTTGAACTGAGGACCCAAGAGGGTACCCTTGTAGATATAAAAAATGGGTTTCTTCTGATATGAGTGACAAGGGCGAGTACCAAAGGATCCAGGTTTCCTATTCCTGAAAGTGTGACCACCACCTTTGATCCTCTGATCCAGTGTTAGGTTCAGATTTTTTAAATTTATGGCTTCCCGCCCAAATCCTTTTTCAAAATGTGATGCATGATAAGAGTGTTCAAAAGAAATTTTCAAGGATTCTCCTATTTCAAATGATGATGTTCCTTTCTAGGGAATAATATTTTCCATAGCTCCCATGATAGTTCCAGATGTGGTTCATGGTCTGGGAATCCTATTGTCTGGCAACTTCCCTGACGGTATAACAAATTTATGATTGTCATGGAATCATGGGTTTACAAAGAAGGGCTTTGCAGGTTGTACCACTACTTTACCATGAAACATTGACTTTGCATTCATTTTGTGGCTAGGGTTTAGGTAACCTTTATTTGAGTTTCTTTGCAAAAATGGGCAACTCTGATACTTGAGATCTTTATGCACATTAATTGTAGGCTGCACAAATGGTGTTGAAGAAAAAATGTGAGCAAGTTCATCTTCAAAGGGTGGAAGGCACTTATACGCAGGATGACAATTATATAGAATCTGAAGTTTGCAAGATTCCTTATGACTTATGGAACCCTGTCATGCATTGGGTCGATCTCCTACTCTTGCTCCTACTCCTAGTCATGATACTGCTCTTGAACTAGCACCTACTCCTAATCATACACCTACACCTAAACCTACTCTACCTCCTACTCCTACTCCTGCCATTCTACAAAATTCATAAATTATATTATATTATTCCTATACTACTACTCCTACACTAGCACCTGCTCCTGATCGTACACCTACACCTAAACCTGCTCTGCCTCCTTCTCTTATTCTACCTCCTACTCCTCCATGATGAAAGATATTTATCTCCCCTCTCTTACCATTTGAATTATTGTGATAGGGCATGCTCATCCTGACAATTCAGAGAAGTTGATGCTCGATACTTGAAATCCTATGTATAAAAGATGAGCATGTACATACATGTATAAATATATAACAGACAATGGCAGGGATCAACTAATCATGTGGATCTCAAAATCAAGTAACTATGACTTCATCCCTCAACCACATTAGGCACATCAAACAAAAATAAAAAACATACACGCCAACCATACACATGAAAATATGGGGTTAGTAAAACCATAAATGTAAATAACATCCTAACTTATAGATTAGCTTCATCAAATAACCATAACATATGCATCATCATAAGTATTTAAATGGACATGAGAATAATCATATTCATCTAATTGTAAGCACGTGATATAGCACATTATACAAAGGTTCATAATTAATCAAATTAATAATCCAAATATCATTGAAATAATCAACCCACACATAACAGTGGCCTAAAAGAGTTTGGCAAAATAAACTAAAAAGAAAACTATGGGTGCACACTATAATTTCAATATGCAAATATCATTATGTATTATTAATTAAAGATATTATTGAATAAGTTATTATTAATAAATTTTAAAGTTATTATAATTATATTATGAAATAGTACTAATTAATTTAAAATCATAAAAATTCTAATATTTGGAGACTTTTGTTAAAAAGGAAAGTTTTCTTCTGAGGATTTTTAGTTATGGAAGTTTCATTTTCGAGGACAAGCGTTTCTTTGATTTTTTTGAGTTTTGTGGGGAAAACTTTAGCAACTCTTATTTCTTGATTTTATTATAAGGGGATGTATCTAGTCATTTGAGAGGTCCTTTCTTACACAGATATGTGTCTAGCATTTTGGATTGAAGGACTATGTTGGCTTGGATCGAAAAGCTTTGATTTTGATTTCTTCTTATCTTGGTTTGGTGATTATATTTGAGGTAGGAAGTCAAATCTTTTTTTGATTAGATAATGAATGATTCATAATAAGAAATAAATTTGATTGGTAATGCCCTTTATTATCTTTATTGAATCAATTTTGCATATTATGTTTTTCAAACAAATGGAATTAGTCCTCATTTAACTCTATAATTTCATAAACTTTTGCATTTTGACTCTTTTTACACTTTTATTAATTTATAGAAAAATGATGTAGAAGTGGATTGGACATATTGGGTATCCCATTTCACATCAAAGTTTGGAAAATTAAATTTAAAAAGAAGTGAACATTTAGACTTCTCAAAAAATACTTTGGAAAAGATGTTGAGATGCTAGGATATGTAGAGAAAACAAACCTGCATGTTCAATAGTAAGTCAAGATTCCACAACACTATAATACTAGCATTTTTTAGCACTTAATAAAACAAACAAAATTTTATAGAGAATGTAAGGACAAGAAGATATGAGGAATAAATACATAATGCCTAGTATTTAAAGAAATTTTTACAAACTTGACAAAGTTACTTTAAATATTAAACTAAATAGAAGAAATTTTGTGGAGAGGCTCCATACATATAGCGGTAAAACAAGTTCAAAACTGTGTAATGACTTAAAGTCTAGAAAATTAATAATAATTGATATTTCACGAGAGATTTATTTAACCTTTTTCCAAATGACTTATAAGGATATGAAGCACAAACAAACAATGTTTTATAATTAAATTAAAATTCTTACAAACCTCACAATAACCAACTTAGAACATTTAATCAACAAAAAGCATTTAATGGAGAGCTCCATACAACCAAATATAAAATAGGAAGTCTAGAATTTTAATATGGCCTAGAATTCTACAAAATTAATAACAACTCTAATTTTACAAGTGATTTCTCCTTGATCTCTATTTTGTTGAACAAGATGAATAACTGATCTAGGGGATGAATAAGTTATTCCATTTAACTTTTTCATAAAAAAAATTTGAGCCAGTAAGCACATAAAATATTCAAAAACATATCACATAAATTAATATGAAACCATAACACTAGAATTTACGTGGAAACCCAAACTAGGAAAAACCATGGAGACAATATTTTTTATGAAAGTAAACATTGGTTAAGGTGACATTGGTTAAGGTGATGTTTACAAGGGCTCACTACCAGTTTGTTCAGTGCTAGTTGCCTCACTGTCATTCGGGCTAACTACCCTTATATAAAAGATGTTTTATAAAATGTGAATTGATATAATTGCATCAATCTATGCATGAAATAGTTCCATTTGAAAACACAATAATCATTGTCAGCAGGAGAACTGATACGGATCTTTTTCCAACATATACCAAACATTTACAAAATAGTATATAAGATCATTGTTAAGGCTAAAAATTTGCACCCTGTTAAACTAGACAAGTTTAACAATTTTGCCTAACATGGGATTCATTTCTGCAGGTGGGAAATGCATATCTTGAAATGAAACCTCTGGATTCTAGGATAGTTCCTATTGGATAATCACCTATAACTCTTCAAAAACTAACACAAACTTTGTGGGAAAAGAGAAAGAGATTATTGAAATGAACCTAAGACTTTAAAATTTAAACTAGAGAACCAAGTGATACACCAAATATGATATGAAAGTGCAATTACAGATAAATGAGAAGGGTTATTATACTTTTTAAATGAATACAAAATACTTCCTTTCTGTATAGGCTTATATCAGTACTTTGTAATAAAGTCTGAAAAGTAAACAAAAATAAGGAGGAAAGAAAATGCCTCACTTATCAGTTTCAAACCTTAAGACATGAACTACAACCTACAAGAAAACATACTTTTCTACAACTAAGTGTTTAGGTCAGACAAAACAACATAGGATAAAAGAAATTCACTAGTTATCTTTATCAAATCACTTGAAAGTACACATAGAAATGCATAAATAAAATAAGGCTCTAGAAGAAACTCAGATAACATAAACTCAACTGCTATTACTTGTATTTGATCTTCCAAAAGAGTTAAAAGTTTCTACATAAAACTGCTCAGGACAAAAATGTCACAAAATCCCTCCTTTGCATAATCAGAAGTGAAGAAAAGTGAGTCAAAAACTCACTAAGTACAATACACAACACTTGGGTTGGATGCCATAAAATAGCCCCAAAAAGAGGACCTAATTACTCATGAAATAAAGTCCCACCTCTGAAAAAGATCCACTAAGTTATAATAATACCTATGACTCATCCTTAACTGACCTCAAAAGGCTCAAAAAGTTCATAAAGACCTCTCAACTATCAAGACAAAGTCAAATCCGACCCTCCTAAATCCTCTCCACTCTCCTAAAAGGACTCAACAAACCCTAGATCTGCTCTACCAGCCCTATATACCGTCAAGATGTTTGGACACCTCATCTAATTCATGACAAGAAGTCTTCAAGCTTAAAACACCCTTATCTCTCCATTTTTACATCATTAATGTTTTTCTATTAAGAGATTTTAATATTTATTAACTAATTTATAAAATATATTAGTCAATAAATATTAAATTACATAGTTTTCCTCAAAATTCTTTAATAATTATTAATTGATATATAAAAATAAATCAATTAATGATTATTACAATACATAGATTTCTAGAAATGCAATAAAAAAAAATGCAAAACTATTTAATTTAATGATATGATCGTATATTGAAGAAATATACCATTATATTATTAAATTAAATAGTTAACATGGATTTAAAATGCCATAGAAATGGCATTGCCCATGGATTTCAACATATATTGCAATATGTTTGAGGGCATCATAAAACCCACCCTAAAACATTGCATCTTTTCCATCTCATTTTCGAAGAGGAAGAGAGAGGGTTTGTTGGATCTGGATCGACACCATTTCTCCTTTGCTACTTGTACATCTTTCATCCTTGACAGTTGCTTGTTGAGGATAACTGGGCATTCACGTATTGTTACGTCTACTGCTCTTCAATGCCTAAAACTGTAGCTTTCAATGACTATTTTCAAGCAAAAACCCTACTGCTATTCAGTGCCATCTTCCTTTCTCTGCTGGAGACTTCTTCTATTGTCACTCTTCACTACGATTTTTATTGTGATTGGCTCAGCTGACTGGGCGTTATTCTTGTTGTTACTTTTCCTCTTTTGATGAGAGATGTTCTCTTAGCTACGATTGAGAAAAGAGTCACTTCTCTTTGTTGTATAATGATGTTTTTGGGTTGTGTTCATGTGTCAGGAAACTCTCCTTGATGTGGGTTTAAAAGGTAAGAATTTACCTCCTTTTCTCTTCTAAGGCATAATGTTTTTTTGTTGCTTCTAAAAGGAAAAGAACTATCTATTGCATTTTATCTCTTTGCTAGGTTTTACTATTACTATGGCTTTTGTGCTTTATGTTGTTGCTCCGCTATGTTATCCTGCTTCTCATTCCTTCTGCATTTCCATTTCAATCTCAATTAGTTTTCTCTGCTGCTCATCACTCAGAAATTCCTTTGGCTTCTTGAACTTAATTTGAGAATTTTTTACTCCTTATCTGTGTCAGAGGTCTTTTTATGTGCATGAATTTGTATTGCACTGACATCACTCTATCTAGATCCCAAATTTTGAGATGATGTTTCACTCTCTTTAAGTTTTTTAGAATTTTGTTGAAATCTTTACTTTCTTAACATGAAATGACTGTGTTCTAATTTCATCACCAGCAATAATGTCATCCCCACCATCTGCATTGTTACTCTCATTTATAGCTATGTTTTATGTACTCTTATCATTGGTAGTCTAACATATGAAATTTAGAGGGATAGTTTTTCCAAGAAACTTGTTACTAAAACTTACAAGCTCAACCTTCTGAACATCTGAATGAGCATTTGTTGCTTGCTATAGGAGTTTGATAAGGGTTTTCCTTACTTTGGCTTTTGTTGGATGATTGGCAGAAACTTCTTCACCAGAGGCACACACTCATTTTTGAGAGTCCCCCTCTTGCTTTTCTCCATTTGCATCTGTATCTTCATTATATGAAGGTAATCTCTTGTTTGTTCACATGTACCCTAATTATCCACGTGCACCACAAATGAAGCCCTCTCTCACTATTTTATCCTTTTTTTTTCATTATGGCTCATGGCTCATAATGTTTCATGTACTTTTTATTCTGAAGATATTATAATGATGACCCATGCTTAGTTCTAGATGAACTTATTATCATTGCATGATAATAATTTCCTTTTGAACTATAGAGCTTCAAATTTGGAAAATTTTAATTACAGGAGTTGTTTACTTTGAATCATTGACTTTCATGATTAACACATCTATTTTGAATGATCTTTGTATTTTGTATATGATATATCATTGCACTGTAATAGTTTCATAGATCCCTTTCCCCTTTTCCTTGACTATTGCTCTTGATTTTTTATTTTCCATAGAAACTATTCTATGACTGTTATCATTCTTTTTGTGACTGTTTCTTGATTCAAAGGTCCTTCATCTGATTCTCTCATCATTATGACTCCCTCAAATTATTGAACTATTTAAAACACACTAAGCATATCCAATGGTATCAATATTCTTTGTGTATATCTTTGAGATAAAAGGTTTCATGCTAAGATATTAGATGTCCCTTAAATACCTAATTTTCTCTTTTATTAAAGGGTAAAAGCACAATAAGCTGTCACCCTTTTACAAAGGAAGAGGCTAACAAAATCAAAGCTGTTCAACTTCAATAGTATAAAAATGACATTTATGTTTGGAATTTTAAGATGATGTAAACTAATTAAATGTGATAAAATGGATGAAGTTTATGATTAATATTTTTAATATTTTTTTGAATAAGAATTGATATGTTTTTTAAATTTTTAAAGATGATTTTTCAGCTGCTGAAAAATGCTAAAAATTAGGGGTCTAGTTCCCACCAAAAAATTATATGTAAATAAACATATTTTCTCCTAATTTCAAAATATGTCATAGATGACATATATATCTAGTGCATAAAGAAATAAAAATTCATTTGTGACATATATTTTCTCTTTTATAACAATTCAAATTCTAAATCACTGAAATTGACAGTTTTCATCTCGCAACATATTTTTCATAACAAATCTATCCCAATCAAAAAAAGAAATACATATTCTTGAAGAGGACTCTCTCCTCTAGTGCATCATGTATTTTTAAAATTTATTTAATATGATTTACTATTTTTTTCTTTCTCTGAATCAACATGTCCTTCACTGTTAAAATACCTACTTGTAATAATTTTTAATTACAATAAATTATATTTAATTAAAATACTATAAAATCTATACGAGGATATTCTTGACTCTGGTCTCTACAAAAGGGTATTTTTTAATTTTAAAAAAAAATTCATTAAAAATATTAGGAGTTATTGAAATGCCACTTTTCTGAAATAATTTTATTTTTATGGTAATTGGACCCAAAGTGGTATAAAACATGCATTTAATAGATATTTCCAATTGGAAAAGTTAACGAACTTATCTAACTTAGCTATAATGAATCTAGCTAGACCATATGTTTGACCAAAATTAATTTTTAGTTAGAAATACTAAAATTCAGTCGTGCTGATAAGTTAGCCAAAAAGGTGACACCTGATTGTGCTTTTACCCTAAAAAAAGGTTTCATGTTATGAGTAAACACATCCCTTTAATATTATACTAAACTTCCTGATCTTGGTACCTGTTAAAGTAATTATTCTAATGCATATGTCAGGATCATACACAAAGGGATCCTTGGTTAGGGGAACATATACATTAGAATGATTACTTCCTGCACATTACACAAACATATTAGCATAAATATTTCTTTCTCACAAGCACTAAGGGTGTTCTATTTTTTTCTTTCTTCAGATTTAGGACAGCCTTAAAAGGTAGCATAGGTAGAGTAGTTTTAGACAACCAATCATTGCTTAGATCCATATCAAGATCTAACATCATTTTTTATTTTATGGGACTTGGGTACATGTTGGGAGACTCACAAACATAGAAAAGACTTAGGACTAGCAACCACTTATAACCAGTCAAAGCAACAAGCAATGACTAGTTACTGTTGATCTATCTCTCTTCTCATATTCTATCTTTTAATGTTGTTTTAAATATGTAGGAGAAATAATAGGCTATGCTCAAGGCTTGTGTGAGTCTTTTACTTGAATTGATCTCAAATACATTTGTTTAAATTTTCAAATGAATGAACTCAAAAATGCATTTATCATTGTTCAATACAAATGAAATAATTTTTTTTCAAAAAGTCACAATGTATTTTATCTTTGATGGTTGCATATCAATAAATGAGGTCAATTGATTCAAAAATCTATCTTTTGTAACAAAATTTCTAGGGCAGTAAAATTTTGATAACATTTTTGGCGACCTCTGCTGGATATATGCCTGTTATACATGAAACCAATAGTCTTAACATATCCATTGGGCAGTGGGTCAAAAGATGCAACACTCAACTTAGAGGATAGATGACTGATAAATATCAATGTAGCATAGGATTTTGAGTGTAGATTTATGGCTTGGTAGTATGGCTTGCCTATCCCAAGGAATAGGTGTGCACTTAGAATGTTATAAGATATTGATATTTACCAGCCATCTATTCATTTTCTAAAAAACAAGACATCTTGTGTTTTGAAAACACTTATAGAAAAATGGAAAAAACTAACCAAAACCAGCAACAGAAACACTCTTAATAGCATGTTGGTATGTATCATATAATGCATATGTATGAATGTTGCATGGCACATGATAGTTGAGAAGAATCTCCTACATGTATGGCATAGTGTTTTGATATATAGGAACCATAATATGTATGAATGCTATTAAAAGTGTCTTCTACTGAAGACTAACTACTAACACCTAGGAAAAGAAAACCTCAAAGAAAATGGTGCAGTAGCACCTTATTTAGAAACTCTAGGACTTACAAAGTAGGACTTACCTCAAAATAAGGTTTGAGGTGAATACCATTGACTAGTATAAACATATTTTCCCCTTCAAGAGTTGATAGCTAAAAAGTGTTATGTTCCTTGCATTCCGTAATCACAAACGGGCCTCCCCAAAATGAATCAAATTTAGTATGCTTACCCGGTTTTCTCTTGAATTCATCCCAATTGAGAACAATGTCTCCCACATTGAAATCTCTAGATGTCTCTTTTCTATCAAAGCTTTTCTTAATTTTCATTTGCTAAAGTTCCATATTTTGCATTGCTTTCCATCTACTCTCCTCCAATTCCATCAACTATGCATAACACACCTACATAGGATCTCCTTCCTCAAAAAGAACCAACTGAGTGGCAAGATCAAGTGTTGGAAACCTTGTTTCAATACACAACTGAGATTCCTTTCCATAAACTAACTAATAAGGTGATTTCCCAATAATTTACTTTGGAGTAATTATGTCCACCCATAAGGTAGCCTTCAACTTGGAATGCCAATCATGTTGATTCTCTTGTAGAGTTCTTTTGATAATTCTGATTAAGTTCTTGTTTGTAGACTCTGCTAATCTGTTACCTTGTGGATAATAGTTGGAACTAGTGGTGAGATAAATTTCATGCTTGAGTGCCCATTCAGTTACCCTCAGACCAATTAAAGCAAGTGCATTATCAGAGATTATAGAATCAGGAACTCCAAACCTGTTCACAATATCATCATTAAAATTAAGGACCGTTGTCTCATTTTCATCCTTTAGTGTTGTTGCATCTGTCCAATGTGTGAAATAATCAATGGTTATAATTATCCACTTATGCCTTGCACTTGATAGAGGATTGATAGGCCTTATAAAGTCAACACCCCACTTTTGAAAAGGTTTCTCTATTTTAATTGGCTGCAAAGGAAAAGCTAGCAGCCTTTCCTTCCCTGCAAACATGGCATATTTCATCCACTTCCTCACATATGCATGGTTGTCTTTAAAAATATTAGGCCAATAATAACCACCTCTTAGGATCTTATATGCAGTAGTCCTAGGGGGAAAATGGCCTCCTAAATGACCATCATGGAATTCATGCAAAATGTTTGCAATCTGGTCTGGAACAATGCATCTGAGAAGGACACCATTGTGATCCTTTCTATACAATACATCATTAATTAAGACAAAAGGAACTGATTGTAACTGATAATATCTTCTTTTTGCCTTGTCCAAATTAGTTGGACACTCAGTGGTCTTCAAAAAATGAACCATATCTTGCAACCATCTCATTGTCCTATCATCATCAGCTGCTATACCAAGCACCAAAATAGTGTCTACTTGTCCCTGAAGCTCTGAAACCTCATTATCAGCAATCTACTCACAAAGGCCTTTGCCTCTAACCATCTTGGTCACTTGAATATCCACATCATACTCCATGACCCATGTTATCTAGCCAGCTCTCTTTTCATTCAAATCCTCACTGAGTAAGAATTCCTTGACACTAGGGTGTGCAACCCTCAAATGAATCATGTTATGAGACAATAAGTGTCAAAATTTCTTTAGACTCTTCACAATAGCAAGGACATGTTTTTCCACAAAACTATATCTCTATTCATAATCTTCTAAACCTTTACTGAAATAGGCTATTGGCTGCTCCAAACCTTCTGCATTTTACTGTACCAACATTGCAGAAATAGTCTCATAACTGCCATACACATACAAAATGAAATCCTTGCTAAAATCAAGAGTTACTAAAGTAGGAGCTACTACTAAGGAATCTTTAATAACTTGAAAACTATCCTTGGCTTCTTTTTTCCAACTGAAAATAGCATTCTTCTTAAGCATAGTAGTCAACAGTTTCAACAAATCAGCAATGTTATGCAAGAAACGTCTAACAAAATTAATTATTCTAATGAAAGACTACAACCCCTTCTTATGGTGTGTCAATGGTAACTCTAAAATGGCTACTACTCTCTCAGGATCTACTGTAACACCTTACTTAGAAAAAATATACCCCAATAACTGACCTTCATGCTTATCAAACACAAACTTTTTTGGATTGAGAGATATCCCAAACTCCCTGCAGCATTCAAAATCTACTTGAGATGGCTAATGTGATCAGCTACCTTTTTAGAATAAAGTGTGGTATCCTCAAGGTAAACCAAGAAAAAATTGTACATTAAATTTCTAAAGACCATGTCCATAGCCTTTTGGAAGGTTGCTCCTACATTTGAAAAGCCAAAGGGCATTCTTTTGTATGCCATGGTACCCCACTTGGTTGTAAAAGCCTTTTTGAACTGATCTTCCTCTTTGACAAGAATTTTGTTACATCCTAAATAACCATCCAACAAAGAATACCTCTCTGAACCAGAAACATACTGCAAGATTCACTCCATGGAAGGCAATGGATGATGATCTTTCAGAGAGGCCCTATTTAAGTCTCTGAAATCTACACACAGTCTCAATTCCCCATTCTTCTTCCTAATCGGGACAAGGTTAGACACCCAACTAGTATGTTTGATAGGATATATAATACCACTCTCAATTATTTTTATAACTTCTTTATGCATAAGGGGCTCTAGTTTAGGATTGACAGGTCTTTGTCTTTGTCTAATTGGTTTGGAGTTAATCTCTAACTCTATAGTATGACGAGCTAATTCTGGGTTAAAACCTTTTAGGTCCTCATATTTCTAGGCAAATATATCACTATACTCCTAAAATAACTCAACATAAGCCTATTTTTCAAAATCTAGAACAATTTTCCCAAACTTCAACAACTTACCTGGTTCAATCTCCAAATCTGCATAGTGGTCTTGTTGGATCAATAGGATGGTTTTGTTCTTTTTAACCTGGTCATCCATGTTAAAAATGGACTCCAATGTAACAAGTCCTTTAGGTAGTTTATTGGTCTTAAGTTGCAATTTGTTTTAGATCATAGGAATTTAGTGATTTTTGTCAGCACTATGGGATACACATTTCATTTTCTTCCCCATATCATCCACAAGGAAATGGCCAAGCTGAGTCCAGTAACAAAAGTCTAATCAAGATTCTCAAGAGAGTGTTGGACAAGAATAAGAAAGCCTGGGACTCAAAATTATGGTGGGCACTATGGGCTGACATGGTAACTATTAAGAAGGCCATAGGTTGTGCTCCATTTGATTTGGTATATGGAATATGTGCTAGATTCCTCAAAATAATCTATTGTAGATGTATAAGTTTATCCAAGCATATGATGAGGACTTGAATGATGAGATGAGAGTAAGAATGGATGAGCTGATCCAATTGGAGGAGGTAAGGAGAGATGCACATGAAAGAAATGAGGCATTGCAGAGACAATGTAAGAATTTGTTTGATAGGAGGGCTACCCAAAGAATTTTTGAAGTTGATCACCTTGTCCTGATGTGGAATGCAAGGTTGGAAGATAAGGGGAAGCATGGAAAGTTTGATCCAATTTGGTTGGGCCCTTATCTTATTGAAAGCAAATGGGGGACAGATTCTTATGTCCTAAAGGATTTAACTAGTGGTATTTTGGAATTGCTTGTTCATGGACAATTCCTAAAATTTTACTTCTCCTGAAGTATCTTTTCCATGAGAAGTAGTTTAGGTTTTCCCTTATGCAGTCATCTATTTTTGTTTTTTGGGTCAAAGTTTTGAGTTGGTCTGCTCTTCCAGGAGATTCTAGCTTGCTCGTTGTATTTGCAGGAGATACATGTCCTTGAGTATGAGCCATTGTTAGCACTTGTGAAAATTTTCATGGCTTTGGCACTTTTCTTCTAGTCTCTGCAGTTGTTTTTAGGTCTCTAGCTCAAACCCTAGGTGATATTTTTGAAAAACTAGCCATTGTAGTGAAAAAGCCCTAAAATGCCCTGGCCTTGTTCTAATTTTGTGTTACTTTATTCAAGCCACTTAAAACTCTAAAACACATGTGCTAAATTGTTAACCCCTTTGTCACATGATCACATGAACCTTTTTCATGTAATGCGATCTTGCAACTAAAGGTTTTATTTTCGGGCCCCTTTTAATAATTGTCGATTTGACTAAGTCTCCCAGGTTAATTTTTCCTAAGTCTACAAGCCCGGTGGTGCTTTAATTTTTCCTAAGTCAGTGCCTTAATATTTCCTATGTTTTTGAATTAATGTTTCCCGAGCCCAATCTCTCTGACACCATCTTAATCATATGGTTGTCATAAGTTTGCAAGGGTTTTGTCAGAGGCTTGTGATCTTATGCCAACCGTTGATTCTCTTTGTGACATAGCATTTCAGACAGGTGGGTCCAAAGTGACACGTGGGTACAATTGGTGGTCTCTGGTTGGTCCATGATATAATACGTTGGCATGTTGTCAGTGGGACCTAGTTTTTTGAGGTTCAGTGGGTTCTGACACTTGCAGAGCATTGACGGTCGGCGTGTAATTTGATGGGTTTTTTCTGACACATGCAAACTTAAGACAACCATTGATCTCTTTCGGTGTCAGAAGGTTGTCAGAGCAGGGAAAGATTCTCCATCTGATAGTTGTCTTATGATCTGGAGGAATCTTAGAGGTCTATGCAAAGATGAGACAACCGTTGATCTTCTTGATGTGGGCCCAGTAAAATTTTCTCAGTCTTTTTGGCGGTTTGGATAAGGTTTTGGCGGTTCTGACAAATGCTTGCTTTGTTCACTGGTTTGCATGATGTTTTGGTGAAGGGTCTAAAGACTTAGCAATTTGGAAAATAGTGTTCATGTAGTAGCTAAATAATTTAGTAGTGCTCTCAAAGTTCTCACGAATGGGCGAAGTTTTTTCAGTTGCGTATTCACCAAATTCTTATAAAGTAAAAACATAACCCAGGAAAAGGAAAAGCATCTAACAGTCATGATATAAACCAAGTTTAGATTTGAAAGTGGGCCATTGATATGTCAGTAAGCACCATAAAGTAGCCGTTCTCTGTAGATTTGAAAATTTGAATGCTTTCCAGTGACAAAAAGGACTAGAATTGAATGTTTTGACTGTCAAACTTAATAGAAATGATTTGCAGTTGTTGTGGTGTGGTCCAATGAGTCTATGATTACTTGCAGAAGAGTTTTGTACCATGAGGGGATGTGTTTACTTGCTCAAGGCTTGTTGCAGGGGTCAAATCAGATGGATTTCTAGGAATTTCTTGATCTTCAGTACATTTCCAGAAGAATTACCATAAGTGAAGATTGAATTTTAGATCTGATTGCTCGGGGTTACTTGCTTTTCCCTCCAGTGTATTAATTTTTCATCTATTTGAATTGTTTTGTTGGGTGGAAACCCTAACCCTTACTTTGGTTAGCTGTAGCTTGTTGCATCCTAACCTATTTGGGATTCCAAGGTAACCAGTGGTATTTAGTGTAGAAATTTTGATTTTGTAGGGGTTCTAGTTTCGAAGTTCAAAATCAGTCCTGAGTTTCTAGTCCCAGGGTTTTGTAATAGTTTTTGATTCAGTGTTTGTTAATAAAAGAAGAAAGTTGTAGGTCTAAGCTATAATTTGCAAGTAGGGTGTCTTGTGATTCATTGTGTACACAGAAGGAATTCATCATACTTAGTACAAATATTTGAATCTTATCTCTCCTTTGTGTCAAGTCAAGTAAGCTTTGAGTTTTCTAACTCACTACATATTGTTTTTATGTATGTATCTTCATTCTTGAGTTTTGATCTAGGATTGGACTAAACTATGCTCTAGGTGGGATATGGGTTTGCCCTTGTCTATGTAAAGATGTCTTGTAAGCAGTAAAGATTAGGATAAATGTATTTATGGCTATGAATTCTCTAATATTCTCAAATTTGTGTGTCTTTATGTCTAAGGAATCTTCCCCAATGGATGAGGCATTGGCCTAAATGAGTACCTCTCTTGTTAACATACACTTGTTGAAGTTATTGCATTCCAAATCTTAAAATCAATAACCTTTCTTAGCTTTAGGTCTTTGGTTGTATGGTTGTGTTACCCAATAGTAATGGAGAGTCAATGAATGTGAGGTTAGCATTTAGTACTTTCTTACTATCAATCTATTGTTTAGATGCAGTCTTTGGTGTGTGAAGTATAGTTTTCACTGGGTTAGATGCACCCGCCTTGGTTTTGTAGAGCCAGAAGTGAAGAGGGTAGTCTTGTCCCTATAGTTGGTCTAGTTACCCTAAGATCCTTATACATTTTGGAACTAACCAATCTTCAAATCTACCTGAGGGTATATTGGTAACCTATGAGCATAAGCATCCATTTTGAACACCAACAGTTCCATATCTGGTGCGAAAAATCATTTGAGACCAATCAGATGAAAGATAACCTCCTATCTTGGTTGTGAATTCTCTTGATAAGCAAAGACCAAAATAGGGAGGTAAATCTATCACATATATGTCTTGTGGAATAGAGAAAGTAGGGCATGCATGTAAGGCTAAACTATCATTTTTTATGAGACCTATAGAATTCATAGATGTGCCATCTAATTGTAGTACTCCCTTTTCAATAGGTTCATATTTCAATTCTAACTAATCAGCTACCCTTCTAAGTATCAGAGTACAAGTGGCCCCACTATCAACCATACAATTATGTACTAAATTTTTCCCAATTATTAAGGAAACATAGAACGGAGGAGGTCTCACATCCTTACCTTGAACCATAGTTTTTAGCTTGTTTTCCTCAACAGTCGCTTGATGAGCATTTGTCATAACTACTTTCACACAATCATTAGCAGCTTGATCTTGCATATCTACCCCACTCAATGCTTTTTTCAACATTTCAACTTGCCCAGGAATAGACAGCAAGTCCCACATAGTCATTGACACATTCATTCTTTTCATGTTGTCCATAATGTTGTAAGGTACAACTGAATTCACCTTTTGGTTGCTAATTGGTTGACTTGAAGGCTTTTGTAAATTACTTGGATTAGGTGTAAGTGATGGTCTTGTAGTTATAGCTTCCTTATCCTTACCAGTTGTTTGATCCATGTCTAGAGCCCTTTTCTTTGCTCGTGAATTGGCTACAATTAAAGATTCACCATTCAATTTGCAAAACTCTTATCCTTGCTAGTTAAGGAATCTAGTCTCCATGGTGTATATCTTGTTTTTGTTTAGGTCCACTAGAAGATGCATCTGATTATGAACTTGTAGTATTTTGGACCATGAGAGCTTGGTCTTGGTTAATCACCCTATTTGAACATGTAGACTAATTATGTGCCTGATTGCATGGATAACACCAATCTACCTCTGATATCAAGTTGTTTTGAGTAGGTACTATATCTCTAACCAGATTTGCAGCATTTAATGGTGCTGGATTGTATGGCTGAAAAGGTCATTGATTAATATTTTGCCTCCCAACTTGGAAATTACTCTGATAAGGTTTCCTATTCTATTGAAATTATTGGCCTTGATTCTGATATTGTTTATTAAAACCCTAATTCTATTGTCGAAAAGCTGGCCTAGGACCTTGGTACTTCTTTTTCATACTTATGAGTTCATTGCCCAAGGTCTGCAATATACTCTCTATCTTTTGATGGCTTCTCTTAATTTCCTGTAGCTCATTTGATGGACCAACTGATGTATTTTCATAGCCCCTAGTAGTAGAACCAACTAGAACAATAGATAAAGGAGCCATTGGTGGTATATTAAGAGGCATATTTGATTGGATATTAGGAAAGTAAGGCATATGAGGCCTAGCGGCTATTTTACCCGCCTGTATAAGGTTATTTTCAGCTCTAACAGCAAGATTAAAAGCTTGTGGCAATGAAGTACCTCCCATAGACTGAATCATCACCGAAATGTCACTATTCAAGCTCTTTAGGTAGAATAGAAAATCATAATCCGCACTTGGCCTTACTGCCACTAGTATTCTATTCCATGTTTTCTAAAAATGGGAATTGAAATTAGTTATCTTCTCTTATGGAGCTCTTTTAATGGTTTTTAATGGCTCTACAAGTAACAAATGATCTAACTTGTCTTCAAAAAACTTGGTAAAGGCATCACCCAATTCATCCTAGCTAGAAATGGAGGCCACGAGTAAATTTCTAAACCATTCCAATGATTTTCCTTTGAATGAAGTTGCCAATAATTTGACTGCAACATTATCTTGTGTCACATGATGTACATTATAGAGGGAAGCCACATCTCTAATGTGCTCCAAAGTGGTTATTTAACTCTCCCCTTTGAAGTTTGGTAGCCCTTTCAAAGCTGCTAAAGGTATATCATTGTGCATAGCAAGGTTCAAGGGACTGCCTTGATCAAATGGAACAAAAGAAAGGGCTCTAGGAACAACTGTTGTGTGAGACTGTGTTGATAAGCTTGCTGAAACTGAACTCAAACTAGCTACTATAGTACTTGAAAATGTTGAAGATGTACTTACTGCTGAAACAAAAATAGTACCAAAAATGGTCTATGATATAGATATCTCAAAAGAATTAGAGTATTCTATTCTTATAGTTGGTGATGTTGAATGCCTTAAAGAATTTTCTCTTTCCTTTGGTCTTCCCCTTCTTATGTAAACTCTTAGAGGTGAAGATTGAACCCTCTTTGTATGTGGGCTTTTTTTGAGAGCTATGCCCTTCCTTTTGGGTGTATCCAACTACAAATATTCAAATGTACTTGAGCTTCTTGTCTCAATTTTTCTCATAAAAACATACTGTAATGCTGCAATCATTGTTCTTTCACCATGAAATCGCCAGATATACTTAATAATAACCTTCGAACAGGTCAATATTCACACTAACAGTATATCAAATCAGCATAAAATTGAAAACATAGACTTTTGTCCCACCGGGCGATCCAAAACTGTTAAGGCTAAAAATTTGCACCCTGTTAAACTAGACAAGTTTAACAATGTTGCCTAACATGGGATTCATTTCTACATGTGGGAAATGCATATCTTGCAATGAAACCTTCAGATTCTAGGTCACTTCCTATTGGATAATCACCTATAACTCTTCAAAAACTAACTCAAACTTTGTGGGAAAAGAGAAAGAGATTACTGAAATAAACCTAAGACTTTAAAATTTAAACTAGAGAACTAGGTGATACACCAAAGATGATGTGAAAGTGCAATTAAAAATAACTGAGAAGGGTTATTATACTATTAGAATGAATACAAAATACTTCCTTTTTGTATAGGTTTGCATAAGTACTTTGTAATAAAGTTTGAAAAGTAAACCAAAATAAGGAGGAAAACAAATGCCTCACTTATCAGTTTCACACCTTAAGACATGAACTACAACCTACAAGAAAACATACTTTTCTGCAACTAGGTGTTTAGGTGAGACAAAATAACATACGATAAAAGAAATTCACTAGTTATCTTTATCAAATCACCTAAAAGTAGACACAGAAATGCAGAAAGAAAATAAGGCTCTAGAAGAAACTCAGATAACATAAACTCAATTGTTCTTACTTGTATTTGATCTTCCAAAAGAGTTACAAATTTCTGCATAAAACTGCTAAGGACAAAAATGTCACAAAATCCCTCCTCTGCATAATCAAAACTAAAGAAAAGTGAGTCAAAAACTCACTAAGCACAATACACAACCCTTGGGTAAGATGCCAAAAAATAATCCCAAAAAGAGGACCTAATTACTCATGAAATAAATTCCCACCTCTGAAAAAGATCCACTAAGTCATAATAATACCTATAAATCATCCTTAACTAACCTCAAAAGGATCAAAAAGTTCATAAAGACTTCTCAATTGTCAAGACAAAGTCAAATCCGACCCCCCTAAATCCTCTTCACTCTCCTAAAAGGACTCAACAAACCCTAGATCTGCTCTACCAGCCCTATATACCCTCAAGATGTCTGGACACCTCATCTAATTCATGACAAGAAGTCTTCAAGCTATTAAAACACCCTTATCTCTCCATTTTTACATCATCAATGTTTTTCTATTAAGAGATTTTAATATTTATTAACTGATTTATAAAATATATCAGTCAATAAATATTAAATTACATAGTTTTCCTCAAAATTATTTAATAATTATTAATTGATATATAAAAATAAATCAATTAATGATTATTACAATACATAGATTTCTAGAAATGCAATAAAAAAATGCAAAACTATTTAATTTAATGATCTAATCATATATTGAAGAAATATACCATTATATTATTAAATTAAATAGTTAACATGGATTTAAAATGCCATAGAAATGGCATTTCCCATGGATTTCAAAACATATTGCAATATGTTTGAGGGTGTCATAAAACCCACCCTAAAACATTGCATCTTTTCCATCTCATTTTTGAAGAGGAAGAGAGAGGGTTTGTTGGATCTGGATCGACGTCATTTCTCCTTTGCTACTTGTACATCTTTCATCCTTGATAGTTGGTTGTTGAGGATAACTAGGCATTCACGTATTGTTACTTCTGCTACTATTCAATGCCTGACACTGTCACTTTCAATGAGTATTTTCAAGAAAAACCCTTACTGTTATTCAGTACCATCTTCCTTTCTCTACTGGAGACTTGTTCAACTATCAACCTTCACTGCAATTTTTATTGTGAATGGCTCAGTTGATTGGGTGTTATTCTTGCCGTTACTTTTCCTCTTTTGATGAGAGATGTTCTCCCAATTGTGACTGAGAAAAGAGTCACTTCTCTATATTGTATAATGATATTTTTGGGCTGTGTTCGTGTGTCACAAAACTCTCCTTGCTGTGGGTTTAAAAGGTAAGAATTTACCTCCTTTTCTCTTCTAAGGCATAATGCTTTTTTTATTGCTTTAGAAAGGAAAAGAACTACCTACTGCATTTTATCTCTTTGTTGGGTTTTACTATTATTGTGGCTTTCATGCTTTATGTTGTTGATCTGCTATGTTAGCCTGCTTCTCGTTCCTTCTGCATTTCCATTTCAATCTCAATTAGTTTTCTCTGTTGCTCATCACTCAGAAATTCCTTTGGCTTCTTGAACTTAATTTTGGGGATTTTGTGTTCCTTATCTGCTTCAGAGGTCTTTTTATGCACATGAATCTGTATTGCACTAACATCACTCTGTCTAGATCCCAACTTTTGAGATGTTGTTTCACTCTCTTTGGGTTTTTTAGAATTTTGTTGAAATCTTTACTTTCTTAACATGAAATGACTATGTTCTAATTTTATCACCAGCAACAATCTCATCCCCACCATCTACATTGTTACTCTCATTTATAGCTATGTTGTTTGTACTCTTATCACTGGTAGTCTGACATATGAACTTCAAAAGGATAGTTTTTCCAAGAAACTTGTTACTAAGACTTAAAAGTTCAGCCTTATGAACATTTGAATGAGCATTTGCTACTTGTTGCAGGAGTTTGACAGCGGTTTTCCTCACTTTTTCTTTTGTTGGATGATTGGCATACACTTCTTGATGCAGGAGCATCCTAGGTGTAAGAGAAATCTTGCATCACCCCAAAATATTTTGTTTTTGTATTCAATAAGGGCTATTTTGTGCAGAGCTGCTATTTATGGAAAGTTACTATTTTTGGTAATTTTCATATGTGCTTAAAATGATCTGATTTCTTTCTTCGAGGTTCATTTTGGTCATATAAGTCTGCCCGTAAAGTTTCATTGCCAGATCAAGTGTATATTGGAAGATATTGAAGATTTTCGGTGTTGGTAGCAGGGTACAGAAACTTTGAACTCAGTTTTGAAGGCTTTAGAGGCCCCGAATGAGGTCAAAAATTTGGGTGACTAGTGCTTGCGCTAGTCAAGCTTGTAGAGCGCTTCGTGGTGTTTCTGAAATGGGGTTATAATAGCCGATCGGGTCAACTAGTGATGACTTATGGTCTTCGAAAGTTGGGCCACCTGAAATGGCGGAAAATAATTTTCTTCAAAATTTTTGTTCGGGTTTCAAAGGTTATCTTGAGCCGACTATGATGTAATAAAATGTAAAATAAAATAATTCTAAGTTTGGTCGGCCCTTAGGGCTAAAATTTCTGGAACCTTCTCGGGCGGTGGAAATTGCCTATCTAAGGAAGGCTGTATTATTGTCTTAGGTAGTTCAGAATAGTTCTGGGTAGTAGATCTGGGTATTGATTCGAGGCTTTGTCCTACAGAATATTGTAAGGGAATGCCCATGTGGCTTTGCATATTGTAATTCTGAAAGTTTGTAATTCCACATTTGTGGAGATAATAAGAAGCCAATTTTCTGTTCTTGCATATTATTGTTGTTGTTTCTCTATTTTTGTTATGTGTTTGTGGTATTAAGGGGAGCACCCTTCATGATCATATTTGTGGAAATAATATTGCAAAGCTTGATGATCAGTATACAAAACAAACTCCTTAGGAAGCAAATAATGTCTCCACTTCTTTAATGCCTGAACTATAGCATAAAATTCCTGATCATAAACAGAATATTTCCTCTTGGCATCATTTAACTTCTCACTGAAATAAGCAACAGGTTTACCTTCTTGGCTCATAACAGCTCCTATTGCAGTACCACTAGCATCACAATCTACTTGAAACACCTTATTAAAATCTGGAAGTGCTAAAACAGGTTGTTCTATAACTTTTTGTTTCAACAATTGAAAACTCTTTTCTGCCCCATTAGTCCACTTAAACTCTTTTCTATCCCCTCTCATTGTTTCAGTCAAGGGTCCACAAATACTGCTAAAATTTCTGATAAACTTTCTGTAAAAGCTAGCTAGACCATGAAAAGATCTTACCTCAGTAGCATTCCTTGGAGTAGGCCATTCAAAGATAGCCTGTACCTTCTCTGGGTCCATTTTCAGACCTTCTGCTGAAACTACAAATCCCAAATACACTAACTCTTTCTTCACAAAACTGCACTTCTTCAAATTAATCAACAATTTCTCTTCTCTCAGCTTCTCAAATACCATACGAATATGCATCATATGCTCATCCAATGTCTTACTAAAGATCAAAATATCATCTAGGTAAACAATGACAAACTTACCTAGAAATTCTTTCAGAACCTCATTCATGAGCCGCATGAAAGTGCTCGGTGCATTGGTTAGCCCAAAAGGCATGACTAACCACTCATACAGTCCTTCCTTTGTCTTGAAGGCAGTCTTCCATTCATCTCCTTCTCTGATCCGAATCTGATGATATCCACTTTTCAGATCTATCTTTGAAAAATACACAGCTCCACTCAAACAGTCCATAATATCATCCATTCATGGCAATGGAAACCTGTACTTGATTGTGATCTTGTTTATTGCCCTAAAATCTGTACACATCCTCCATTCTCCATTCTTCTTTGGTGCTAATACCGCTGGTACAGCACAGGGACTCAGACTCTCATAGATCAATCCTTTCTGTAACAGTTCATGTACTTATCTGTTCAACTCCTCACTTTCTGCAGGTGTCATTCTGTGTGCTGCCTTGTTCGGAAAACTCGCTCTTGGGATCAAGTCCATCTGATGACTGATCTTCCTGACTAGTGGTAATCCATCAGGCACGTTATCAGATACAATATCCTAAAACTCATTCAACAAATCTACAACTTCTACAAGAACATCTTCTACTTCCTCTTTACCATCTTTTGGAACTAAAGCAAAACATACATGCTCATGCCTCATACCATCTAGGAAATTTCTTCCATCAACAAAAGTTATCCTTGCATTACCACATACCTTTTCTTTAGTCTCCTTCAATGGTTTTAGCTTATGTCACACTCCATCCTTTGTCAGGGAATAGGTATTCACATGACCATCATGTACAGCACATCTGTCAAACTGCCATGGTCTACCCAACAACATATGACATGCATCCATAGATATGATATCACACAATACCTCATCTTGGTATCCGCCAATCTTGAACTTCACCAGGCATTGTTCATTGACCATGACCTTGTGGTCATCCTGTACCCAGGCAATCCGATATGGATGTGGGTGTTTCTATCTCTTGAGCTTCAACTTTGTCACCATCTTTTTTGACACCAAATTGTCAGTGCTTCCACTATCAATAATCACATCACAACATTTACCTTCACACTTGCACCTGGTGCGAAACAGGCTCCTCCTTTGCTCAGGTTCATTCTCACCACTCAACAGGACTCTTCTGTTAATCAACGTTTCTCCTCTTTTAGCATCTTCTGAATTTGATGATCTGGCATCTTCATCTACATGTGCAACTCTGGCCTAGCCTTCATTTCTCCTATTTGTTCTGCCTTGGTGCTGAGGACATTCAAATGTCCTATGACCTTCTTCTCCACAGTGAAAACATGTTCCATGAAAGCCACCTCTTCCAGATCCTTGTCCTCTTCCTCTTCCTCTATGATCTCTATTATTCTGATCCTGGAAGCGATTGGAATTATTTCCTCACTGATTCTGACTGCTACTGGCCTCATCCTTCTTTTTTGGATCTTCATTTCGGCCACCATATGACCGTCCACCAGATCGTCCACCACGACCTCTTCCATTTTGTCTGTTCTCAAACTTCTTGTTCAGCTTTTCCTCTACTTTTAGGGCAAACTGGTATGCCTCTTCAATACTGTTCATTCAAACCAGATTCAGCTCCTCTTGAATGCTTGGCCTTAACCCATTAAGGTATTGGGCAACTTTCTCCTTATCAGCTTCTGCATGGCTTGTTCTGATGAGGAGTCGATAGAACTCCTCTATATACTCCTGAACAGATCTTCTTGCTTGCTTCAAACTTTGCATTTTCTTTAGTAGGTCAAGCTCATAATCAACAAGAATGAACTGTTGCTTCAATTTATCCACCATCCGATCCCATCTTGTGATTTTATCTTTCCCTCTTCTATTTCGCTCCAATTGAATTTCTTGCCACCAGATCTTCGCATGACCTTTCAGTCTGGCCTTCACAAATTTGACCCTATCAGGATCCTCAACATCTTCATACTCAAAATATTCCTCACATTCATTGATCCAGTCGATCAATTCCTCTGGGTTAAGATTTCTAGAAAATGTAGGAACCTCAATCTTAGGTCTTTTCCCAATTTTGGAAATCACCCGAAAAAGTCTTTCTTCCTCCTGGTTCACAATTTCAGCTTCTCCTTCTTGATATTCTTCTTCGGCTTCATCCTCGCTTTTGTCTCTGACATTAAGATTCATTCCTTTGCGAATCTCTTCTTGCAATGCTCGCACTTGTCTCTGCAGCTCTCTAACCTCAGGTGTCACAGCACCAGCTCTTCCGCCACGTTCTTTTCGTGGAGGCATTTTCGCGATGCGCGCTGAAACCTTAACCACGGTCCTGGTGCAAACTACCTCGCAGTCGGTGATCTGTTTACACACTCAAGAACTCCTGCTCTGATACCACTTGATGAAGGGTGTTCCCCTTAATACCACAAACACATAACAGAAATAGAGAAACAACAACAATAATATGCAAGAACAGAAAATTGGCTTCTTATTATCTCCACAAATGTGGAATTACAAACTTTCAGAATTACAATATGCAAAGCCACATGGGCATTCCCTTACAATATTCTGTAGGACAAAGCCTTGAATCAATACCCAGATCTACTACCCAAAACTATTCTGAACTGCCTACAACAATAATACAGCCTTCCTTATATAGGCAATTTCCACCACCCGAGAAGGTTCCAGAAATTTTAGCCCTAAGGGCCGACCAAACTTAGAATTATTTTATTTTAGATTTTATTACATCATAGTCAGCTCAAGATAACCTTTGAAACTCGAACAGAAATTTTGAAGAAAATTATTTTTCGCCATTTCAGGTGGCCCAACTTCCGAAGACCATAAGTCATCACCAGTTGACCCGATCGGCTATTATAACCCCATTTTGAAAATGCCACGAAGTGCTCTACAAGCTTGACCGGCGCAAGCGCCGGTCACCCAAATTTTTGACCTCATTCGGGGCCTCTAAAGCCTTCAAAACTGAGTTCAAAGTTTCTGTACCCTACTACCAATACCGAAAATCTTCAATATCTTCCAATATACACTTGATCTGGCAATGAAACTTTACTGGCAGACTTATATGACCAAAATGAACCTCCAAGAAAGAAATCAGATCATTCTGAGCACATACAAAAATTACCAAAAATAGTAACTTTCCATAAAAAGCAGCTCTGCACAAAATAGCCCTTATTGAATACAAAAACAAAATATTTTGGGGTGATGCAAGATTGCTCTTACACCCAGGATGCTCCTGCATCACTTCTTCACCAGAGGCACACACACTTGGTCCTGAGAGTCCCCCTCTTGCTTTTCTCCATTTACATTCGTATCTTCATTATATGAAGGGCATCTCTTATTTGTTCGCATGTACCCTGACTGTCCACATGCACATCAAAAGAAGCCATCTCTCACTAATTTATCCTTTTGTTTTTTCATTATGGCTCATGGCTCATAATGTTTCATGTACTTTTTGTTCTGAAGATATTGTAATGATGACCCTTTCTTATTTCTATTTGTACTTATTATCATGTCATATTAATAATTTCCTTTTGAACTATAGAGCTTCAAATTTGGAAAATTTTAATTACAGGAGTTGTTTACTTTGAATCATTGACTTTGATGATTAAAACATTTGTTGTGAATGATCTTTGTATTTTGTATATGATATATCATTGCACTATAACAGTTTCATAGATCCCTTTCCCCTTTTCCCTGACTGTTGCTCTTGGTTTGTTTATTTTCCATAGAAACTATTCTATGACTGTTATCATTCTTTTTGTGATTGTTTCCTGATTCAAAGGTTCATCATCTGATTTTCTAATCATTATGACTCCCTCAAATTGTTGAGTTGTTTAAAACACACTAAGTATATCCAATGGTATCAATCTTCTTTGTGTATATCTTTGAGGTAAAAGGTTTCATGCTAAGATATTAGATGTCCCTTAAATACCTAATTTTCTCTTTTTATAATAAAAGGTTTCAAGTTATGAGTAACACGTCCCTTTAATATTATACTGAACTTCCTAATCTTGATACCTATTAAAGTAATTATTCTAATGCATATGTCGGGCTCATACCCAAAGGGAGCCTCGGTTAGGGGCACATATAAATTAGAATGATTACTTCCTACACATTACACAAACATATTAGCATAAATATTTCTTTCTCACAAGCACTGAGGGTGTTTTGATTTTTTCTTTCTTCAAATTTAGGACAGCATTAAAAGGCAGCATAGGTAGAGTAGTTTTACACAACCAGTCATTGCTTAGATCCATATCAGGATCTAACATCATTTTTTATTTTACAAGACTCTGGCATATGTTGGGAGACTTGCAAACAAGGAAAAGACTCAGGACCAACAACCACTTATAACCAGTCAAAGCAACAACCAATGACTGGTTACTCTTGACCCATCTCTCATCTCCTATTATGTCTTTTAATGTTGTTTTAAATATGTAGGAGAAATAATAGGCTATGCTCACAGCTTGTGTGAGTCTTTTACTTGAATTGATCTCAAATACATTTGTTTAAATTTTCAAATGAATGAACTCAAAAATGCATTTATCATTGTTCAATACAAATGAAATAATTATTTTTCAGAAAGTCACAATGTATTTTATCTTTGTTGGTTGCATATCAATAAATGAGGTCAATTGATTCAAAAATATATCTTTTGTAACAAAATTCCGAGGGCAGTAAAATTTTGATAACAATCGTATCTATGTAGCACAATAAATCTTCACTCAAATTTCTTCTTCTTACACACCATTATTAGATATATACAAAAATAGAATCACACTATATCACCTGCAGATATCAATTCTTTGTTTCTCGTATACATGCATACACTCTCTCATCAGATACAACAAGATGTCTTTATTTATATATACATTTGATAGTGAAGCCACATGTCATCCAAGCCACAAAACAAAATAAATTACGTTTGTATTTAACACACTACCACTGAACCTAAATCTAGGTCATACTTAAGAAATATTTGCAATACTTTACCACATGACCTAAATATAGGTCACATTTAAGATGCATACATTTCATATCATGTTTACTAAAAGATGAGTAAATTCAAGAACCATAAAAAATCCATGGCCAATTCAATGACTTGATTAATAAATCTTCTGAACCAACTGATCGATAGAACTAGATAAGAATTGTCCAAAAACTAAATTATACAAAAATTTCTAATGAATACCCAAGTAGCAGGGACACCTGGAAGAACTCTGAAATGTAGCAACCACCAAACAACATTCAAAGCTTCATTCTACAAAAACCACCATAATATGTTGATGTACCAAAAGATGTATTCCATTAGTACAAACAAGTACACCTGACATCATACACTAAAATTGCATGTACAAAATCATTTCTACAAGCATAATTGAAACCTCAATGTCTGATTAACATCCATAAACATCCAACCAACACTACCAACAACCAAGAACTACTGCCAAGTTACCAGTATGGAGGTTTTGACATAAATGAGAATAATGCCAAGAACATCTCAATATGTCCAACAATATCCCCTTTTGGCATTGATGGAAAAACAACAAAAAAATCAAAATCATAGAAACTCCAAATAACCCAAAAGATCCCCCTAAGTAGATACTTCATTAATGTTTTTGTTTTCCTCTTTATCTCCCCCTTTTTTCCACAATGGAAAAGGGAGAAAAAGAAGAACTCAAGAAATTTAAACAATAGTCTACACTTTAAAAACCTTCTTATACCTTTCTTTAATAATTAAAATCTTCTTCTTCCACTCAGTAACAATGGAACCCATTCAGGATCATATACTATCATACTCTACTATCATGTCAAAAGATTAAATCAAAATTATAGAGACTAAAATCACCACTCATAACTCTCTACATGAGCAAGGATACCAGAGATATTTTCCAACCAAACCTTGACCAAGTCCTTTACCAACCAGAATGTATTCACTAGATCTTCTCTTTGTCTCTATAACTGCAACATTTCTCCTTGTAAATGACAAACTCTTATCCTTTCTTTTCCTTCTTTATCTTTGAAATAATCATATGTCTTACCCAACTCATTCAATTCTATCTCAATAGCTTCAATTCTACCTCTAAATTTATCAACAATAGAAGGACATCAAAGACAATGCATGTACATATCCAAAATTTCCTTTATAAATTCCTTGGTCTCACAAATTAATCTGGATAACTTTTAGTTTTCATTGGTACACTTCTTCTCAATATGCTCCTTGATCTTTCTATAATTAGCTCCACTCTACTATAATCTATTCTTAATATTTCTAACCAACTCAACTAGTAGTACATCATACAACTAGAAGCAATGATCTTCTTGATGACCAAGTGATCAATCAACAATTCCTCTATTTATGTCCTTATCAATAAAGAGAAACCAAGCCATAATTCACCAACTCTATCAAAATCAACATCTTCTAACAAAGAATGAACCACATCAGAATCCATAGAGTCAGATTCTGACAGGAAAACCACATATTTCTCAATATCCGCATCTTCTTTATTTTCTTCTTCATCCTTTGAGATAGTAAAAATTTCATTTCCTTTAACACTAGTTTTTCTCCTTTTAGGTTTTGATGGGAAACCTCCAATAGAAACATCTATAATTTTTTTATCAGAGGAGGAACCCTCCTCACCATGACTCACTACACTAGAACTAACCAAACTGGAACAAATATATATATGTAATGAAGTGAAATGTGCTTTACAAACATCTGCACTATTCTCTAAAAACCCTAGATATCTATAAAAAAAATTACAAATAGAGATGTCGGTCCTCCACTCAATGTTCTCTCTATTTGGTAATGATCTCATGAAATAGAATACTAGAAACATGATTAATGAACCAAATCTAAACCCATAACCATCCACTACAATCATCTTGACATTCTCAAGAAATTTATTGAATAATATTTTGCATAGATCAAATTAAACATTCTCCCTAACCATTTTATAAGCAATGTAAACCACCATAGCCAAAGTGGCAACATCATGATTTTTAAATTGAATTTTATAATAAATACCATAGGAAACATGCCTCACCACTGGATCTTGAAGGGTATTTATTAGTAGTACATATTGATCATAGTCAATACCTATTAAATCTTCTACGTCCCTATAATTAATCACCCTCTTTCTAGGTAAATCACCAACACTATACATCCCAATGATTTCTTTAATTACCTTCTTTATCACCTGATAGGGTTTATCCAACACTAGGTTTCCATCCTAAAATTGACTTAGCAAAAACATAATTAATTCCTTGTCATTGCACTAGGGGAATTCTTCCCATATATCTAAACCAAGATTCCATATCCTCTACAATTCATCTGTTGACAAACCAACTTCCAACTTCTTCATCCTACTAAGATCAAATTCTTTTGGCTTATCCTTCTTCAACATCCTTGACACAATCACACGGGTACCTTATATGATCAATTAAGACTCCATTATTGTACTCGAGTAATCTTCTTCAATATTTCTCTCAAGATTTGCTAAAAAACTAAATTTTCTTCTTTCAACAGTGGTAAATGATTTTAAATATTCGCCTTTATAACCATGATCCATCATTATTTATTTTCCTGCCAAAAAATAATTATCACTAATGCAACCCAATCATTATTTTTCCAACCATCATACTGGAGATAAGCTAGTTGAAACTAGTATCACTTCAAAGCAAGGGAAGCGACTAATATAGCATTTCAATACTCTCCCTAAGCCAAAGCATTCAACTCAGTTACCAGAAGAGATAGTATCGGGATCTAGTACCACAATTCTCTCTTCACCAACATATTTCTTCTTCCATGTCATGTTATTCTTCTAAGATTCACTTAAAACTATAACATTATTACCATATCCAATATTTAGCAGAGCACCATAAGATCTACATGTGTTAACATAATGACCAATATGACACATTTGAAATATTTGATATTCATCTTACCTAATCTCACTATTTAAACCTTAGATCTACATTGATTATCCTTGTGACTATAATTGTGATACACATAGAAGTTCCCATGAAATACACTATTCATTCTAATTTTCTTAATTGGATTAGAAACTTGACTTCTATCTTTGATTCTCTTTATGTCCAACCATATGAAAACTAAAGCATTGAACCTTTTGTTCTTTCCCCATCTTACATTAAACTACCTTATGACCAAAAATCTTTCATATGTAATAATAATCATGAAAGGATAAGTACCTTTGAGAATTTAGTTTCCTTACCTAAGGCCTTCTTGAACCCTTAACCTTTCTTGCTACCTCAGATTTTGCTTCAAATTCAACTTCTTTCTCCTTTCCTTTATCCTTCATATCTGAACATTCACTAGTAAAAACTAATCCTTCCTTATCCTTGTGACTCTTTTGTAGGGAAAATAACTGATCCAAAGTAGCATTGCTCTCACAAACCTTAGCTTTAGATCTCATCTTCCTTAATTCTTGATTTAACTTTTCATTTTCATCTTGATGATGTCCTTGAGATTTTCTTCAGATTTCTTCCATTCCTTTATGGTTATCTTTAGTCCTCCTCCAACCTCCCATTTCTATTTTAACCCATCTTTAATAATTTCTACAATATACTTACTGTCACTCATCTTCTTTTCCAAATCCGCCACCTTTTCTTTTGAATTTTTAATTCCTAACCAATTTTCTTGTACCTTTCTTTGAACTTCCAGATTTGATCCCTCATATTTGAGATACATGCATTCACTACCTTCATATTTTATTTCAACTCCTCACTCTTTGATTCAATGCACTCAATGTCTCTCATCATGATTAACCAACCCTCATTAGAATAGTATGATCTCCTTCCATCTATTTAAACACCTTAGATCTCCCTCAAGAGGTTAATATCTATTGGCAAGGGAAAATGATCTAATACCAATTTTTGAACAAGATGAATAACTAAGAGGGGGGATGAGTCAATTATTCCAAAAAAATCATAAAATTTTATTGAATCGGTGAGCACATAAATATTGACAAACATATAATAGTTCATCAATATGAAACCATGAACACAATGAACACCATAACACTAGAAATTATGTGGAAACCCAAACTAGGAGAAACCATGCAGAAGCTAATTCTTATAAAAGTAAACACCAGTTAAGGTGGTTTTTACAATAGCTAATTATCATTTTTCTCACTACTGGTTGGCTCACTAGTGGTCAGGCTAACTACCCTTTTGTAAAAGATGTACTATAGAATATTTTATTGAAAAAATGTGAACTGATAGAATTACATTTGTCTATGCATATAACATTTCTAGTTGAAATCATAGTAATCACCATCAATAGAAAATGTGGTATAGATCTTCTACCAGCATATAACAAACCTCTGCAATATAGTATGTAAGACCTTCTCTCTATACCACATTAAATCTTCACTTGACTTTCTTCTACTTATACACCGCTATCAGATATTCATATAAACAAACTCAAACTATATCACCTTCAAATGTCAAATCTTATTTTCTCACATAAATACATACACTCTCTCATCAAATACAACAAGATTTCTCTATTTATATATACATATAATAGAGCTTCCACATGTCGGCCAATCCATAAAACATGTTTTCCATAAAATAAAAGAAATTACATTTGTATTTAAGATGTTGTCACTAAACCTAAATTTAGGGCATACTTAAGAAATATTTGCAACACGTTACCATAGGACCTAAATATAGGTCACAATTAAGATGCATGCATTTTATATCACATCTACTAAAAGATGAGTAAAATCAGGAACCATAAAAAATCCATGAGAAATTAAATAACTTCATCAACATATCTTCTAAACCAACTGATGAATAGAACCATATAAGAATTGTCTAGAAACCATTATACAAAAATGTTTGATGAATAGCCAAGTAGTAGGGACACCTGAAAGAACTCTAAAACAAAAAAAACCACCAAACACCATCCAAAGCTTCATGCTACAGCAACCACCAAAACATGTTGATGTACTAGAAGATATATTCCATTACTATAAACAAGTACACCCAACACCATACACCAAAACTACATGAACAAAATATGTTTTGCATGCATAACTAAAACCTTGATGTCTAACTAATAGTGACAAATATCTAAGTGACACTACTAACAACCAATTGATATTGTCAATTAACTAGTATAGAGGTTTTGACATCAATGAAAATAATGAAATCAACATCTCAATATGTCAAACATATGTAAACCATCATTTGGTTTTAAAGAACATTCTCTATGACCAAGGTCCAAAAAAATGGAAACCAAAAGAACACAACCCAACTTAAGAAAAAGGAAAAAAAGGATAACATATTTTTCCAAAAATTAAAATGAGGCATATATTCAAGGAACAAAACTAACCTAAAATTTGTATTGAAGGAATCTCCAACTTTGTCAACCAAGAAATTTATGTGGGTATATCCCTTTTCTTGTGAACCTTTTTCCCATGAGCTTATGACCAAAAATGGTATCATTGTTAGGGACTTGACCTTTTTCTTCAAAGCTAATATAAATTATAGATTCTAAAAGAGGATCTATATGTTTTTTCTTCTTTAGTGGCTCTTTCTAGATCCAAGAGTTCATTTTTAATATAGAATTGGTATCTTTATTGTCCAAGGCTCAAGTTTGTAATTTTCTTGATATTAAAAGAAGCAAAACTAGGGTCTTCTCCCATTATAACTAGCCCAAAGTACTAATAGTCCAAATCACTAAAGAAGCACATTAATAGCACATTAAGAAAACTATAACAATATTAGAAACCATGACTAATAAAGATAATATTAGTCTTATAAATATACCTACCATCTAAGCTAATAGAATCGATAATAGTCTTATGAACTACCCATATAGGGTCATACCTAACCAATAGTATAGAGTCTTGCTAACAGTCATAATTACAAAGCGTAGACACCTAAAAATCCTTTAGAAAATAAAAATATTTTTATTTTCTGAAAACCCCTGATGACATCATCATTTATTAATTAATTATTTAATTAATTAATTTTTATACCATTAAATCCTCCTATTTTAATTAAACATCTTTAATTAAAGAATCTCTCCCCAAATCATTTAAATCAATTTTGAGTGAATTTCCTCTATTTATTAATTATTAATTGATAAATTGACCAAAAATCCCTTAAATAAATAAAATATTTATTTAAATACTAAAACCTTAGAAATCTTCTAGAAATCCCTAACCTCTTCTAGAATTTCCTAATCTCACTCTAAACCTAATTAAAAAGTGATTCCTACATTTCTTAGTCTAAACCCTTCAAACTTTGACTTTGGGTCAAAACCCCTCATAAATGAGCCTTACACACTCATTAAAGCCTCTTGCATCCTCATTAAAGCTTCTTACAAGCCATAAATGAGACCCATGTCTCTTCTTCCACTCTTGTCCCCTTTCACACTTCTCTAGTGTTGCTCACACAAATGTGAGCAACCTTAACCAAGGTTAAACCTTACCATACCTCTAACCTTACCCCAAACTCTACCCCAAACCTTTCCTCTGACCCTAACTCTCCTTCCTAACCCAAGCCCTTCCTCAAATCCTATAAATACCCTCCTCTTCCAAGAGAAATTTACCAATTCACACCTTTTACATTGAGTAAACTTATAATGCCATTTTAGTTTCAGAGCTTAAGCATTTAGCATATTTGATAGATTAACTCTATTTTGTGCTTTCTAAATGATCCTAGAATAAGCTTAATGGATTGAACTTAGTTTTTATTCAAGCTTTTCTAAATAATTTATGCATCATATCAAATTCTTCCTAGAATGCATTAGAGACAAGCTCCAAGTGCTTAGAGAGAACACCCACATCCCTCATAATCAGAGAAAATCAAACAATGCTTGAATGCATTTATTTTGGCTCAATCTGAGGTGGCTTGGTTTTCTATGTTTATGCTTTTGAACTGATATAAATATTTGGATTAACCTAACATTTTCTTTTTTAAGCCTTTCAAAATAGATACAGATAAATTGTAGCTCACATTCTGGCACGCTCGGTGGGACCCACTTCATGGGTTCTTTGCAAATATTCTGATGGGTTTTGGAGTGTTTTCAAAATTTTCAAGCTTGTAGGTGGAGGGAACTTAGAATTCTTCTTCCTCTTCTTGTATTTATTCTTCTTCTATTCCTTCTACTTCTTCTTCTTCTTCTTCTTGTGGGATCTTGGTTTATTTTCCAAAAAAAAACTATAAAGAGGCACTTTCACAAAAACCTTTGTAACTTTTGCATACAAGCTCCATTTTTTATGATTCAAAAAGAACCAGAAAGATGGTTTAGAGGTCTATCAAAATCTGTAGACAAATTTATCAAATTCTATCTCAAAAATAAGGAAGAGTTAATGGGATCATGAATTAATGATAAAAAAAAATAGAATTAACACACTTTGTCTAAATATCTAAAATAAACCTCAAAATCACTCTTGAAGGCCTAAAAAGCTAACAAATCAATCAAATCAAATCATTCCTAATTGCTCCTAAAAAAAAATTCAAACACACTTCTAAGTGTTCTTCATTTGGCTAAAAAGAACCATCATGCTTTCAAAATATAGGTGTTTTGAGCTTCATGCAAACTAGGAACACTTCAAACTTTGGAGCTTAAAAAGAATCACAAAATTACATATCATCTCTATTTTGGTTCCTAAAAATCAGTCCTAAATCATTCTAAAAAGAATTCTCAAAATCAATCTTGAAATCATTAAAAGTGAGGTTCATTTGCATTAAAATATCTTTCAAAATCATGCAAATTAGGAACAAAGTCTACAAATCTTTCCTAAAAACATTCATATTTGGTTCCTAAAGAGTCCTAATCTTTTCAGTCCTAAAAAATTTGATCTTGATGAAAACTAATGTCATTTTGCAAATTCAATCTTGAGTTCTTTCGAAAGTTTCATGCATCAAACAAATATAGGAACACCTCTTTTGGGTATAAAACTAAATTCTAGCACACAAAATCTTGAATGAAACTAAGGAAATGAACCAAAGTCCAAAGGAAGTCATTTTTATTTTGAGTGCAAATAAAACACATTCTTGAATGACTTAAAAGTGAAAAAAGATAATCTCTATTCCCTTCCTTCGGAGTTCAAAATCAAAGTTCCTAAAAGCGCGCAAAATTCAATCTTGAATGCCCAAATAAAAATAAAAATAAAAATTGCAAAATCGCTCAAAATTTCTTGTTTTCAAAAACTTAAACACTTGTGCTTACAAAATTGCAAACTCAAAACTCACTAATCAATTTGGGAAAGAACAAAACTGCTTGATGTGTCTTCAAAATTTCCCATTTTAGCAAAATCATTTTAAATAAGTGATGTAAAACTCTTGAACTTGGACTAGTTTATTCATTTTACTTCTCAAGAGGCATGTCCAGAGAGAAAAGTGCTTCCTCTTTGGAGAGTGACCTCAAATCGGGACCTTCCCTGATCGATATAGAAATAAAGTGCTGAGAAAACTCTCAATTCATCCCCTCAAGCTCAAGTGATGTGTGTTGATGGTAGCCCGAGGTAAGTGAATATCCGTACTATTTCGGCATGGTCAAATAGGTTCTTAAGTGAGTCACACACATACAAACTGATTGGGAGGACTCCACAGAACAACTACAAACTTGTTAAATCAGAAGTTACATGATCTACCCCTAAAAGTATCATAATCCTTGTGCAAGGGTCGATCATTGTGCTTTCCCATATCACCTTAAGACACTCACCATATGTATCCCCTTTTAGGGGGTATCAAGCTATGAGAAAGGATTCTGATACTCACCTCCCCTTAGGTAGATCTACTTGACGTGATTTTCATAGTCAAAAGATCAGTGAAAAAAACTTGTTGGAATATACACCTTTCAAAGCTTTCTTTCAGATTCAGTGGCTAAGTCATTGCTTGTATCCCACAAGGTTGCCTTGTCCCTTGTCGAGATTTTTTTTAGATTGTCTTTTGTCAAGTTTTTCCTTTTCCTTCGAAGACATCAAACTGATCCAAAAATTGATCACAAGATTTCAAATAAAAACTTGCAGAAGAGATCCTTCAAAATCAAACACCCAAAAACCTTGTTTCAAAACACTTAACCGAAATCTCTCCAAGCTATGTCAGATTTGACCCAACACAAAAAAGATAGGCTTCCAAGTTCCCAAGTTTATCAGGAGAAGAAATTTGTTGAGAGAAATCTCAAAGATCACCAACCTTCCCTCAAAGTGATCCAAGAAGAAGAAAAGAATCAAGAGAGACTAGACAACATAGAGTATAACGCAAGAGTGAAACAACTTGCATATCAATTATAGGTTAATCATTGCTATGTCAATCAAGAAAGAGAGGACTCATTTGGCCCATCTTATATCCTTCATTCCTTCAAAATCCCATAGATCTTATCTCGGCATCCTTTGCATCCTAGAATATTCTTAGATTCATCCTTGCATCACCACCAATCCTTACTTGCATCCTAAGTCATTCTTAGTTGCATCATTGCATTTTTTGTCATCTTCCTAGTTGCATCATAGGTCATCCATTTCAGTTGCATCTAGGTCATCCTCTTAGAAATAGTATCATTCCATCATCTTTCATCATCATTCCATCAGCATTCTGCAATCAGAATCCAAAATACTTGATCCAAATCTAGCATCCATCCAAATCAGAACCCATCATCCAAATTAGAATCCAAAACTAGTAATCCAAATCCAAAAAATACTTAGTGTTCAATCCTTTGAGTTGCTTCCAATCCTCATCCCAAATCAAAAATCTCCCCTTTTTATAGAGCATTGTCTAAAGGAAATCCAACTTGTCCATGTAAGCCTCATCATTTTGAGTAAGAGATTGGCTTGCATTGATAAAAATCTAGTTGACCGAAGATCATTAGTCTATCCTAGGTTGACAATCGTACCATTGATCCTACATCAAGAAGTAGAAGCTCATTTGTTGACACTTAGCCAATCTTTCACCATCCTCTACAATCCTCTTCCAATCTACCATCATCTTTGAAGCATTCCACCATCCTCCACCAATCCTTTGTCATCATCAAATGTTTCACCAATCTTTCCCCATCTTCCGCCAATATTCCACCATGCTTGATCTAAATCAGAGCATCTCACCAATCCTCTAGCATTTTGCCATTCTTAGAGTTAATCCAAATCCTTGCATTACATTCTAGAAATCCACCATCCTTAGAATTTTCTTAGACTTGCATCCATCATTCTATAGAGTCTTTTAGGAACATCTTGCATCCATCCATCCTTAGCATCTTCATCTTCTAAATCTCTACTCCATTCTTGTTGAGATAAGATCCAAAAAATGAAGGAACATGGATCCTTATCAGACCACTAGCTCATCTGATCCCAACATTTCTACCAGCGTGATGGTAGTTTACAATCCCCAGATCCAATAAATTGGTAATATATGGGATGATCCCAAGATCCCCCCTGCTTCTTTTGCAATGGAAACATTCATGAATCATCCAGGGCAGGCACAAATAGTCAACGCACTCATTGCTGAGAATTAGAAAAACATGTTGGCTAACTTCACACAAGAGGGTACTCATATTCCACCATATCTCCAACCTCATATTCCCATCAACACCATCCAAATCCCTGCAGAGGCATACACTCCCATCATCCAAAAAATCCCTGATCCACTTTTTCACATATCACAAGTAGCTTCGCCCATCCCTCCTCTTTTGCAAAGTAGTTTCACAAGCCCTACAACACAAGCAACACAATCCACTCCATTTCCTTTCATGAGCACACCATCATCCTCCATAGAATCTCAAGCCATCATTGCTACCCAAAGCTTTTCACAAAACCAAATGCCACCTGCCACACAAGCCTTTACACAAGTGATTCATCCTCCTTCCATAGGCCAAGCAACGTCATTGTTCTGAGGAGAAGCACAATCATTTCCCTCTTTCTCCCAATTAGCCTCTACCTCAATACCATCATTTCAGGGGGCAACACAATCATCCTTCCCTTTCACCCCACAAGCTTCTACACTCATGCCATCATTTCCAGGGGTAATGTAATCATTTTCCTCCTTCTCCCAGCAAGCTTCCACATCAACACCACCCTTCTCATGGGGAACGCAAGCATATTTTTCCACACCCCAACAAACATTTACCCAAGCACAAGCCCAAAAAACTGCATTCACAATAGGTTTCCTTCCATGGGATTTCCAAATCCACCATTCACATCCCAAACTCCCATCACATCTACATTTCTAGCATCCTCCACATCGCAATTCCCACCATGCACTAGTTCTCATTGGGGCCTTACTCATGAAGAGATGCAAGCTTTGGGAATACCAACCCACTCTCTCACATCCATGGGTTCAAATCAACAAGTCACCTTCTCTCAAGAAGCACAACAACAACTATCACAACCTCCGCTAGCTTCATCATTTCCCTCATACACTAACCACCTATCCACACCATCCACCACATCTCAAGTAGTTCCACCAGCTCAGCAGTAGAGTTCATTTCATCTCATAAGCTACCTTTCCCAACCACCTCCTACTTTCAGCTTCCCTACATTTGTTCCATACTTAAGAAATGCAGGAATGTATCCATCCTACATCAACCAAGTGCAAAGCCAAGTACAGCAAGGGCCATCTTATCAACAAGTTGCATCATTCTATCAGTCACATCCATCACAACAACAATACTTCCCATCACAGCAACAACATCCCATCATCCCACAATAATAAGCATCATCCGACCCATCGCACCAATAGCATTCCATCATCCCCCAACAAAAGAAAGAAGTCCCATATCCTCCTCAACAATATGCCCTTGTACCTCAACAACAATCTCATCCCCAGCAATCATCAACCCAAAATCCATTCCAATCTGCCTATCTTGCTGGGCAATCTCCATATCCCACTCCATAATATCCACCTCAAAATCACCCTTATTCACCAGCACCACTAGATCCTTTCCAAATGGGAGTACCCACTCCAACGTCAAACAGTGATGAGTGGGAAGACATGAACAATTCTCATAAGGAGCTCAAAGATGGCACAAAAAATAAGACCTTAAATTTTGAAGAGGTGTGTCCCTATCTATTTAATCTATTAATCATAGTTGTTCCTTTCCCTAAGCACTTCAAGACACCCAAATTTGATAAATATCAAGGGAAAGGAGACCCTGTAAACCACATTAAAGAATTCTATATGGCATGCCAAGAAGTGGCTTATAATGACAATTAACTTTTGTGCCTATTCTCCAAAAGCTTGGGACGAACCGCTATTAAGTGATTTTACAAGATACCATGTGGGATCATCACAAATTTTTTTGAGCTCTCTAAGAAGTTCATTGCCCAATATGTCCACAATGTTGAAAATGATTTATCTTTACTACACCTATGTAACTCAAAATAGAAAGGAGGTGAAAGCCTAGCAGACTACTTGCAATGATGGAAAAACCTCACAACTAGGTTATCATACCAACTACCTAAAAAGTATCTAATCAAAATCTTCATTGATAACTTGCATCCTAAACTATCCCACTTAATGAGGATGAACTACATCCAAACTTATCAAAATATCAAAAGCAAGGGCATAGATATCAAAAGAGGCCTCCTAGACGAATGCACAATCTAGCATTACAAAGATGATTCCCATAGTAAACCCAGCAATGAAAAACCCATTATTGGAATCATAACAAAAATGATGTTACTGATGGAGCCACTGACACCAAGCATGTCCAAATCATTGTGGTTGGTTCTACACCAACTCTTGCATACCAACATCAACAAGCTCCCATATATCTGCAACCTCCATAGCAATACCAACAACAACAACCTTAGAACCCTCAGCAACCCATGTAGAACTATCAATAGCAAGCGCATCAAGTCCATTAATTCAATCCGACCAATCAGGCTAATGCCATCTCCACTACTCCCAATTGGAATAGACCTAGAGCCCATACTCACCATAAGAGAACCTTCACACAACTTGGTGAGCCTTTGGATGTTATCTTTCATCGAATGACCAAAGCCAACCTAATCACATATCCACCAACTCAATAGTTTGATGATGCCACTCCCAAGCCTAATTGTTATAAAGATCACAAGTACTATGATTATCATCATGTTTAAGGACACACTACCTTAAGGTGTATGAAACTTAATCATGACATCCAAGATCTCATCGACAGAAAGGAGATCCAAGTGGACACACCAGCCCAAGTTTCACCTAATGCCAACTTGCAGATCTATCAAAACAAGTTCCCACAACACAATCTTGGGAAGAACCAAATCAATCCCAATCCTCCTCCCCAGAATCAAGGAAAAGGCAAGAAAGGAGACCATGCTAACCAAAAAGATTAAACTACAGCCCATATCAACTATGATAATTTTTTTGGATGTATAACCCAATTTGAGACCACAATCAATGTCATCCATGTCAAAGGAGCAGATAGTTAGTGTAATATTGTTACCACCTAGAGAGGCCAGATAACTGTTATTGGTGAACATCCAAGGCCAGCACACATTGCACAATACAACCTTATAGAACATCTTGGGAATACACCTGCCCAAATCTCCATCCTCAAACTTCTCCGCACTTCACCCCTCCATCAAGAGATTCTCAACAGAGCCCTCCAAGAAGGACATGTCCCCACAGACATTAACACCATCTAGTTTGAGAACCTTGTGGAACATCTATCTACATCCTGTGCTCTATCCTTAAAACCATCCGACATACCAGCCATTGCACCTAACCAAAATCTCAGTCTCTGCATCACCATTATGGTCAAAGATTTTCCTATTAAAAGGGTCATGATAGATAATGGCTCAACCCTAAACTTATGCACTTTAAAATTCATTCAGCAGATTGAGTTCATGGAGGCTGATATATCACACGAAGTAATCAACATCAAGGCATATGATAACTTGGAGCATACCTCTGAAGGTACTATTCATTTTCCTATCCAATTAGGCCTAGCAACACAAGACACCATTTTCCATGTTGTTGATCTTGACTTACCATTTAACATCCTCCTCAGCCGACCATGGCTTAATTCCATCAAGGCTGTACCATCTACTTACCATCAGTGTGTCAAATTTCTGCATCAAGGCACTGAGGTTACCATCCATGCAGACCCCCAACCCTTTGCATACTATCATGTGATGGAAGCATCATTCCCTCATTCCACCCATTGTCCTGGAATTGACATTGGCACTTCTGTTGCCAGCTCTTCATGATCTCATAGCGATCCAGAGACTATCCTCTCCTCCACTCTCTCCTCTGTCAAGCTCAACAATCAGGGTTGTGTTGAATACAACTTACATGATGCATTTGTAGTTGGGGCCCTCCCACTTGATCTACAAACACAAGGGTGCCCAAGTCATCAAAGCAAGCCCACTGAAGAAAATCATGAAATCAAGAAAATAGGACCCATGACTTTTGTTTCCCATGGAAACATAAAAAGTCAAGAGATGGACCTTGACATCGATAGGTGGTTGTATAGAGATCCTCCACCACCTAACACTCAAATTCTTGGCTACTTTAAAGACAAGTAACCAAAATCACACCAGTACACCATTGAGCAATGAAAATATCAAGGTGGTGATCTAGGACCATAAGAAGGTGGAAGAAAAGACCCCATCACAGCATCCAAGAATCCAAAACATCAAGGTCTTGGCTTTAATACCCCTCACCTCTATAAAAAAGATCCCAATACTACAACTGGGGGCACTAACATGACCAACATTCCCTTCTTGAATAGCCAGGATGACCTCGTAGAGATTGAAGACATCCCTGAAGAGGAAGAAAAGAAATACTGTGATTGTTGGAGATTTTCCAGCAGGCCAGTACTGACTATATGTTTGTCATTGATGACAACATATGGAAATTAGCATGCATGGAAGTCTTATGCAGTAATATTTTAGTATATGTAGCATGGACATGATACCAGCATGATATCATGGGTGCAGAGGTTAACTATTAGTACAAACAGTTATATAGTAGCTATTGTCAGCAGTGTTCTTGATAGAATAACAGATAGTGCTTTATGTATGGTTGTTCGTATAGTTATCATGGAGCCTTGTGCACTTGGATATATGTTGAAGACATGTTAGTGATGTTTTAGTTATGGATGCATAGTTTTTTGATGAGTAGAAGTGAAGTTATGCAATCGCTATTCGCCAGTAGTAGTTTCTTGTGTTTGTTCAAAAGATCCAACAGAGATTTTATTGGTTCTTGAGTTGCAACCATCTTTAGGGTATGCACCCTTGGAGTTAAGCTTAGAGAATATCTATTGATGTTTGATTAAGAGCACATGAGTTAATTTAGCTTACAAAGAAAGTTCTAGTTGTTTTTGTAGAGCCGATAGTGTGTAGCGTGTGTCTACAATTATTTTATTGGACAGGTCCTAGAATGAGTTGCATGCATAGTAGAGCTGACAGAATGTTTATTAGAGTTTTTTATGGTTTCTCTAATATGATTTCAAGGTGGTTCTAATAGGCCAAATTGATTATATCATTTGGAGGAAAGATATTTATAGGCAATCATTTGTGATTGCTGGAGTGTGGTTCATGGTTGATTAAGCAGAGCAAAGCAAAGTGTGTGAAGTGTTGAGCCATCAGAAGAAAGTCTATGTGACCAAGTAAAGTACTTGTGCTATTCATTGAAACTAATCCAGATAGTAGGTCAAAGCGTATTTCACCAAGATCTAGATATAGTGTGTATCTATTATTCAAAAGGTTGTGGCCTTCGCCCATTTGAGCAATGAGCTCTCAGACAGTGCGTCCTCTCCCCTAACAAGGACAATTGTAAAAGACTCCTAATAGGGTCTGACCTTTGACTAGGTCTACTATACTTAATATATTGTAAAGCTACTCCTAATAGGGTAAAGGATCTTCTAACAAGGATCATTATACACTAGTATAGAATATTAGTGGGTATCAAGTCCCTCCAGGGTTTTTACCTATTTGGGTTTCCCCGTAACCAAAATATTGGTGTTGTGTTCATGTGTTCTTTCATTGTGTTTATGCTTTATGTTTAAGTATACTTAATTGGATTAAGAATTGAATCTTGTAGATAACTGATTCACCCCCCCCCCCCCCCCTCAGTTATCTCTTGGGACTATTCCTAACAATTAGTATTAGAGCCAAGTGCCTCGGAGAGAAAGTTTAATAGCTTGAGGTTGATCAGATGGCATACTTTAGGAAAGAAAGTCCTAAGTTTGATGGGGAGAATTATCTTGATTGGAAGAACAAGATGGTGACTCATTTGTAGTGCATTTCTTTTGAAGTTTTTAATGTAACTATCAAAGAAGCCAAGATTCCTACTTTAGAAGACCTTGCTAAAGATGATGCTACTAACACATAAAAGGAATTGTTTCATTAGAATGCTATAGCTAAAGAAGCCCTTATCAGCACCCTATCTGATGGTGAATTTTCAAAAGTAAAAAAGGCAGATACAGCCCACAAAATATGGAAGCACCTAGAAGACATATTTGAAGGAGACAAACAAGCAAAGGATGCGCACAGAAAAACATGGAAGAAAAGATACAATGCATTAGAGATGCTACCTGAGGAAAATATTAGAGCTTACAATCAAAGAATAAATGAAGCAGTTGTTGGAATCAGGAACAATGGTGGAGAGATTTCAGAGGAGGACATTATGGATAAATTGATGACTACTCTTACTCCAGAATATGAAAGAAAGATCAACATCCTTGATGAGACCATGCAGCTTACATCTAATTTCAAGAGAGAGACCTTGATCAGAAAAATCTCAGCTTTTGAGATTTCAAGATTAAAGACAGAACCAAAGAGTGAGACAGCTTTCAAAGCAACAGTTCATGGTAAGAAATCTGCAAACATTCCTGGTAATTTTGATGATGATGAAGAGAAAACATTAGATGAATTTATTGCTATGATTGCCAAAAGAAAAAAGAAAGGAAAAGGAAAATATGAAGGTCAATTACCATTTAAGTGCTTTTCATGTAATAAGATCGGTCACTTTGCATCTAGGTGTCCCACTAGAGCTAGAAAGTTCAAGAAGGATTAAAAGCCTAAGTATTCTAAGGAATGCTACTATGCTAGACATGGAGTTTCAGATGAAGAATTTGGTGAAGAAAAAATTGGATTCATTGCTATTATAGACAAGATGAATAATAAGATAGTTCATGAAGATAAGAAAGAGAATCAAGAACTAGCATTGATTTCAAAAGCTGACATAATGACAAACTGGATTATAGATAGTGGTTGTTCACATCACATGATAGGTGATAAAGGCAGGTTTGTTCATTTAGACAAATACAATGGTGGTATGGTCAGATTTGGAGACAACACTCCTAAACCAATAGTTGGTAGAGGAGCCATCACTTTGGATGGAAAGAACAGTACTGATCATGATGTTCTTTATGTTGATGGTTTGAAACATAACCTTCTCAGTGTTGGATAGTTACTTGGAAAAGGCTATCAGTTAGAGTTCAAAGATGACAAATGCATCATTAACAAAAAAGATGTTGTTATGATTGCATCAGGCTCAAAGACAAGAGGTAATGTTTTTCAACACAATTCAGAAGCAAGTTTTTTTGTTGCTAAAGTTGATGACAGTTGGTTGTGGCATAAAAGACTATGTCATATCAATTTTGGTAACATATTAAAGATAAGCAATGTTAAGGAAATAAGAGATCTACCTATCATAGAAAAGCCAATTGATACTATATGCAAGGAATGTGTGATGGGAAAGCATGTGAGAAATTCATTCAGAAGCAAGTAGAATTTAGTAGAGAACAAGTTGGATCTGATTCATATAGACCTATATAGTCCAACTCAAACAAGATCATACTATGGTGAAAGGTATTTCATTTTGTTTGTTGATGATTATACTAGAATGATGTGGGTTGCATTCTTAAAAGACAAGTCAGAAGCTTTTGAGAAGTTTAAAATATTAAAAGATAAGGTTGAGAATGAATCTAGACTAAAGATAAAATGTTTGAGATCGGATAGAGGAGGAGAATTCACCTCTGATAGATTCTATGAGTACTATGAAGAACATGGCATAAAGAGATAGTTAAGTGCACCTAGAACCCCTCAGCAGAATGGAATTGCAGAGAGAAGGAATAGGATCATTCTTGATACAACGTGCACCATTATGATAGAAGGAAAAGTTGCACAGACCTATTGGAGAGATGTGGTCAATACAACAGTCTATACTATCAATAGAATTCAATTGATCCTAGGCCTTGACAAAACACCTTATGAGCTATGGTTTGGTAATGTTCCCATAGTAAATTACTTTAGAATCTTTGGAAGCAAGTGCTACATCAAGAGGGATGAAGCAGTAGGCAATTTTGATGCCAGAAGTGATGAAGGTATTTTTCTTGGTTACTCTACTAAAAGTAAAGCTTATAGATTTTTCAATTTAAGATTGAAAAAGATCATTGAAAGTGATCATGTAAAGATTGATGAAAAGTTTATGATTCAAGAAAGATATGATGATTACTCAACCATGATTAAAGAAGAACCTAGACCCTCCACTAGTGAGATAGTTATTGAGGAAATGTTTGACAGTATTGATGTGTTATTCAGTGACCCTAAGACAAGTGAAGAAAATAATCCTAAGGCTGATGAGTCAGTATCACCTAAAGTTCCAAAGTTTACATCAAGAAATCATTCCAAGGCAGACATCATTGGAGATCAGAGTGGCAAAGTCTTAACAAGCTCACAACCAAAGAACTCAGCTAGCAGTGAAGCGGTATGTTTACTATCTCAGATTGAACCTTTAAGCATTGAAGATGCTTGTAATGATTCAGATTGGCATGATTCTATGAAAGAAGAACTTGATCAGATTATTAAGAATGACACTTGGGAATTGGTCCCAAGACCTAGTGATAAGAATGTGATTGGAATAAAGTGGATATTCAGAAATAAGATGAATGAAGATGGTACAGTAGTAAGAAATAAAGCAAGATTGGTATGTAAGGGATATGCGCAAAGAGAAGGCATTGATTATTTAGACACATTTGCACCTATGAGCAGATTAGAATCTATTAAGTTGTTTCTAGCCTATGCTACAGTCAAAAACTTCAAAGTTTATCAGATGGATGTCAAGTTAGCATTCCTAAATGGAGACTTGAAAGAAGAAGTATACATTGAGCAGCCAGAAGGATTCACCTTATCAGAAAGACTTGATATGATATGCATATTGAAGAAGGCCCTCTATGGACTTAAGCAAGCCCCTAGAGCATGGTATGAGAGACTAGATGGATACTTAACAAAGATTGGATTCAAGAAAGGAGCAGTAGATTGTAATCTATTCATTAGAGAAACATCAGAAGGTTTACTACTTGTAGCTATATTTGTTGATGACATTATCTTTGGAGGTAATGACAAGCTTGGTGCTGAATTTGCCAAAGAAATGCAGAATGAGTTTGAGATGAGTATGATTGGTCCTATCAAGTACTTTTAGGGACTAAATGTGTAGTAGACAAAAAAGGAATTTTCATTAATTAATCAAATTATGTGAAAGAGATATTAAAGAAATTATAGATGGATGATTGCAAGCCAATAGGAACCCTATGATCATTGGATGCAAGCTTACAAAAGAAGATGACTCACCAGCAGTAGATATAACATTGTATAAGTCTATGATTGGTAAACTCATATATCTTACTCGAACTAAACCTGATATTTCCAATGCAGTTGGCATAGTTGGAAGATTTTCATCAGAGCCTAAACAAATTCATCTCATGATAGTAAAAAGAATATTTAGATACTTGCAGGGCACTATAGATTATGTTCTATGGTATCCTAATTCAGGAAATGTTGAGCTTCATGTGTACATTGATGCAGATTGGGCAGGATGTGTTGATGATAGAAAGAGTACATCAAGAGGAGCAGTGTTTCTTGGTGATAGACTTGTCACTTGGACAAGCATGAAACAAAATTGTATTTCTCAGTCAACAGTAGAAGCGGAGTATGTTGCAGCAGCCTTGAATTGCTCTACAATTGTTTGGATCAAGTAGATGATAAAGGATTTTAGAATTTAGATTGATTATCCTATTGTTATTCATTGTGATAACACTAGCACTATCAATATGTCAAATAACCCTGTGATGCATGCAATGACAAAACACATTGAGATCAAGTATCACTTCCTAAGAGAGAAAGTGGCAGAGAAAGAAGTCAAGTTGGACTATGTGAGTACTTAAGATTAGTTGGCAGACATATTCACAAAGCCCTTGCCTAAGGATACTTTTGAGTATCTCAGGGAGAAGTTGGGATTCATTCCCTTCCCTGATTCTGCTTAGATGAAAGAAGGAAAGGAATTAGTCCTTAGGGACTGGTGGAAGGTTGACTAGTCTACCTCAGGAGTAGTACTAGTGATAAAAATGAATGGCACCCTTTTCTATTTATGTCAAAGGGGGAGTAATATACAGAGTCATGAAAAATAGAAGAAAAAAGAGGAGTAATATACTAAGGGGGAGCAACATTCAGTTATGATAGTAGTACAGTTGAGGAAATGGAGAACATTAGAAAATATTGCAGTAGATGAAGGATTCATCTTTGGGGGAGTTTTGAAGAGGAAATGGAGAATGTTATAAAAGAAATGTTCATTTGGGTTGGTGGTGGTTTTTCATTCCACATGTTGCCATCAATGCCAAAGGGGGAGATTGTTGGAGATTTGCCAGAAGGCCAGTACTGACTATATGTTTGTCATTGATGACAACATATGGAAAGTAGCATGCGTGGAAGTCTTATGTAGTAAGCTTTCAGTATATGTAGCATGGACATGATATCAGCATGATATCATGGGCGTAGAGGTTAACTATTAGTACAGACAGTTATATAGCAGCTAGTGTCAGCAGTGTTCCTCACAGAATAATAGACAATGTTCTACGTATGGTTATTCGTACAGTTATCATGGATCCTTGCGCACTTGGATATATGTTGAAGACATGTTAGTGATGTTTTTGTTATGGAACCATAGTCTGTTGATGAGTAGAAGTGAAGTTATGCAGTCAATATTCACCAGCAACAGTTTCCTGTGTTTGTTCAAAAGAGCCAACAGAGATTTTATCGGTTCTTGAGTTGCACCCATGTTTAAGGTATGTGCCCTTGGAGTTAAGCTTAGAGAAGAGATATTGATGTTTAGTTAAGAGTGCATGAGTTAATTCAGCTTATAGAGAAAGTTCTAGTTGTTTTGGTAGAGCCGACAATGTGTAGCGTACATCTATAATTATTTTATTGGACAGGTCCTAGAATGAGTTGCTTGCATAGTAGAGCCAACAAAATGTTTATTAGAGTTTTTTATGGTTTCTCTAATATGATTTCAAGGTGGTTCTAATAGGTTGACTTGATTATATCATTTGGAGGAAAGATATTTATAGGTAGTCATTTGTGATTGTTGGAGTATGGTTCATGGTTGATTAAGCAGAGCAGAGCAGAGTGTGCAAAGTGTTGAGCCATCAGAAGAAGGTCTATGTGACCAAGTAAAGTACTTGTGCTATTCATTGGAACTGATCCAGATAGTAGTTCAAAGCATAGTTCACCAAGATCTAGATATAGTGTGTATTTGTTATTTAGAAGGTTGTAGCCTTCACCCATTTGAGCAGTGAGCTCTCAAACAGTGCGTCCTCTCCCCTCATAGGGAAAATTGTAAAAGACTCCTAACAGGGTCTAAACCTTGACCAGGTCTACTATACTTAATATATTGTAAAGCTACTCCTAACAGGGTAAAGGATCTTCTAACAAGGATCATTATACACTAGTACAGAATATTAGTGGGTATCAAGTCCCAGCAGGGTTTTTACCTATTTGGGTTTCCCCGTAACCAAAATATTGGTGTTGTTTTCATGTGTTCTTTCATTGTGTTTATGCTTTATGTTTAAGTATACTTAATTGGATAAATAATTGAATCTTGTAGATAACTGATTCACCCCCCCCCCCCCCCCCTCTCTTAATTATCTCTTGGGACTATTCCTAACAATGATGACATATTTGATGATGATGCCCTCTTGGGAACTTGTGTTCTCCAAAAACTCACCATTAACCTCATATAAATTCCTCTCATCCACCCTGAACTCATAGACTAGGACCAACCAAGAATCACACATATCAATGAGATCAAAAGCACAAAAATGCTCCTAGAATTCATGGGGGCATCGGGCCAACAAGTAGACCAAGATTCAGGATCAACTCATGTCTGTAAGCTTGACCCTAAAGGATATTTTAGGGAAGAGGCAAGCTTTAGTCACAAAAGTGAAAAAGAAAAAGAAAAGCATGGGTCCTTATGTGAAAACCCCTTTGGGGCACATTCTGATTCCAAAAAAGATAAAATAAAGGGTGTATCTTCTAGTGAAAACCTCTTTGAGGTGCTAGAAGATGGAGACTTGCCTCTTCCTCCCATCTAGGATTACAGACCTGAGTAGTCTCCTATCATCATTGAGGAAACCAAGCCAGTCAACTTGGGCATAGAAGAATGTCCAAGAATAACCTACATTGCAGCATCTTTAATAGAGGGTGAAGAAATGGCTTTCACTACACTTCTCCATGAAGCCACTATCAACTTTCCATGGTCATACGCACACATTCCTAGGCTTGATCCAAATCTAGTTGTGCACAATCTTGCATTAAACCCTAATGCAAAGCTAGTAAAGTAGAAGCTATGCAAAATGCATCCCAAAGTAGCCCTATTGGTAAAATTAGAACTAGAAAATCTCTTAGATGCAAGGATCATTAGAGCCATTGATTACTCTGAGTGGATTTACAACATGGTGCTTGTCATGAAGCCTTCAGGTGACATCAAAATTTTTACAGATTTTAGGGACCTAAACAAAGCATGTCCAAAAGATGATTTCCCGCTACCCAACATAGACATGATAGTAGATCTTATAGCGGGCCATGAGATGTTGTCACTCATGGATGGCTTCTTAGGCTACAATTAGATCTAAATAGAAAAAGAAGATCATCATAAAATAGCATTCACCACTCCATGGGGTACCTTCTCCTATAACATGATGTTGTTTGGGGTAAAGAATGTAGGAGCTACTTATCAGGGAGAAATGACAGCAATCTTCCACGATATGATCCACAAAATCTTGGAAGACTATGTGGATGACATTCTTCCAAAATCTAAAACATGATGTGAACACCTAGACATCCTTGCAAGTGTGTTTAATCATCTCCATCATTACATCTTGAAGCTGAATCCAAAGAAGTGTGTCTTTGGTGTTACATCTGGAAAGCTATTAGGCTTCATTGTATCCCAACATGGCATAGAGATTGACCCCTAGAAGGTCAAATCTATTACAGAAATGCCTCCACCAAGAACACTCAAAAAAATTTTGAAGCTTGCAAGGAAAACTCCAATCAATGTGTCGCTTTATCTCTCAACTAGACAACAAGTGCCAACCCTTCATGCACCTCCTGCGCAAGGACACTAGCTTCAACTAGGATCCTATCTGTTAGAAAAGCTTTGAGAACCTGAAGGAATATCTAGCCAACTCTCCAATCCTTGTACCACCAATTTCAGGATGCCCTCTAATACTCTACATCTTGATGACCACTACCACACTAGAGGCACTCTTAGCACAACATGATGATAAGAAAAGAGAGAGAGCCATCTACTATATCAGTTAAACTCTTGTCGGCTATGTGATGAATTATTCACCAATAGAGAAAGCATGCCTTACAGTGGTCTTTGCCACTCAAAAGCTTAGACATTACATGCTTAGCCACATAATTAGGCTCATTTCAAAGGTGGACCCACTCAAGTATTTGTTATCCAAAACAAATCTCATAGGTCGTATGGAAAAATGGGTCATGCTACTCAGTGAGTTTGACATTCAGTACATAGATCAAAAAGCAATCAAAGGGCAAGTACTTTCTGATCAGCTATTAGAAGCACCACTAGTGGATGCGTATCCACTAATCATGGAATTATCTGATGAGCAACTATGTATGATCAAAGAATGGCCTCTATGGAAACTATACTTTTATGGTTCATACACATCACATGGGTCACAAAAATCCTATTCTTCATACCTCAAGGTGACTATATTCCAAAATCATTCAAATTAGGATTCCCATGCACTAATAACATTGCAAAATATGAGGCCCTCATCTTAGGTCTCAAAACAACCATTCAATGGAACATAACAGAATTGCAAGTGCTTGGAGATTCACAGCTAATTATCAAGCAAGTCCTGGATAATTTCCAGACAAAGGACAATAAGTTGTTACCCTACAAAGAACTGGTGGATAGACTAAAGAAGCATTTCCTGAATCTACAGTTCATGCAGATACCAAGGCTTCAGAACAAACCAGCCAATGTAATTGAAACCATTGGATCCTTATTGGAAATCCTACGTGATTCAACGTAATATAAATTCTTAGTTGAGCAGCTACACATGCCTTCTTATGCAAACATCAATGCATAAATAGTGTGCATCTTGGTTGGTCCTCAGTCCCCATGGTACCATGACATCCATGCATATCTAAAAAATGGTATCATATCTCCCCATCTTACCAATAACCAATGCCAAAATTTAATTCTCAGAGCTTCCTACTACACTCTTGTAGCCAACACCCTTTATCATCAAGGATATCACAATATCCTCTCTAGGTGTTTAGATTCAAATGAGGTCATCCTAGCTTTACAAGAGGTCCATGCTGGAATTTGTGGTGCCCACACAAGTGGCATGGTTCTAGAAAAGTAGTTGCTTCGAGTTGGGTATTATTGGCCAACCATGGAACATGATGCTTGTGAGTTCATCAAGAAATGTCTACCATGTCAGCAGTATGTAAATCTGATTCATGCACCAGCACAAGACTTGCAACCCATTGTGCCACCTTGGTCATTTTCATGTTGGGGCTTCAACCTCATCAGCTTAATCACTCCCCTCTCCTCAGAGGGACATAAGTAGATAATCACAGCCACAGAGTATTTCACAAAGTGGGTTGAGGCAATTATGCTTACCCTTACTACTGGCATCCAAATATCCAAGTTCATCTTACACCATATCATTTGTCTCTTCGGCATACCATCCACCATCTTCACAAACCATGACACACCTTTTGAAAACTAGCATGTGGATGATCTGTGTGCCAGACTCCACATCCATCACCATTTATCTAGGCCATACTTCCCTCGAGGAAATGGCCAAGCTAAGGAAACCAATAAAACAATCTTCAAAATCCTCAAGAAGGTTGTCAATGATTCTAGTTGTGATTGGCACCTCCAAATAGATCCTACCCTCTGGGCCTATTGCACTTCCTTTTGCACTCCCATAGGCACCACCCCATATTCCCTTGTCTATGGTGTCGAAGTCAATCTGTCGATTGAGGTTGAGCTCCCATCATTGCGAGTCTCCATGATAAATTTTACTATAGATGAAGACTTTCAAGTGGCACACCTCACACATTTTGATCTACTAGTTGAGAAGAGGTAGCAAGCATATGATCATCTGGTTGCATACCAAAATTGACTCCAAAGGAATTCTAACAAGAAATTCCATCCAAGACAATTCCAAGTGGGCAACATGGTCCTAAAGGAAAATTAAAAAGTCCAAGCACATCGAGAGAAGAAAGGCAAGTTTGAGCCTACCTAGTTGGGTCTGTATGTTGTCATAGCATGCTTTGGCTCTAGAGCCTATCAGCTATCAACACCAGAAGGTGAGCCCTTGAATGATCCTATCAACATCATACATTTGAAGAGGTTTTATGCCTGAACCAAATCCTACATATTCCAAGAAATCCATAAAAATTGGAAAAAGCATAAAAATACAAATAAAAAATACAAAAAAATAAAAAAGAAAAGAAAAATAAATCATCCAATGGTGAAAATTTGGCAATTCAAGAGCCTTGGACAAGTATGTTGGTGAAAACCTAGAAATAGGTGCCATACATAGTGGACTGAGTCATTATCTATCAATGACTCCCATCCCCAATCCTCATCCCTCCCATCCCTAATCCTCATCTTCCAATCCCCATCCCCACCACCATCCCATTCATTCCCAAGGTGTTCTATCCTCAAGCCTATCCAATGAAACAATCAGATCCTATCCCCAATCCTGAGCTTCTTATTTATATCTTGTATAATGTAATCCTTTATCTACTCTGATACATGTCTTGTATATATCTTGTATAGAGAGATCTTCCTATCCCAAATCCTGAGCTTCTGTACATATCTGGTGTAAATATCTTCCCATCTATTGTACATCTTGTCTAGTCTTGTTTTTCATATCCTTGTCAGTCCTCCAGCCGCATTTGATCAAAAATCTTGTCCCACCCAGCCTTGCACTTTAGCAACATCAATTGTCAACTATTCTTCATCATAGTGATTATCCTTGATCCATAATTTTTTAGAAAAAAACAACACTCATTCTCTCATCAATCAACGGGTCCTTGAGGATGTATTCTTCCTCCTATTAGACCTAATCTTCCACCAATCAAACTAGGTCCGTGTTGATGTATCCTTCCACATGTTCAGACCAATCTTGCCACCATCAATCAAATCAATCTCTCTCCTTGGAAAAGGATATCTTTTGGAGTTATCATTTTGGTCTTGGATTTTGTCCTTTGGATCTTGTTAATCTTTTACAGCTTCTTGATTCTCCTCTCCTCAAATTCACCACAATATTTTTTATCATGGTGCACTATGAATGAGGGAAATCTGGAGCAAGGTCTTTTGATTTCTTGCTTCTGCCTGTGAGTCAGTCAGACATGACCCTTGCATGGTTCACATGTGATCTTCTGGGTTACATGGTGCACTTTGGAAATGTCATTTGTTTGTGGTTTCTCTAGGATCATTTCTACCATGCTTCCTCTTGGGTTCATGTGTGATGCTGGGGAAACCTTATGTGTCTTTTTCGCATCAGTCCTATGCAACATTGTCGACAAGGCCTTGTGATCCCAGTATCCTTGGTAGGTCTCTAATGTTGCTATATCAAACTAGGTTGTGCTCTCCACATTTACACTTGGAGCTCCTCAAATCCCCCATCTTGCATAATATAGATTACTCTTGCATCTTACATCTTTGCATATAGCTGCATCTTGCATTCTGCATTCCATCTCATCTTCCCTTCCTCCATCTTTTCTCTTGTAATCTTGGTTATTTATCCTCCCTTCTTCCTTTCCCTTCCCTTTTCTATTTCCTTTCAAGAAAATTCCACAACATTTCCTCTTTGTGTTATTTTCTTGAGGGGGCACAATCCCTTATCCTCTAAATTATAGCCTAGGGCATCTTATTTTCTTTTCTTTGACACCACACCACTTGCGGCATCACATCAAAGAGGGGCAAAATGTAGACACCTACAAATTCTTTAGAAAATAAAAATATTTTTATTTTCTAAAAACCCTTGATGACATCATCATATATTAATTAATTAATTATTTTATTTATTTATTTATTTTTATGCCATTAAATCCTCCTATTTTAATTAAACATATTTAATTAAATAATCTCTCCCCAAATCATTTAAATCAAGTTTGAGTGAATTTCCTCTATTTATTAATTATTAATTAATAAATTGACCAAAAATCCTTTAAATAAATAAAATATATATTTAAATCCTAAAACCTTAGAAATCTTCTAGAAATCCCTAACCTCTTCTAGAATTTCCTAACCTCACTCTAAACCTAATTAAAAAGTGATTCCTACATTTCTTACCTAAACCCTTCAAACTTTGACTTTGGCTCAAAACCCCTCATAAATGAGCCTTACACACTCATTAAAGCCTCTTTCATCCTCATTAAGGCTTCTTACAAGCCCTAAATGAGACCCATGTCTCTTCTTCCACTATTGTCCCCTTGCACACTTCCCTAGTGTTTCTCACACATGTGTGAGCAAACTTAACCAAGGTTAAACCTTACCATACCTCTAACCTTACCCCTAAATCTATCACAAACCTTACCTCTGACCCTAACTCTCCTTCCTAACCCAAGCCCTTCCTCAAATCCTATAAATACCCTCCTCTTCCAAGAGAAATTTACCAATTCACACCTTTTACATTGAATAAACTTATAATGCCATTTTAGTTTTAGAGCTTAAGCATTTAGCATATTTTATAGATTAACTCTATTTTGTGCTTTCTAAATCATCCTAGAATAAGCTTAATGGATTAAACTTAGTTTTTATTCAATCTTTTCTAAATCATTTATGCATCATATCAAATCCTTCCTAGAATGCTTTAGAGACAAGCTCCAAGTGCTTAGAGAGCACACCCACATCCCTCATAATCAGAGAAAATCAAACAATGCTTGAATGCATTTATTTTGGCTCAATCTAAGGTGGCTTGGTTTTCTATGTTTATGCTTTTGAACTAATATAAATGTTTGGATTAACCTAATGGTTTCTTGTTTACGCCTTTCAAAATAGATACAGATAAATCGTAGCTCACACAAACAATAGAAATATAGAAATTAAACATCATGCCATTACATCCATTATCAGTAGAAAAAAAAACCCATGAATCTTCCCTTGCCTAGCTCATTTAATCTTGCAACCACCTTGTTGCAAGACATTAGACTAGTCTTCATTGAGGAACTTAAAATATTCCTTGTATTTTTTATCAGTGTTGGCATCCACTCCAAGAATATCCTTTTTTAGTAGGCATAGTGAAGTGGTTGACCTATGAATTACCCTCAAAATGAATCCTGCTATGAGCTCTCATTATTTTTTTCCAGCTCCGCCAATCTATCCTTTACCTTATCCAATTCCTCAACCATTGCATTAAAATTGAAATAGGTCCTAGGATAAATATTTTTATAGGTCCCAAAAGAAACCTTCTCTTCCTTTGGGCTCATGTTATTGGTAAGGTCTAGAGGACCATACCTTGGGATTTTAGAGACATGGGTATAGATATTAGCCATCTCTGAGCTGCCTTCTATTTTCACTTCCTCACCTTTCTCATTTTCTTAATCTATCCTCTCATCCTCATTCTATTAACTCTCATGAACCCTATCCTCATCAGAATCAGAATCCACAACCTCCTTCATCATGCACTTCTCAAAAGACCAAGTGTCGAGTCTATGAGTGTCTCAGAGTTCTTTCTTCCTCTATCGAATCATCATTAGACCCCACCTAGTGAATTGTGAATTTGGATTCTTTGGAAATAGATTTTCTCCCTTCCTTTCTTGATCTATAGATTCTAACTTAATAGTCATGTGGGTGGGAGTTACAAGACTAGCTTGATAGGAAGAAATTTTAAGGCTAGGGTTTTTTAGGAACTTCTTTTTGTTGGGTCCTAAAGGTGTTGATTATGTGGGCAGAGGGGGTGGACTAGGGATTTTTCTAGACCACAATTTGTCTGGGAGATCAAACGGTCATATGGAAATGGTAGAGGTGAAAGATGAACCCTTGGTGAAGGGGAAAAATTTTTTACCCTAGTTCTTGGCTTTTTCAACAACTTCCTTCGCAAAATTTTCAAGTGAATTCAAGAAGGAAAAATTAAAAGAAATAATACTCTAGTTTTTAAAATGATTTAAGAGAGGTGTGTGGTAGAAATAATTTAAACCTCTTATCTACCTTTCAGAGTGAAATATTTCATTATCATAAGGAATACCTGGTCCTAGGGATCCATGATATTTTCTCTCTCGTAATCACCATGAATTTTCACAGGACTCTCGTCTTCTCCAAAAAATTGATTAAGGCTCTTTGTATTTGAAACCCTACTTAGTTTCTTCCACTTCCTACCAATCGAGAGGAGCCTCATAGCCTAATTCATCAAAAAATTGCATTGACAAATTTTCATCACACCCATTCATATTTTTAGTAAATTGTGCAAATCCATGCTCCTTATAGATATGCCAAGTAGTGGCATCATTCTTAAACCTATCATGTTTATTAGGCTCAATTATAACTCTATCTCCCCCTATGGATTTCAAATCATTACCAATCACAATGTCGACTCTTCAAAGATTAGGAAAAATCTCAACAAAATGAGAAAATAAATAATGCCATAAAAATATCATTAGGATGGGGTAATAATTATTATGCGCTCCCTAAAAAATATCATTACTTGGCAAGACTCTTTTCTCGTGTGGCTACCATGTACTTAAATGAATAATATAAACTCTATAGAATAAATAATCCTTCCAAAATTTAATGCTAAGATCTACATTCCTTTTAATCTTACAAAGATTCAATGTCAAGCATCATTCTCCATGTACTTGACCTTGATCACATGGCCAAGGCTAGAATTATGCCACCACAACATGCCACTAGAATGACTGGCCATGTAGATAACCACTTTGGTGACTATGAAAAAAAAAGCACCAACTAACTATCATCCATGGCAACCAAATCATCATTTTATTTCTCCTTCAAGGATAATATTCACATTTTTAGGAAGAAACCTTGGTATCTCCAACATCATAAATAAGCCTTAACCCTAGAGCATCCATAGCATCAGCCACACTATTGCCTTCCCTATAGGTGTGGTGTATAAGAAACCAATCTAGGCCAAAAATAATCCTTTTGATATCTTATATAACATCAAAAGAGGACCATTTAATCTAGTTATCCCTTTAGCAAAATGGATGACAAGTTTCAAGTCCCCCTCTATAATAAAAGCCTTTATACCAATAGAAAAAGAAAATTTTAGGCCCCAAAATAGTGTCATATATTCTACCTAATTATTAGTCAATCCATCAAGATTTCCCAAATAAGCTTTCACAAGGGCACTACAGGAGGTACGGATCACACCCCCCATCTACTAAACCATCTCTAGCAGCACCATCAAATTTTAACTTGTACCACCAACCATCTAGAGGCTTCCACTTGGTATTATTTCTAATAAGCCTTTTGGAATTATCAACTTTAGCATAGGCAGTGGGTAAATCCTAATTTTTAGCCATTTTCTCATCAAAGAAAGTAGACGAGACTTATAAAATATACATTTACTGACTAAAAAATTACCAAATAACATGTGAAAGAAGGATCTGAACACTACTTCCATAGGATTCTTAGCCTCTTGGAAAACCCAATTACTCCTTTCTTTCCAAATACTTTAGCATACATGATGAGAGATTTGTCACCATAATTGTCTGACTAGTGGGTTACATGTAGGTCCTTTCCATTCTTCAATAAATTTGTCCAATCCCCTATTAAAAACCTAATTGAGATCAATCTTAGTCAACACCAATTGGCAAAAACATCTGGAAAATTGGCATGTAGTAGAAGATGAGGAATAGACTCCTCATACTTCTTACAAAGAATGAATTTGTTAAGGAGTTGGAATCCCTTTTAATGAGATTGTCTTGAGTTAAAATTCTATTATGCAGAGTCGTACACCAAAAAAACTTAACTTTAGAGATCAAAAATGGATTCCAAAAATTCCCCTAGTAGTGTGAGGAAGATTCCTCCTTTAATAGAAGATTTTAAGCTGACTTCATAGATATTTTCCCTTTTGGTCTTTTCTCCAAAAAAAATTATCTTCCTTAGGAAAAGAAGGATCCTAACCTTACTAATAATCCCCATAAGCTCCTTACCTTTCTGAACCAAGTATGGTTGTTCAATGTAGTATTGGGTAAGATACATCCACCTTTTTCCTAAGGAAAAGGAATGAGTCACTATGTGACCAAAGAATCTTTTAGCAATATCCATTTACCCCCTTAGCCTGATACTCCTACCATCATCCACTTGCCACTTCATTCCAAATTGAATAGTATTCATGCATTTAAAAATAATATTCTAAATCTTAGAACCAGTGAGGATACTATGGGTACTAGAATAAATTTATAGAAACTATTAGAGTTAAGGTATTTAGCCTTCATGAAAATACACCTCTATGTCTTATCCAAAGTCATCTTTTATCCCATCTTAGCAATCAGTTCTTTGTTAAGGGCATTAATTTTTCTAATCCCCAGACCTCCAAGATGTTTAGGCTTACAAATTATGTCCCAATTAACTAGATCTAATCTATTTTTTTCTTCCATTCTTGTCCATAGAAAGGATGATTGGAGTCTTTCCAATTCATCCACCATAATCCTAGAGATTTTGAGTATGAAAAAGAAATAAATAAGGATGCATTGAACAAAGGCCTTGAGTAGCTAAAGCTTCCCCACTCTAGTAAGAAGCTTACCTTTCCAACCAACTGATTTCCTCTACATACATTCTAAGATGGTGTTCCAATAGGTTGGGTTGACATTCTTGATAGTAAGGGGAAGAACCAAATAAATGCCAAGAAGAGAAACATATTGACATCCCAAGGTATTCTTAACTTTATTCTCTAGGTCCTCTTTCGTATTGAAAAAGTAAATGATGATTTTTTCATAATTACTATGTTGGCCTGAAAAATTAGTATAGTTAGTAAGAAAATCCTTCCATTCCCTCACCTCTACAACAAAAATTCTCCCAAACATAATCTTATCATCCAAAAATAATTGTAAGACTTAGGGGGGGAGATTGGAAGCAACTTTCACCCCTTGAATTCTTCCCAAATAAACCATATTGAGGAAATTTCTACCTATCACCTCATCAATCATAATGAATAAATACAGAGAAAGAGGATCCCCTTGTCTAATCCCCTTTTTAGCACCAAAAAAAACCATAGGGATACCATTAAAAAGGACAAATAATTGTATAGTTCTCACATATTCTCTGAACAAGCTAATAAACTTTTCATTGAATCTTATTCCTTTAAACAAAAAATATCATTTGACTCTATCATAATCCTTTGAAATATCTAGTTTAAGACCCATACCTAGCAATCAACACTTCTCCATAGGGTGAATAATTTTGTGTGTCAACACTGTTGCATCTAGAATTTTTCTTTCAAGGATAAAGCCCTTCTAACAGCCATCAATTACCCCATCCAAAAAAGGCTTCATTCTATTAATCAGGACTTTCAAGAAGATTTTATAAAGGGTTTTATAGGGGCTAATGGGTCTAAAATTAGTCAATTTATTTGGCTCATGAACCTTATGCACATGAGAAATAATTTTTTGGCTCCTAAACCTTAGGCACATGAGCAATAAAAGTGTTATTAACTTTCTACAACATTTTACCTATCCTTAAGAAATCTTGCATGCCATCGTTATTTCATGACTCACCACATCCCAAATCTTGTGAAAGAAGGTAGGGTGGAAGCCATCTAACCCTAATGCATTATAGGCACCCATTGATAAAACAAGATCCCTAACCTCCTCCATAGAAATTGGAGCAAGAGTCTGTTCATTATTCTCAAGACTTATGGATCTCGAGAGATAGTCTAAAAGTTGGTCTTCCATGCTACAAAAACTAGAGACCAGGGTCACTATAATATTGTCTGAAATAATTAATGGTCATTTCACCCATCTTAGAATCCTCATAAATTAATTTCCCAATTATGATCATTCAATAAGAATTTCATTGAATTCATCTTTCTATGCATACTAGAAAATCTATAATAATAAAAAAAAAAATTTGTCACCCTCCTTCAACCATTGCACTCTTGACCATTGCTTCTAGTAGATCTCCTCCATTCCTAGATTTTCATTCTATTTCTTCCTCCATTTTTCTTCCTCATAATGAAGTGATTGAGACTACTCACCCTAGGCCATTAAGTCTTGTAAAACTTCCTTCTTAGAAGAAATTTCCTTTCTCTACTTAAAGATGTCACCAAAATTCAATTTGTTCCATCCTTTAACAGTTTTTTTATAATCTCCAATTTTTGTAAGACTCTAAACATAGTCATTCCTTGAATAGCGGTATTCCACCAGTTGTGAATACATTTTTTTAAGTCAAGGTAGGAAGCCCAAATTATTTCATATCTAAAAAGGAGGGGTTGAGAAGGAGGCCCATCAATCCAATGCAAGAGGAGAGAATTGTGATTTGAGATAGTTCTTGGAAGAGATTTCTAGGTAGCATTACACCCTAAATCTCATTTTTCCAAACCAAGGAACCTATCAAGCTTGAATTAGATTAGGTTATTCCCCTTCTTATTGTTGGACCAAGAAAAGGATTGACCTAATAGGTCAATGTCAAACAACCAAGTCATATCGATGAAGTCAAATAAATCGGCCTTCTATCAAAATAATTATTCATGCCCCTAAGTTTGTTAGAAGGAAAGAGGGGAGAGTTAAAGTCCCTGCCACAATCCATAAGGAATTAGAGTAATCAGTAATAAAGGTAGAGATCTCATTCCAAACTTCTTTCCTACCAAATCTAGTGTTATGAGTGTACACATTAACCAAATGCCACATCAAATTACCTATGGAGAAATAAATAGCTAAGAAATCAAGAGAAAATGGATAAATTTCTCCCTTGAACCTACTATGGTCCCACATAGTAACTAGTCCTCTAGAAGCCCCACTAGCATCACTAATGAGATAAGAACTAGGAAAATTTTGTTCGTAACAATAGAGGTGTAAACAATCATTTTAACTTCTTGAAGAACAATATCCACTTTCAAACTCTTAATGCATTCTTTTAACGCATACGATTTTGCAAGGTTATCAAGTCCCCTCATATTCTATGAAATAAATTTCATTTCTTGTGTTTTGGATTGGCATCTAGGGTCTTTTTCCTCCCATTAATAGTTTCCCTAGCCATCTCCTTGTGTCTTAAGATTCTCCTTGAGGGCCAGCCTACTTTAGTCTCTAAACCCACATCAACTTTTTAGGATCTAATTTCTTCTTCTATATCATTCATTCTTCTTTTATTGTTGATAAAAGGGTGACACCAAGGGACCTATTTGGTTTTTCTTTCACAAGGGTCACCTATTTCTTTTAGAATCACTCATTGACTTACACTTAGCATTTGGGGTTCTTTCCCATGTCATACTCAGACCAACTAATTGAGTAATATCATTAATTGCACCATCTTTCTCTAAAGCAACCACCTCTTCAATCCTAGGAGGGGGAATATTTTCCTCCAAATTTTTTAGGGATTCATCTAGTCTCAATGCCAAGTTTGGAGGAACACCCATCTCCATTTTATTCACCTTTGGACTAGAGGGAATTTCAACATCCTCCAACACACGAGTGTCCATAACTTGTTGCACCTATGTGACTGGCCCTATCTTTTCAACATATTCCACCACCTTAACTAGAGTGCCAATCAGGGAGTTCATTAAATTTAATAACTCTTTTGTAAAATGATAATCCTCATTCCCAGAGGGTTCCCCCTAATGGATTTCAATGTGATGAGTAGGGAATTTCTCCTTCAACTTGGGCTCTTTAACCAGAGGTACCTTACAATCAACTATGACATGACCTGCTTTGAAACACTTTTGACATTAAATCACATCATTCTCATAAACAAGAGCTTGGGTCCATTTCCCAAGTTTCAACTATAAAGTAATAAAATTGGTGAGAGTATTGTTAATCGCTACATTTACACAAAAATCTAGCAAAAACTAACTTGGGCATGGCTTGAGACCACATGAGAAGTAACATACTACCCAAATATATTCTCAATCTATTTGAATATTTGCTCATCCTAGAATTCCAACAGAAGCTCAAAGAGCCTAACCCAAACAAGAGTTCTCCTTTAGAAGTCCTTCACATCGTCAAATCATGGCTTCCATTTACATAAATCCAAACTGTGCTTGTCATAATCCCAAGAGCCTACAAGTATCTTGATTGTGTTCTCCCCTATAGTGAACTTAAATAGGAAGAGGTCACTCGACATTGCACTAGTTACCACACTACCCTTCAAGTTCCATTGGGCTGCCACCCACCTCCTTACCATATTAATGGTTGGCCCGAAAGAGAAGAATCTTCCGACAAGGGTAAAATTCATGGAGTAAAAAATACAATCCATTACCACATCTAAGAGTCTAATTTCAATTTCTTCATATGTCCCTATATAATCTGGCATGGGGTTGTGTACTTCTTATCCATGGGGCCCAAAAATAATGGCACCCTTCCAATTAGTCACAATAGTCTCCTTGCTAATAGTATCATCATTACCGAGAGTAGGCTAAGTAGTTTGAGGGCCCTAGTAACATTACCATAGTTACCCAAAGAAGGCTCTATAGTCCCAACTTGGGGTCCCAACATTGTCAAATCTTTCAGAGAAGCAAAGGTAGAGGAATCTAAGGTATGGGATCCCAAAGATGCAACAAAATCTTTTGGATTGAGATCCCTATAAGGAGGCGTAGGTTCCCTCCATGGACATCGACCATGTGTAGGAATTTAAAATTTGAAACCAGAGAGCGAGGTTGTAGAGCGAGATAATAATGTTATTCAAGTTTGTAATGTTGCAACTTGGTCTTACATTTTCATCTCTAATTCCAAGGATGCAACAAGGTGTTACTCACATTAGATTTTTCTTCCTCTTCTGACACAAGGCAGGAAGCAAGAGGGGCCAAACAATGGTACACCCTAATGATCCAAGCCTACCCAACACATGCAAAAGCCAAAAAACACAACAGTGAGAGAGAGAATGCATAATCTTTCATATATTATCATTAAATAGAACCATACATGTCAGGCTGTAAGGTCTTCCCGGTTAGGGCTAGATATTACAATGAATCATAGAAGTCCTCAAAACATGCGAGGATATGTCTCAATCTCTACTTCTATCTTCTACCAACTCCTATCCAAAAACTCTGCCCCCTAAACTCTAAACCAACAACTACATTTATACAAGAAGCTACCGAACTGAGTCAGCCTTCAGATCCACAATCAATGGAAGGAATGGTTAGATCTAGGACCACACACTTCCCAATGATGGATACCAACATAAAATCCATGATCCAATATAAATTCACAAGTCAGCCACAACATAAACTAAAAATAAACCCATCGGTAAGCAAGATAACTGAGCAACAAATAGGCAATGCTGAGCACCAGTGAAATAACCAACCACCTAGGAGATAACTGACCACATTCAGTAACCCAAGGAAACTGACCAACTCAGTCAAAATAGGAACCAAGCAACAAAGACAAACTCCAAATTGTTTTTGGTGACACAGGATTGCCAAGGACCCGAGATGCTCCTGCATCAGACACCTGGGGTTATTTTGAAATGATTCTTTGAATCATTTGGTAGGTCTGGTCTGAGCTGCATCCAACTCAAACTATGAAATCCATGAACTATCTTCCATCGGTCTACTCTTCCACTTAACCAAATATTCCATATACTATTTTCCTCTTGTACTTTTGCCAACTCTTTCCTTCAAAATATGTTCAACTTCATCATTCTGCTTCTTAGAATAGTCTATCGATACTGTCACTTCTTCATCAGGTTCATGATACTCATACAGATCAGCAATGTTGAAAATTGGTGATATGTCCATGTCATCCGGTAACTCAATCTCATATGCATTTCTACTATTAAATTTTTTCAAAATCTTGCAAGGTCCAAACTTCTTCATCTTCAGCTTTCCATATGTTCCAATAGGAAATTGGCCTTTCTTCAAATGAACCATCACTTCATCACCAACATCAAAATTTTTATGTCTCCTTGATCTATCAACTCTGTCTTTGTATTTATGATTACTATCTCCCAGTTTTAGCTTCACATCTTCATGTACTCAGCAAACTTTACTCCTTCAGCACTTCTCTTATTCTCATCATCAATGTCTCTCAAATTAGATATTCCTCTCAGTTGTGTGCCATTCACAATCTCAAATGGTGTCTTTCCAGTACTCCTATTCATTGAATTATTATATGCAAATTATGCGTGTGCCAACACAGAATCCCAATTACTCAGTGTGTCTCCTACTAAACATCTCAAAAGATTTCCCAAACTTCTATTCACAACTTCAGTCTATCCATCGATTTGTGGGTGAAATGTAGAACTATATTTCAACTCAGTGCCAAATTTCTTCCAAAGTGTTTTCCAAAAATATCCAACAAATTTACTATCTCGGTCAGAGATAATACTCCTAGGTAATCCATGCAATCTGACAATTTCCTCAAAGAAAAGATATGCTACATGTACTACATCTAACGTCTTTCTACATGGTATAAAATGTGCCATCTTAGAAAATCTATCCACAACAACAACTATTGAATCATTACCTCTTACTGTCTTCGATAAGCCAAGAACAAATTCCATACTGATGTTAATCCAAGGTTTCTTAGGAACAACAATTGGTGTATACAATCTAGTATTCTGACTTACTCCTTTTACAACTTGACAAATTCCAAAATTTTTCACAAATTTTTGAACATCTTTATATAACTATGGCCAATAGTACTTATCCTTAAGCAAATTCCATGTTTTATCAAAACCAAAATGTCCAGCCAAACCACTACTATGTTTCTCCTTTATTAGATTAGTTATCATTACTCCTCTTGGTATGCACAACTGAATACCTTTAAACAACATACCTTCCTAAATAAAATATTCATCCCATTTAGTATCTTGTTGATCTTGAATAGGTGCTCTGCACTTTCTTCGTGGCTCAGAAAAATCAGGGTCAAACTCATAAGAATCTCTCATCTCATCAAAACCAAGAACTTCAATTTTCATCTTGGTCATCAAAGATCTTCTCCTACTCAATGCATCAGCAACTCGGTTAGTGACTCCACTCTTATGCTTTATCACAAATGTGTAACTCTACAAATACTCAACCCATTTCATATGTCTATGATTCAACTTATTCTGACTACCCAAATATTGTAAAGCCTTTTGATTAGTATACAACACAAGTTCACTCAGTATCAAATAATGTCTCCATTTCTTTAGTGCTTGAACAATAGCATAGAATTCTTGATCATACACAAAATATTTCCTTCTAGCATCATTCAACTTTTCACTAAAGAAAGTAACAGGTTTACCTTCTTGACTCAACATAGCTGCAATTGCACTTTCACTTGCATCACATTCTACTTGAAATACCTTACTGAAATCAGGTAATCCCAAAATGGGTAATTCAACAACCTTCTACTTCAGAGTCTCAAAACTTTTGTCAGCTCCATGTGTCCACTTGAATTCTCTTTTGTCTCCTCTCATAGTCTCAGTCATAGCATTACAAATTGAACTAAAATTCCTTATGAACTTTCGGTAAAAACTTGCCAAACCATGAAATGATCTTACCTCACTAGCATTCACAAGTGTAGGCCAATTCAAAATAGCTTCAACCTTTTCAAGATCCATCTTCAAACCATCAGCCAAAATAAAAAAATCCCAATAATACAATCTCTTCTTTCATGAATGAACACTTTTTCAGATTTATCAACTTTTCCTCTTTCAATCTCTACAAAAATTGTCTAACATGTAACAAATGTTCTTCTCTAGTCTTACTGAATATCAAAATATCATCAAGATATGAAATCACAAACTTACACAAGAATTTCTTCAAAACCTCATTCATCAACCTCATAAAAGTACTCAGTGCATTAGTTAAACCAAAAGGCATAACCAACCACTCATACAAACCTTCTTTTGTCTTGAAAGTGGTCTTCCATTCATCACCTTCTCTGATTCTGATCTGATGATACCCACTTTTCAAATCAATCTTTGTAAAATATTTTTCTCCAGTCAAACTGTCCATTATATCATCCATTCTCGGTATAGGAAACCTATACTTCACTGTTATCTTATTGATTTCTCTAGAATCAGTACACATTCTCCATTCTCCATTCTTCTCCAGTGCCAATACAGTAGGTACTGCACAAGGACTCAAACTTTCTCTGACCAAACCTTTCTCCAGAAACTTGAGTCTGTCGATTCAATTCTTGATTCTTAGTAGGTTTCAGTTGATGAGGTGCCTTATTTGGTAAACTGGCTCTAGGGATTATATCCATACAATTATCAATGCTTCTTTTCAGTGGTAAACCATTAGGTACATTATCAGAAATGATATCACTATACTCAGTGAGTAACTTATCAATCTCCTCAAGGACATTATCCTCTATTTTCTTACTAGGCTTGTTAGGGATCACAGAAAAACATACATCATTCTTCTTCAAAGAGTTAACAAACTTTCTTCCTTCCATCAAACAAACTCTCACAAATGTGCAAACATTACTAACAGGTTTGTCCATCAATGGTAACAAGATTTTCTTCTTTCCATTAGCCACAATAGTATACTTATGCAATCTCCCATCATATATAGCATGGCTATCATATTGCCAAGGTCTACCCAATAAAATATGACAACAATCCATATGCATGATATCACATAACACCTTATCATAGTATTTTCCAATCTTCAAATTCACATAACATCGTTCACTTACTAGGAGTGTATGCTCATCTTTGATCCATGAAATCTGATAGGGCTTCAGATGTACCAACCTTTCCAACTGCAATTTTGTGACCATCTCTTCAAATGCCAGATTCTCCGAGCTACCACTATCAATAATTACCTTCCAAACTTTGTCAGAAACTCTACATCTAGTCTTGAAAAAAAATTTCCTTACCAGATCTTCCTTCTTGCTTTCATTCCACAGTGCTCTCCTTACCATCAAGTAATTTTCTTTCTCAGGTTCATTCGGTGACTCTTCTTGCGCCAAAGCATTCCTACTACTACTAGCCTTCTTACTAGCATATGTACATTCAAAAGATCTATGTCCTTCTTCTCCACAATTATAACAAGTTCCTCAGAAACTTCCTCTGCCATAACCACCTCAGTAGTTATTGCCTCTACCTCTAGATGAACTTTCACCTTTCCACTCGGTCTTGCCTTTGTCCAGATTTGTCTTTTCTGGTTCAGATCTACCATTTTCACCATTAGATCTACCTCTTCCTCTAGGGAATCTACCACCTCGACCTCTTTGTCTTTGCTCATGTCTTTTGTTCAATTTCTCCTCGGCCTTCAAAGAAAATTGATAAGCCTCTTCAATGTTCTCCAGCTTGACAATACTAATTTCCTCTTGGATGGAAACTCTCAAACCATTCAGGTATCTATTGATTCTTTCCACATCATCTTCATCATGTCCCGATCTGATATCTAATCTATATAATTCCTCAGTATACTCTTTTACCAAGCTATCTTTCTATCTCAAACTTTGCATTCGTCGAACTAGGTTAATCTGATAATCACAAGGTAAGAAATTTCCTTTCAATTTGTTCACCATTTTATTCCATACCTTAATCTTGTCTTTCCCTTTCCTCTTCCTATCCAATTGCAGATGTTCCCACCATAAAGATGCATGACTTTTTAACTTTGTGCTTGCAATCTTCACCTTCTTATCCTCAGGAATGTTTTCATACTCAAAATATTTTTCCATCTCGGTGATCCAGTCCACCAATTCATCAGAATCTAGCTTTCCAGCATACTCAGGAGGATTGAAATGTGGTTTTGACTTCAGACTTGTCAAAGCCTTCAAAAATATTTCTTCACCTTGATCCATAATAGGTACAGGTTCTGCATTCGCCTATTCTTCCTCAACTTCATCATCACTAACATCTTCAAGATGTTTGCCTCTTCTTTGGGCTATTTCAACAACTTCTAACCTAGCAGCAATCTACCTTAGCATATCTACCAATCCTAGATCTTCATCTCACCTCCCACAAACCATCTTAACAACTCTCTACAATTGCAGGTCAGATCACAATCTGCTACCCCACAATAATCAACTAGGGCTTCAAGAGGAACCTACAAACCTAGATCCGCAGAACTAGATCAAGATCTCACCTCACTCTAATACCACCTGACGCAAGGCAGGAAGCAAGAGGGGCTAAAAAATGGTGCACCCTAATGATCCAAGCCTGCCCAACACATGTGGAAGCCAACAAACACAACAGTGAGAGAGAGAATGCAGAATCTTTCATATATTATCATCAAATAGAACCATACATGTCAGGCTATAAGGGCTTCCCGGTTAGCCAGATATTACAATGAATCACAGAAGTCCTCAAAACATGCGAGGATCTATCTCAATCTCTACTTCTATCTTCTACCAGCTCCTATCCAAAAACTCTGCCCCCTTAACTCTAAACCAACAACTACATTTATACAAGAAGCTACCAAACTGAGTCAGCCTTCAGATCCACAATCAATGGAAGGAACGGTCAGATCTGGGACCACACGCTTCCCAATGATGGATAACAACATAAAATCCATGATCCAATATAAATGCACAAGTCAGCCACAACAAAAACTAAAAATAAACCTGTTGGTAAGAAAGATAACCAAGTAGAAGACAGGCAATTCAGTGAAATAACCAACTGTAATACCCCAAAAATGGGCTATAAGTTCATTAACCTCTTACATCGACATATCGAATGAAATCAACATCGAAGTCCTAACCTAAGGCACATCTGCACATCATCGAATCCTAATTGATTATCATAAATTCTGCATCGAGGAATATTCCTAGTAATATTCCTAATTATCATAATTATCTTTAATTTAATGATTATTTGGCAATAAATCCTATTTATCCTAAAGTTTAATTAATTGAATATTCTTAATATTTAATTAATTAGATTAAATTCTACCACTTAATTATTTAATTGAATTTAATTCTATTTATTCCTAAATTGTATTATTTAATTTTGACAATAAATCTAAAATCCTATGAATAATTGATTAAATTCTTATTTAATTAATTAAAGCAAGTTGTCAATTTTTAATAATATTGTTTTTAAATAAAAGTTTGAAAAATAATTGATTAACCCATAAATCAATTGTTTTATTTTTCAAAATCAGTTAAGTTGCAAATAAATCATTTTATTATTATTTAATTCATAAATTAAAACATGCACTATCAAGAAAAGCAGACAACTATCAATTATCAATTAAAGCTAAACTCTGCTTTTGCATGTTTTTGTGAGTTAAATATCCTTTATTTAAAAATAACTCAAAAATCAACCTGAGTTATTTGAGTGATTTATGGCTTTCTTGCATGCATCCTCAAAGCCTTGGATTTCTATAAATTAAAGCTCCAGCTCTTCTCAAATCATCTCATAATTTTGCGAGCTTACTCTTCCCAAATCGTCTACGACTTGCACAACTATTTTGAAGAATTGGAATTTGGAGAATCAAAGCTTATTGTGAATCAAGGCTATTGTGAGATCAAAGACCTTCTTAATGATAAAGATGATCCAATCAAAATAATTAATGTAGTAGAAACACAAGAACCTACTATCAATCAAGAGATAGTTGCAACACAAGAACCAGCTAATCTCGAAAACAATCAAGAAGAGGGAGGTGGTAGTGATTCAGAGACAGATTCCCATGAGTATGAATTCAAATCAAAATCTGAGGGTAACCCTTCTTGGGGTATTCACCCTGACTTTACTCATGTTCTAAGATTTCCTAGAGATCCTGAATCAGAAGATGAATCTAATGACTATGAATGGGGAGCCATTCCAGAACTAGATGAGCTTATTATAGAGAAACATGTTGATGTTATTCACCAATATGCACCTAATCTCAACATAAGTTTAGAGTGAAATGATGAACCTATCGAGTCTATTCCACCTATGGCTGAATTTGACTCCCACAATGACATTGAGCCTATTCACGAATTGAATGTCTTAAGTTGTAATATCACCTTTGAACTTGAGCATCAGGTTAGGACCAATGATGATAGATCCATATCCGTAAACACTATCTCCCAATCTTTCCCCAATTTGACTATCCAATATCCAGAACTTATTGATCAAACCTCCACAAATCTGAGCCATGGTGTTTATACCTTTCCCAATGACTATTCCCTTGCTTGCTACCTCAATACAGTTGAGTCTATGAGTACTTCTATCAGTGAACCGAGCGTTAGCATGACAGAGTCAGACATCAAATATCTCAGTCAGAAAAATAAGAATAAAAAGAAAAAGAAAAAGAGTTCTGAGGGTGAAAACCACTTTGTGGCAGTCTCAGAACCTACAAAAGTAAAAATAAAAGACGTATCCAAAGGTGAAAACCTCTTTGAGGTGCCTAAGGATGAGATATTTGATTTCCTTCCGAGTCATTTATAGGATAGATCTCTAGTTCTAATTGAGCCCACTCAATCCATCGATTTGGGTACAACAGAGGAACCACAATTGGTACATGTAGCACAATCATTATCAAAAGAAGAGAAGCAAAAATTTACAACATTCCTAACAAAGAAGAAGATCAACTTTGCATGAAAATATTTAGATATGCCAGGATTGGATCCTAATCTCATAATGCATCATTTATCTATTGCTCTAAATGTTAAACCTGTCAAGAAAAAATTGAGAAAGATGCATCCTCATGTTTCACTCTTAGTAAAAGTTGAATTAGAGAAGCTCCTAAACACCGGATTCATCCAAGTTATTGACTATGCAGAGTGGATCTCCAATATTGTACCTATTTCTAAATTAGATGGTTCAATCAGAGTGTGCACAGACTTTAGAGATGTGAATAGAGCGTTCCCTAAGGATGATTTTCCACTACCTAACATTGATATGATAGTGGACATGACTGCGGGTTTTGAGATGTATTCCTTAATGGATGGTTTCTCTAGATATAATCAAATAAAAATTTCTCCAGAGGATCAAGAGAAAACTGCTTTCACATGTGCATGGGGCACCTTCTGTTGGAATGTCATGCCATTTGGGCTTAAAAATGCTAGTGCTACATATCAAAGAGCCATGACATCTATTTTCCATGATATGATGCATCAAACTATGGAAGATTATGTTGATGATACTTTAGAAAAATCTATGATTAGAACTGAACATCTAAAGGACTTGAGCATGATCCTAGACAGAATGGAAAAGTTTAGTCTCCGACTAAATCCTAAGAAGTGTGCTTTTGGTGTCACTTCTAGAAAGCTCTTAGGATAGATAGTTTCAAAGAAGGGCATTGAGGTTGATCCAGCTAAAGTAAAGGCTATAATGGAGATGCAACCTCCTAAGAATATTAGTCAAATGAGAACCTTACAAGGGAGAGTACAATCTATCAGAAGATTCATATCACAGCTTGCTGATATATCACAACCTTTTACAAAAACATTACATAAAGGTGTGACCTTTGCATGGAATGAAGAATGTGAGAACAACTTTAACCATATCAAGAAGTATCTATCAAATCCTCCTATCTTGATGCCTCCTATTCATGGGAAGCCATTGATCTTATATGTCTCCGCAACAGATACATCACTGGGGGCATTGCTAGCACATCACGATGAGAACAAAAAGGAAAGAGCTATATACTATATCAATAGAACATTAGTTGCATATGAAAAGAACTATTCAATGATTGAGAAAGCTTGTCTAGCTATGATCTTCACATCACAAAAACTGAGACATTACATGTTAGCTCATACCACACAATTGCTAGCCAAGATTGATCCACTCAAGTACCTACTAAGCAAAGTTGCCCTCACAGGTAGATTAGCTAAATGGGTTATGCTCTTAAGTGAATTTGACATTGAATATGTGGAAAGAAAGGCTATCAAAGGACAGGTTATTGCTAATCAATTAGCAGATGCACCTATGATTGATAATACACCAATGCAAATAGAATTTTCAGATTCCTCTATCATGACTCTTTCTTCTAGAGAATGGAAGTTATTCTTTGATGGCTCCTATACACAGAATGGATCTAGAGCAGGCATATTGTTCATAACTCCTCAAGGATACTCAATCCCAAAAGCATTCAGATTAAAGTTCCCTTGCACAAACAATATTGCAGAATATGAAACCCTTTTGAATGGTATGAAAATAGCAATTGAATGGAGAGTAACAGAGCTACACATTCATGGAGACTCACAACTTGTTATCCATCAAGTCAATGATATGTACCAAACTAAAGATGAAAAGTTCATTCCTTACAAGAGAATGGTAGATGATCTAAAGCAGTATTTCCTATCTATCACATTTGAGAAAATTCCTAGAACAGAGAATAAGGCTGTCGATGCAATGGCAACACTATCTACTTTATTACAACAGCCTGAACATCAGCTACACTATGAGTTCCTAGTGGAAGCACTATCTTATCCTGCATATGACTCCCCTGAAACCCTCATGATCTGCACTGTTGTTGGTCATGATTCATCCAGATACAAAAACCTATTTTCCTATCTCCAAGACCAAATCATTCCTGATACCTTCAACCACCATGAGAAGAGATACCTTATCCGTAATGCCTCCTGATATGTCATCATTGGTCACGATCTGTACAAACAAGGTCTAGGTGGTACGCTACTTAGATGTTTAGAATAGGAAGAGTCTCAACATGCATTAGAGGAAGTCCATGATGGTATTTGTGGGTCACACTCGAATGGTTTAACACTAGCTCAAAAACTTATTAGGGTTGGGTACTATTAGCCTGAAATGGAGAAAGAGTCTATCAAATTTGCTAAGAATTGTCGAAAATGCCAAGTGCATGGCAACTTAATTCATGCTCCAGGGAGAGATCTAATTCCCTTTACTACACAATGGCCTTTCCATCAATGGGCATTTGATCTTATCGGGATGATTCATCCTCATTCTTCTAATGGACATACCCATATAATCACAGCTACAGATTATTTTACAAAATGGGTAGAAGCAGTCCCTTTGACACAAGCAAATGGTAAGCAAATATCTATGTTCATATTAAACTATATCATATGCAGATATGGGATACCTCATTCCATAATCACAGATAACGGTGGACAATTCAAGAACAAAGACCTAGATGATCTATGTGCCAAATTCAAGATCACACAACATTGGTCTTCTATCTACTATCCTCAAGGGAATGTCCAAGCTGAGGCCTCTAACAAAAATCTATTGAAAATCTTGCACCGAACAGTTAATAAAATAGGAAGAGATTGGCATCTCATGATCAATCTAGCTCTTTGGGCCTACAGAACAAGTATCAGAATGCCTATAGGGGCTACACCTTTCACTTTAGTTTATGGGTCTAAAGTGGTACTACCTATTGAGGTTGAAATCCCATCACTAAGAATCAGAATGCATGGTCTAGTAACTAATGATGACTACAGAGTGTCTAGGTTGCAAGAACTTGAGCTACTAGATGAGCGTAGACAAGCAGCATATGATCATCTCAGAGTATATCAGAAGAGAATGTCTAGAGGTTACAACAAGAAAGTCAGACACAGAGAATTTCAGGTTGGTGATCTAGTCTTGAGAGAGAAACCTAAAAATCAATCACATCGAGAACGCAAGGGGAAGTTTGAACCTAACTGGCTGGGTCCCTTTGTTATCACTACTACTTTTGGCTCTGGTGCCTATCGACTCTCAACGATTGAAGGAGAACAGCTCCAAGAACCAATCAACATTCTCCATCTGAAGAAATTTTATGCCTAAGGCATTCAGTGTATGGTAAAATGTCTTGAAAAAATCTTAAAAATTAGAAAAAGTCCTGAAAAAATGAACATCTTGGTGAAAACCTAGCAATAGGCACCTTGATGATTCACAAAAAAATATATATATATCAAAAATTCAAAAAAATTGAAAAAAGTGAAAAATATCAAAAGTGCAAAAAAATTGAAAAAATGAAAAATACAAAAAAATGAAAAAAAGAAAATACGTGCCTTGGTGAAAACCTGGAAACAGGCACCTTGGTAGCAAAAATAAAATCTCTGCCAAGATGGTAAAAACCTGGCAAACGGGTGCCACTTGTTTCAAAATGCTCCATCTATAAGTGCAATCTTGGTCTTTCCCAGCTTTTAGTCTTGCTTTAGTTTGTACATATCTCCCGATTTGTTTTTGCATTTTCAGTTTTCAATAAGTCGGTCTGTACACCAATCGGCTCAAGCGTCTGTATCCTATCAATGTTCAAACTTGGGGGCAATCAAAGTCATATCCTATGGCCTCCAATGTATCTTAGATGTATCATATCCAGTTAGAGTCCTTTGAAGCTTCATGTGACACTAATACATTTGGGGTCATTTTGCGACGGCTATGTGTCGCAATTGCGACAGCTATGTGTCGCAATAGCAACACCCATAGACGTCACTATTTTTTAGTCGCAAATTGCGACGTCTATGGGTAGCCGTCGCAATTGCAACACATATCCGTCGCAATGTGACTAAGATTTAAGAAGCAGCATGGCCATCGCCCCCCCCGTCGCATGGCTTCGGAGGGCCGTCGCAATCGCGACGGACCTCCCAAGCAATTGCGACGGGCGCCTGCATCGCATTGCGACGGGTTTCCGTCGCAATTGCGACGCCCGTGGGTGGATTAAAAAAAAAAAATTAATTTAATACATTGCTAATGAACCACATTAATGCTTTTTTCTTTCAACAAATGAGGACAGCCACTGTAAAGACAACATGATAATGTACACTCACTGTAAGGACAGTCACAAATGAGGACATCTCACAGTGACTGTCCCTAGTGTAATTGCCACTTGAATGTATTGCTATTCAGCCACATTAATGCTTTTCTTCTTCAACAAATGAGGATAGTCACTGTAAAGACAACATGATAATGTACACTCACAGTGAGTGTACATTATCATGTTGTCTTTAGAGTGACTATCCTCATTTGTTGAAGAAGAAAAGCATTAATGTGGCTGAATAGCAATACATTCAAGTGGCAATTACACTAGGGACAGTCACTGTGAGATGTCCTCATTTGTGACTGTCCTTACAGTGAGTGTACATTATCATGTTGTCTTTACAGTGAGTGTACATTATCATGTTGTCTTTACAGTGTCAATATATGCATTATTACTTAAACTGAAGAGTACTCTAAATAATATGTCATTGTGGAGTTCTGATTGCTTCCAATTTGATATACGCTTGTTCTACTTATGTATCCAGCATCATGTAAGAAAAGTTGATGCTTTTAAATAGATTCATTTAGCCATGAAATGCCTGTGCATGTTACATACAAGATTCCAAGGCCCAAAACTGATTACTCATTATAATTCATGTACAGAATGATAATCAACCACAACGAGGCAGGCGTAGGCACTGCTTAGATTTTGAGGCATCAGAAGCTCGTAGAAGAAACTTGACCAATGGCTCATGGAATGCAACAAACTTATTGCCTAAAACAGGAGCATTGGTAACCACAGATGATGGTTTTGAAAAGAACACTTCACCATCAATGTCACGTGAGGGAACTGCAATTTCTGATGGCAAGTAACTTGTAGTATATAAGAGAGATGCAGGTACAGATGCTGGGAATACATTGCTAATGAACCACATTAATGCTTTTTTCCTTCAACAAATGAGGACAGTCACTTTAAAGACAACATGATAATGTACACTCACTATAAGGATAGTCACAAATGACGACATCTCACAGTGACTATCCCTTGTGTAATTGCCACTTGAATGTATTTCTATTCAGCCACATTAATGCTTTTCTTCTTCAACAAATGAGGATAGTCACTCTAAAGACAACATGATAATGTACACGGGCTGTAAGTGTACATTATCATGTTGTCTTTACAGTGACTGTCCTCCTTCAAGTGGCAATTACACAAGGGACAGTCACTGTAAAGGCAACATGATAATGTAGAGAAACGTTGTCATTTGTATTTTCAATAGTGCCGAGAGAGATTCCCTCCGCGAAATCACAGCTACAATTTCTAAGTACGTTGGGTTTATTTTTCTTTTTCCATTATTATGTAATCTGGTATTCAGCTGTTACAGAGCTAAAATACCCAGAAATGAGGACATATCTATGTTGAATTTATTGTTAGCGGCTCTGGTTATTTAGAAGTTTAATTTTATTTGTTCATCTTTCAAGCACAAACGTTTTATGTACCGTAACATCTTCATTGTTTCGGGTATGCAATGAAACAGCCGTAACTTGCAACTACCTTCACGGTACTTGTGTACATTATCATGTTGTCTTTACAGTGACTGTCCTCATTCAAGTGGCAATTACACAAGGGACAGTCACTGTGAGATGTCCTCATTTGTGACAAGGACAGTCACACATGAGGACATCTCACAGTGACTATCCCTTGTGTAATTGCCACTTGAATGTATTTCTATTCAACCACATTTATGGGCCTGTTTGGACCCCAGCACACAGTAGCATCTACAGAGAAGAATATCCCAGGTGTAACAAGTTGTAAGAATATACCAACAGTTCTAAGAAGTTCCCTAGCACATAGTAGCATCTACAGAGAAGAATATACAACATGAGGGCAGCCACTGTAAAGACAACATGATAATGTACACTCATTGTATGTGTACATTATCATGTTGTCTTTACAGTGACTGTCCTCATTCAAGTGGCAATTACAGAAGGGACAGTCATTGTGAGATGTCCTCATTTGTGACAAGGATAGTCACACATGAGGACATCTCACAGTGATCGATTGTCCCTTGTGTAATTGCCACTTGAATGTATTGCTATTGAACCACATTAATGCTTTTCTTCTTCAACAAATGAGGACAGTCACTCTAAAGACAACATGATAATGTACACTCATTGTAAGGACAGTCACAAATGAGGACATCTCACAGTGACTGTCCCTTGTGTAATTGCCACTTGAATTACACAAGGGACAGTAATTGTGAGATGTCCTCATTTGTGACAAGGATAGTCACACATGAGGACATCTCACAGTGATCGATTGTCCCTTGTGTAATTGCCACTTGAATGTATTGCTATTGAACCACATTAATGCTTTTCTTCTTCAACAAATGAGGATAGTCACTCTAAAGACAACATGCTAATGTACACTCACTGTAAGGACAGTCACAAATGAGGACATCTCACAGTGACTATCCCTTGTGTGATTGCCACTTGAATGTATTGCTATTCAGCCACATTAATGCTTTTCTTCTTCAACAAATGAGGATAGTCACTCTAAAGACAACATGATAATGTACACGGGCTGTAAGTGTACATTATCATGTTGTCTTTACAGTGACTGTCCTCCTTCAAGTGGCAATTACACAAGGGACAGTCACTGTAAAGGCAACATGATAATGTAGAGAAACGTTGTCATTTGTATTTTCAACAGTGCCGAGAGAGATTCCCTCCGCGAAATCACAGCTACAATTTCTGAGTACGTTGGGTTTATTTTTCTTTTGTCATTATTATGTAATCTGGTATTCAGCTGTTACAGAGCTAAAATACCCAGAAATGAGGACATATCTGTGTTGAATTTATTGTTAGCGGCTCTGGTTATTTAGAAGTTTAATTTTATTTGTTCATCTTTCAAGCACAAACATTTTGTGGACCGTAACATCTTCATTGTTTCGGGTATGCAATGAAACAGCCGTAACTTGCAACTACCTTCACGATACTTGTGTACATTATCATGTTGTCTTTACAGTGACTGTCCTCATTCAAGTGGCAATTACACAAGGGACAGTCACTGTGAGATGTCCTCATTTGTGACAAGGACAATCACACACGAGGACATCTCACAGTGACTGTCCCTTGTGTAATTGCCACTTGAATGTATTGCTATTCAACCACATTTATGGGCCCGTTTGGACCCCAGCACACAGTAGCATCTACAGAGAAGAATATCCCAGGTGTAGCAAGTTGTAAGAATATACCAACAGTTCTAAGAAGTTCCCTAGCACATAGTAGCATCTACAGAGAAGAATATACAACATGAGGGCAGCCACTGTAAAGACAACATGATAATGTACACTCATTGTATGTGTACATTATCATGTTGTCTTTACAGTGACTGTCCTCATTCAAGTGGCAATTACAGAAGGGACAGTCATTGTGAGATGTCCTCATTTGTGACAAGGATAGTCACACATGAGGACATCTCACAGTGATCGATTGTCCCTTGTGTAATTGCCACTTGAATGTATTGCTATTGAACCACATTAATGCTTTTCTTCTTCAACAAATGAGGACAGTCACTCTAAAGACAACATGATAATGTACACTCATTGTAAGGACAGTCACAAATGAGGACATCTCACAGTGACTGTCCCTTGTGTAATTGCCACTTGAATTACACAAGGGATAGTCATTGTGAGATGTCCTCATTTGTGACAAGGATAGTCACACATGAGGACATCTCACAGTGATCGATTGTCCCTTGTGTAATTGCCATTTGAATGTATTGCTATTGAACCACATTAATGCTTTTCTTCTTCAACAAATGAGGACAGTCACTCTAAAGACAACATGATAATGTACACTCACTGTAAGGACAGTCACAAATGAGGACATCTCACAGTGACTGTCCCTTGTGTGATTGCCACTTGAATGTATTGCTATTCAGCCACATTAATGCTTTTCTTCTTCAACAAATGAGGATAGTCACTCTAAAGACAACATGATAATGTACACGGGCTATAAGTGTACATTATCATGTTGTCTTTACAGTGACTGTCCTCATTCAAGTGGAAATTACACAAGGGACAGTCACTGTGAGATGTCCTCATTTGTGACAAGGACAGTCACACATGAGGACATCTCACAGTGACTGTCCCTTGTGTAATTGCCACTTGAATGTATTTCTATTCAACCACATTTATGGGCCCGTTTGGACCGCGGCACATAGTAGCATCTACAGAGAAGAATATCCCAGGTGTAACAAGTTGTAAGAATATACCAACAGTTCTAAGAAGTTCCCTAGCACATAGTAGCATCTACAGAAAAGAATATGGGTCAACGAGGTTGACTTCAAAGCCATGCAATCTAATGGTAATAGTAATATCATAATTTGACATACTATCAGAAATACTTCCTAAATAGACTATTCAATCTTATAAGAGATGGATTCATGAGAACTATTATTTATGAAATATGAGTCAATGACTTTAATTAAAAAAATTACACAATCTAATTCTTGTAAAAATATCAAAATTTGACACATTGAAAATACCTTCCAAAAGTATCGTTAATTGATTAATATGAATCACTACTCATGAAATATAATTTTATAAACCTAATCTAAAAACTACACAATAAAAATCTTAATAGCAATATTGTAAGAAACTATTCCCAAAAGCAAGCCTAATAAAATTTGATGAAAATAATTTTTGTTTCACTCAACTTTGACATTCACAACTTCCTCTTTTATTATAATAAGAAAAAAAATGTCTTTTTAGATATACCTCATGAACCATACTCGAATAATCTATCATTTTTCTTCTCAAAAACATATTTGCAGAGCCTGCTTCTTTTACTTGTTTGTACTTTTATCTCTCTGATGGAAAGGGTTCCTTCAGGACACATTTTTCCAAGTTCACTGCTTGAGATATTTGAGGAGGGTTCCCCTGCTTGAGTATCCATCCAACCCATATTCGAGTAGTTCTACAATTGTACAGTCTAAATTAATAATACTGACAATTGAATGACGAATGATGATACATAGAATTGATATAAACTAATCCTAAAAACACTAAAACATTATTAATATATTTATATTTCATAAATAAAATTGATATAAAAGATTTGGAAAGATACATTAAAAAATAGAAAAACAGTAATTTATAATAGAAGGAAACTTAAATTGCTATTTTAAAAAAAAACAAGAGTCTTAAATCTTATCATTTTGTTTCATTATCATCCATAAGTACACACCTCTAGCATAATAATTATATTTTACCACCCATAAAATGAAAAAAAGATTTTCACAAGAGAAATTGAAGCTAGATTATAAAAATGAACCATCTTATTGGAAACTGGAACTGTTATCATACCCAAAAGGACTACAAAATTTCACCTTATCATACCCAGATTGTTGCTTTGCCTGGCGGAGGGAAATTTGATCAGTAAAATTGACACAGAGTATGTTGTCTCCATTGTCATGCTGGATAACAAAACACCAACTTTAATGGGCATGTACTGTCCCTTGTGTAATTGCCACTTGAATGCATTGCTATTTGATGTAGGGGCATCCCTAATGCAAGCCAAAGACACCATGATTGAAGGAAGTTTCCATGAAGCCAAGGAGTCAAATCCTATCAATTGGAACATAAGATTTTCACCTTGGAGCTTTGAAGGATTGACTGGTGAAAGGTCCTTTTGATTGACAAATCAGAGTCTTTTTGAATGACAAATCAAAGTCTTTTTGAATGACAATAAATTAGAATAGGAGTTTTAGATGTTTTCTTGGTTTGTAATAAATATTAAGGATTGATTTTATCTCCTTATAAACATCCACTTGTTGGACACAAGACCCCTTGGTGACTTATAAACCTTGGGCATCTTTTGAGTCCTTGGATGAAATGAGCATAGTAAGTGTTTATTAGGTGTCTTTTAGATGTTGTTAAGAAGTTTGAAGGTCCAAAATAACTTTAATAAGGTTCCTAAAGTTTCACAACACATTTTTAACCTTCTCCGCAAAGTTGTTTGCAAAGTTGTAATGCAACTTTAAAAGTTGCTTAGCAAAGTTGACATTTGTTGGATAAACTGTTCTAACCACCTAGATGGTTGAACCAACATTTGGAGAGCCTATTTTAGGCTTCAAATGGTCGAAGACAGACAAAGAACCAGTATTGTAATCATTTTGCTTTCATAAAAAATAAAAATAACCCTATTTTAGTGCATTTCTGGTGAAAAACGAACTCTGTACGGCTGTACGGATGGTGGTTGGATGATAAAATTTGCCTGGAAGTTGTAATAGTGACATCTGATGCTTTGGAAGTTGGTTTGATTGATTCTCTTTGTTTTATATCTAAGTTATTTCAAATTTTCTGTGCATTGTTTACAAACCCTCATTTTCAGGGTTTGACTGATGTAAAGACCTTAACTCACATTTCAACCATTGGAATTCCTTCTTCCTTGGTGGAATGAGAGTTAAGGATGTATATTTGTATATTCTAAAAGCCCTGACTACTCTGCATCACTATTGAACCACATTAATGCTTTTTTCCTTCAACAAATGAGGACAGTCACTGTAAAGACAACATGATAATGTACACTCACTGTAAGGATAGTCACAAATGAGGAAATCTCAGAGTGATTATCCCTTGTGTAATTGCCGCTTGAATACATTGCTATTGAACCACATTAATGCTTTTTTCCTTCAAGTGGAAATTACACAAGGGACAGTCACTGTGAGATGTCCTCATTTGTGACAAGGACAGTCACACATGAGGACATCTCACAGTGACTGTCCCTTGTGTAATTGCCACTTGAATGTATTTCTATTCAACCACATTTATGGGCCTGTTTGGACCATGGCACACAATAGCATCTACAGAGAAGAATATCCCAGGTGTAACAAGTTGTAAGAATATACCAACAGTTCTAAGAAGTTCCCTAGCACATAGTAGCATCTACAGAGAAGAATATACAACATGAGGGTAGCCACTGTAAAGACAACATGATAATGTACACTCATTGTATGTGTACATTATCATGTTGTCTTTGCAAGGATAGTCATTTGTGACAAGGATAGTCACACATGAGGACATCTCACAGTGATCGATTGTCCCTTGTGTAATTGCCACTTGAATGTATTGTTATTGAACCACATTAATGCTTTTCTTCTTCAACAAATGAGGACAGTCACTCTAAAGACAACATGATAATGTACACTCACTGTAAGGACAGTCAAAAATGAGGACATCTCACAGTGACTGTCCCTTGTGTGATTGCCACTTGAATGTATTGCTATTCAGCCACATTAATGCTTTTCTTCTTCAACAAATGAGGATAGTCACTCTAAAGACACAATGATAATGTACACGGGCTGTAAGTGTACATTATCATGTTGTCTTTATAGTGACTGTCCTCCTTCAAGTGGCAATTACACAAGGGATTTGTGTTTTCATTTGTGTTTTCAACAGCGCTGTAACCCTCCGCGAAATCACATCGGGATATAAGGGCAAAACAAACAAGAACGTTGTCATTTGTATTTTCAACAGCGCCGAGAGAGATAAACAAACTTAAAACTCAGACTTAAGAAAGATGAAGGCAATGCTTCAAAAGGCTGATGCCCTAAATACGGGAAAACACAATACCACCATTAAACGATGCCCTAGTCACCGTATCAATGCTGCCAGCTCCGTACCAGTATGCTGACTGCTCACTTTCATCCTGTGATAAAGGTAACTTCATTAATCATACTTGAAATGGCAGCATACGAACTAAAGCTGATGAACATTTATAAACTAAAAGTTTAAAACTACAGATTACAAATGTAGTAGTTTCATACGAAAAGAACTTGATGTCTGAAATTTACCATTAGAAGTATCCAAAGGAATACCACAGTACTGTTGAACTTGGAGAATCGGAGATGATCTACACAGCAAGGTTCAACAGCTGTAAGGACTGTTACACCATCTTTAGCATTTGAATACATTTTCTCCTTGGCTTCTGGTGGATCCTCAAAGACCCCCAATGACGTTTTCCCTACAATTATCAATTGTTTGTCAGTATGAGATATTAATAAATAAACATTAATCACAATATTAGGCAAACAATGTTCTTGATGTCTGAATCTAAATCACAGAAAGCTCTAATAAAGCAGTTCTCAGTTTCACATTAAACTAAGTTTCAATTTCAAATGGTTATAATAATTTTTGCAAGTTATAAGTAGCTGGTTACAGTATATGACATAAAAAGAAAAAAAATCATTTCTATTCTTTTCTTCTTTTTCTCTTTCAACGAAGCTTTTGCACCACACAAGTGCATACCAAGAATTTCTCAGGAGGTTTCAAGACCATTGCATACCAAACTTCTTCTCTGTAGATGCTACTGTGTGTCGTGGTCCAAACGGGTCCAAATAGACCTAGTGACTCTAGTAGGTCTCCAAAACCTGTTCTGCAGCAATAACTCTTCAATTTGACAAAGGACCTTATGAACTTATATGTTTTTTGAGTACCCTTTTTGATGTTCTAACAATCCTCCAACTCCCAGACCTTGACTCCACTCCAGCATATCAATGTCCTTATTGAGTCCGCAGACCTAATGCATGCCTTTGGGTGTGGGTTCCAAAACAAGGCATTGAAAATGGGTGCATGAAACCAAGATCAGAGTTTGAAGATGTCCACCATGCTCTAAAGATCTAGATTCAACAAGGTTTGAGGTCCTTTACTTGCCGCTACCCTCTGATCTTGCATAATCCATCAACTCCTAGTCAAGAACATTGAGATTCTTGACCTAGGGCTTGCTCTTGAAATTCTCTGGCTTAGTATCCTGTTCCAAAGCTTTTAAAATATGAAAATAAACCCCCTTAACTTGCATTTTACAAAGAACAGAGGATATCCTATGGTTTATTTGCAAGTTAAGGCCATTTGAATGCAATAACCCAAAAAATGAGGGTTTGACAGAACAACAGATAAGAAAAAGGAATAACTTTGATATAAGGTGTCTTGAATCTACCAAATAAACTCTCAAAGCATAAGATATAAATACTCTAACTTCCACACTGGTCTGCCCTCCCTTTCACATCCGTACACTGTACAGTGCTTGAAGGAAATGCACAAAAAAGGCTCTGAAATAGTGGCTCTATCTGACAGAGAGTCCATGCTAGGCTTCATGACTAACCTAGAGCACATTCCTTGTTATGGAGGAAGTTTGAATGGTGAAGAACTTATGGAATGGATAGAGGACCTAGATAACCATTTTGACTACAAGTATCTTATTAATAACCATTTTGACTACAAGTATCTTATGGATAGAGGACCTTGATAACCATTTTGACTCATTTAGTATCTTATTGAGCTTCACTTTGTTTCGAGAATATAGTTTAATATTCTCTACTAAACAGGGCCAACCACGTGAAGGTGGAAGCTCATTTGGCCCCACCCCCCTCCCCCTAACATCACTCTACATTCCCCGTTAACATCTAACATTCATTCATTCTTTCAATTATTAATAAAATGTAACATTCAATCAATATCACATGATAACATTCATTAACACATTAGATTCGTTAACACACAACATTCATCAATATGAAAATAAACACATAATTCATGAACATTCATTAGCACATAATTAAATTCATTGAGACATAAAATTCAGTCATTATCAATTAAGGTATTTAGATGACAATCATTTCTTTTTTCTCTTTCTAATTTTTTTTTCTATGTAAGCTCTAAGAGGAGCATCAGTGTTATCATCAATACCCCCCTCATCAGTTGTTTTGTTCTTTGTTCTTGATGATCTCAAATTCCTATGCTGCTGCAAAGGGGGGTCCTCTACAATAACAAATAAAAGAGTTAAATTTAAAATATTTAATTATAATTGTTACAAGTATTTAATTATTTTAAAGAACATAACTGTGGCGCTCTTTAATTACCTGATCTGGCCACATCATTTTGTCTAGACTCAACCTCAACATGCTCATGAGCACCAACCCCTCGATCCTCTACAGTTGCTATACAAAATGTTACATTAATCCAAACACCAATTGTAATTACATATAAAAATTTTAATAGAAAATGTATACCTCCACCACTAGGATGCACATCATGCGAACCTTCATTATGCATAGATTGTGTAGAAGGATTGTCAGGCTGCATTCCAATATCCTACACATTGTTATCATTGCTTTCTTAAAATAGATATACTCACTTTATATTAGAACTTAACATCAAATAGACTAATTGGTAAAGTATTCAATTTGAAATAAATTTCATTTAGCTTATTTACCTGTGGCTCAGATGCATCATTATTTGAACCTTGCACACTGATTTCAGCTCGTAGCCGTTCAGCCACGGCTCTATAGCCTTGTTGGAAGCCAATTCTCTTGTCCTCTTCTGTGAGGCATCTATTGAACTCTGACCCCTACATTTTTTCTTGGTATGGTGAATTTTACTTGCATTGTTTGATCAAAAAAAATTTCCTTGCAATATATAAAAAAATTGATACAAGTTTTCATTTACTAATACTTACAACTCGTGCTTGAAGTTTGGAAAAACCACCAGAGCCGAGCTTGTGTGTCCCGTGCTTTTCTAATCTTGCCTTTGTTGCCTTTGATGTGTCAGGAAATCTATGAAAAGTTTGAAATATGTTAGAGACCAGTATAGGAAAAATTTAGAGGTTAATTAGTACATAATTACATTCTCAAAAGTATCACATACCTTGCTCTACTCTCTACTGGCGTAATTCCTTTTTTCATGTCGGCTTTATACTTTCCATCCAAAATCAAACCCTGCCACTCAGCCTCAAGAACACAGGGCGGACGCTCGTGCCTTGGGTTAACCTCTAAATATTTCCTGTACTGGTCCCTAATATACTTCAAACATAAACCAGCTCTTTCAAGGAGCTTGTTTCTCTCGAATGCACGAGGTCCAAAAAGCTAGGTCATACTATGTACAAGATCATCCTTCAACTTTTTATCTTGGTTATTCCACCTTTTAAGTAAAAAAAAACATGTTAGACTCATAAATGAAGAGAAGCTACCTTTAATATAGTTCAAGAAATTGATGAAAAGGAAAACTATTCTAGCAATGATATGAAATCAAAATAGTGGTTTGGGGTTTTAGTTAGGATATGATGTTCCACCATGTACGTATGGTGGGCCCGAATATCCGCAAACACTCGTCACCAAGTTTTCGCCAAAAAATATCATTCCCTACAAAATAATCATGGGATCATTAGTCGATGAAGAGTGATCAAAAACTAAATTACTATTATATCACTATAGAATAATAATAACTTTAAAGTACCTGGAAGTTTGGATACTTTTAAGGGAACGCCTTCATCGTCGCTGATGATCAATACGCAATCCTTCACCGTTCCCGTACTAGGAACACGGGAACATCCAGGAAATGATGTTGCATCGGGACTTGTTGCATCTCCTATTGCAAAAAATGAAAACCATTATCAAATGCCTCTAAGAAATAATACTTCAAGGGAAATAAATTGGTGCAGAGTACCCATGGCACAAACACAATCAAGGGATCTACATCGTAAACACATAACAAAAGAGAGAAAAAGAGGGATTTGTGTACCAGTAGATGGTGCAACAGTTGGTGCATTTAGGCTGTGTGTTGTTGACATGGCAGTCGGCAAGACATTTGTGGCTGTCCTGGATGGAGGCGGCGTTGTCATATCATCATGGAAAGGAGCTGAAGATTAAAATTGTTAGAGCATGCATAAATATAGAACGCGTGGACTAGCATGGACAAGATTGTTAGAGCATTAAAAAAAAAGATTGTTCGAGCATGTATTGTCAATGATTATGATCATTCCTATATATATTCAGTGGAAAACACAAGTGGGGAATGGAACATGTGATCTACCTGAACCACTTGCAATACCGGCCTCATCATGGGAATGGGGTTCAAAATTACGCAAATAACTCTGTAAAGACAATGCATCCATATTTTAATTAATGTCATAAAAGAGCATAACATAAAAACCATTATTGAACTCTTGTAATAATTAAAAATTTCATTAATACTTACTTTAAAGTTTTCAGAAGTGCGCAACAACTCAGCTGCCCTGTCTTTTATTTCCTGAGTCTGAGGATGTATGGATACCAAACGTAGAAGTTCTTTCCCAATTTTCTTTAGCAGCTTTTTAATGGAACCGATCGGGTCATCGGTCTCTGCTAAATCAATAAAAAAAGGGTCCACAAGGGGGGACTCCTGAGGGACTGCAGGTTGCTTTCCCTCTCTCCGACCACCGGCCCTCTGTGACAACAATAGTATTAGTATTATCAAAATTACTCCAAAACAATGAAGAAAATAACATTAAAAAAAATAACATTTTGCTTCTATCTAGTTTGCACAATTACAATGAATTTTACCTGCTCATGTGTAGATGAGCTAGGAATATCGTCACCATCACCTTCAGGCGGTTGCTCCATATTGTGCCCCTGTGTCAAAGATCAAGTATAAAAATGTTAGCCAAAAATTTAATAACTAAATGGTATGTTGGAGTCATTGATTAGAAGTTGGTTTAATAGTATGTACCACCCCCATGATAGTAGCCTCGTTTGTATCTATGCGGTTCAAATTGTAATCAATAAGCAGCTCTTCCCCTGCACGTATTGATTTTATCGCACAGATGAATACACGATTTCCCTCGCGCGCCTCAAATATGCAATTGGGTTGCTTTATAGTTGACCCAGGTCGTGTACTATTTATAAAACCCGCAATATTCCCTGTTGCTTTTGGCCTTCCATCAATGTATATAGCCACACTTTTACTTTGATTATTGTCTTGCTGTTGTATATAATTTGCCGAGAGTGCATACCTACGCATACTTTTTTTATATTGAACAATATGCATCCAACTTTTGTAATCGTAACATGGTCCAACATACTCCATCAATTCAGAAACTTTGTTGTAAGACACCTTTATGCCATCCATAGAAAATAGGCCCAAACCATGTAATGATGATGGTGCTATGCGATATATCCTCTCATTAACACAAAAATCAATGTTTATTGGAGGAAGTTCCTTGGGTACCCAATGTTTCTGTAGATGTTGGTACCTCAAGGGCACCTCGATGTCGCCTTTCGTCTCATCATCATAAGAACATGACCCCCCTTGAGCAAGGAAAAATTTCATGTGTTTATTGAATTTCCTTCTAGTCCTTTGACCTCTACTTAATCTCCCTATTCTAGATAAACTGCATGTCTCACTTTCCTCTTCTATTCCTATATTTCCCTCACTCGAGGAAGACACTTCTGACAAATACCTATTTGCTGGTACCTGCAAATGGGAGAGATCTTAGAAGACATCAATCTTACTATTGATAAGTGTATTAAATAGACTTTCTATAAGGTGTATTGACTTATACCTGTCGATCCATGAGACTGTGCGGGATGCTCTTGAAAGGGGTTCAATTTCTTGCAAATGTAATTCAATTATCGTGAGCATAATCACATCATAATCATAATCACATCCATCATAAGCATCACATAAAAATTAAAAACATTAAAACGTACACATTATAACACTTATAGCTTTTAAATAGATAATGAATAAACTATGTAACCATTTAAGACAAATATATTTCTATCAAGAAATGAATATTAAATACATTAAGGATTGATGGCATATCTTTAAATTTCATCATCATCATCATCATCCTCATCATCATCATCATCATCATCATCATCATCCTCGTCATCGTCGTCATCATCATCGTCCTCGTCGTCGTCGTCGTTGTCGTCATCATCAACATCATCATCATCAACATCAACATCATCTTCATCATCATCATCAGTAGCAGCATCATCTTCTTCTTCTTCTTCATGAAAATTTGTCTCAGGAACATCATCCAATAATTGTCGATCGTGATCATCATCTACATCATCTTCTACTTCTTCGGTATCTTCTTCTTCCATCGCATTATACTTTATCGGCCTTCCTCTCGGTTCATGTCTAACAACAAATGACCAACCCGGTTTATGTGAAACCTCTGAGTAAAATACCTGTTCACATTGGCTTGGAAGAACATAGGGCTCATCCCCAACTGGCTCAAACGACCTTGTATTAACCATTGTAAATCCATTATCATGTTCAATAACAGTTCTATTAGGATCATTTGGATTAAGTCGTAGCCTGTACCATTTGACAACGAAGAGTACTAATTTGAAGGAACTAAAGTCGCACTCAAATATATCATCCAAAATGCCATAGTATTGATTTTTAGACTCTTGAGGATCTAAGTCATTTCTAGATGAAATATTAGTCACTTGAAAGACTGCAGTTATTCCAGAATCACAAGTTTTCTTCGTGTCATCCAACACTTTGACGCGAAATTTTTGACCATTACAGAACATACCCTTGTGGTGTTTAACCTGCAATAATATGTGAAACATGTCAAAATTATTATATCGTGAGTTGATAAACATACGGGTGATTAATAATTTTGTACGTACCTGGAAATCTCTTAAACCATATGCTAAATCTATTTCCCTTTGCGTAACATTAGAATCTCCATTACGATGAGCTTCTTTAACCAATGAAGATACACCTTCCCATGTTAATGTGTGACCAGAATGTTGACATCGTTCAATCCATACCGTCATCCAATCAAGATTGTTTGCAATATACAAATGTAGTGCATCCCACTCTCGAGCAACTGTACAAAAAAAAAATAGACGACTTACAACCGATTTATTTTGAAGATTAAGAAATAATTTATTACAATAACATCTTATAATTTATTACCTGTCACTTTCCTCAATCTACCTTTCCCCATCAAGTACTCCCCTTTGAATTTTTTAAAAGGGTCGAGATCCCAAATGCGATCTACATGGATATTTGAAGCAAACTTAGGAAGATATTCAGTAATGTACACCATAGTCTGGTATACCATGTATCCCTCTACCATAGAACCTTCAGGATGTGCTCTTTGTCGAACCAAAGCCTTCAAAGATTTCAAGTGCCTCTCAACCATCCACATTGACCTAGTGTGTGCAGGTCCACACAATTCAATCTCCTCAACTTGGTGTATGAGGTAGTGTTCTTGTGCATTGAAAAAAGTTGGAGGTAGACACTTTTGCATTTCACACAATAAATGAGGAATTCTTCTCTTCCAATAGTTTATATCTTCTTAATGGATTTCTTTAGATGACAACCACCTACATTAAGAGATTCAAGTCACAAAAAATATATAAATACGAGACTTTACAAAATAATATACAATAGATTACATAGCAAGAAAAACAAATCGTGAATATAATAAATATATACAACAAATTGAACAGATATTACTGCTTACCTCATGTATTTTCCAAGATCATATATCACTTGTTTGATGTTATTGTTGAAGTGCTCTGGGAGAGATAGAGGTAGCACGTACTGCAATAATTATAAACCAATCATTTCATTATTTTCTAACATAACATAATGAATAGTACACGTAGTTTATGAATATATTGTAAATACAGAAGAACATAACTTACCTTGATGAAAGTATGCCAATCATGCGTTTTGAGCCCTGGCCCAAATTCACTTTTCTTTGATATGAGATTGCTTATGTTCCCAGCAAATCCTGTGGGAAATCAAATTTTTCGTATGACTTCTTTTATGGCATCACTTTGCTGCTCCGTTAATAACCAAGGAAGGGCACTTATATTAATCTGATCTCTATTGCTATTTGAGTGAATGAAATTCTTCAGTGCATGATTGGATTCATGAATGTCATTACAAATTTTGACAATTTTTTCTTTGTCACGCCTTCCATCCAGTATTTTCCACAATGTCTCTGTTATATTCTTTCCAACATGCATAAGATCAAACAAATGCACAATTTGTAGGTCCTCGTAGTAGGGCAACCTACTAAATTGTCTGGGATAGCTTTTTAGTCCCTTTGGAAGGTTGTCAGTAGTGCCTTGACGACCTTCACGATCATCAATTACATAATTAGTAAACAAAAATCATAATAGAAATATATAAATTACAAACATAAACCATTAAGTGGAACGACATTACCTCGATGATTAATTCTATTATATTCCAACTTCCATAGGCGAGGTGTCATTCTTCGTGGCTTTGATGTAGTCTCTTCTTTCCCATTGAAAAGATGTTTTTCCATACTTCGATACTTATGATTCCTGTGGAGGAAGTGTCTGTACTCATCAAACACATGCTTTCCTAAACTTTTTGAATGACGAGATTTCATCTTTGGACCACAAACTGGACATGCAAATTTTCCCTTTGTTTGAAGACCTACAAGATAATGATATAATTGGATTATTAAATATGTTGATTTTTATAATTAGAATTATCATGCGCAACTTGAATTCACTATAACATACCACAAAAATGTGTTAGCCCTGGGGCATCATGTATTGTCCATACAAGTATTGCATGGAATCAAAATTGTCTTTGTCCTATTGGTCTAGACACGTCATACATAGTGACACCGTTCCATAACTCCACCAACTCGTCAATAAGAGGCTCAATATATACATTCATATCTTTAACTTGATATTTACCTACTTTAATGAACAGTAACATTACATAATTATTGTGACCATTTTACTGTAAGATTTGTAAGTACATGTAAATTAATAACTATCAAATGATAAAATACCTGGAACAATCATTGCCAACATAATGTGCTCCCTCTTTATTGACATCCATGGAGGAATGTTATTGTTGATAACAAAAACAGGCCACACCGAGCAAACAGATCTCATCTCTCCAAATGGATTGACACCATCCGCTGCCAATGAAAGCCTGAGATTACGAGGTTCTTCTTTGAAGTGTTGCCACTTTTCCTCTATGTGCATAAATGCCGAACCATCCGCAGGGATTTGAATAATGTCATCTCGACTTCTATTGCGTGCATGGTAATCCATAAATTGTGCCAAGCTAGTACACCTGAATAATTGTCGCATCCGTGGAATAATGGGGATGTAACGAAGAACCTTGTGAGGCACCTTTTTTGTTATTCGATCTGTTCGATATCTACTCGTATGACATACAGGGCATTGTGTTGCAAATTCATGTTCTTTATAATATATAATATGATCATTGGGACAAGCATGTATTGCTTGATACTCCATTCCAATATCTTTCATAATAGCAGATAATTCTCGATATGAGCGAGGTAGAATATTTGATGGTGGTAACAAAAACTCGCCTATCAATCTACAGCAAAAAATATAAGTTGTTAATATAAACAATATTAGTGGTACATTATTCACCCTTTGTTAACTATAAAGACATATATGACATACCTTAACATACGTGACATTGTTATGTTGGATAAACCATTCATAACCTTCAAGTTCAACAACAAAAATACAGCAGAGAGAAGAGTTGTTTGGGAGTCTTTGTATAGGGGCTCGTATGCCTTCTCAAGTAGAGGTACATCAAGGCTATCATCATCATCATGATCAGATCCGCTTGGACTAAATGTGTCATGGATCAATGTATTTATACCATCATCTTCAATTGTGTTTTCTGGCGCATGATCGTCATCTTCCATGGGATCATTATCTTCACCTTGGATATTCGTACCCCCATGTGTAATACCCCAAAAATGGGCTATAAGTTCATTAACCTCCTACATCGACAAATTCGAACGAAATCGACATCAAAGTCCTAATCTAAGGCACATCTAAACATCATCGAATCATAATTGATTATCTTAAATTTTGCATCGGGGAATATTCCTAGTAATATTCCTAATTATCTTAATTATCTTTAATTTTATAATTATTTGGCAATAAATCACATTTATCCTAAAATTTGATTAATTGAATATTTTCATATTTAATTAATTAGATTTAATATTTGCCACTTAATTATGTAATTAAATTTAATTCTATCTATTATTAATTGTATTATTTAATTTTGACAATAAATCAAAATTCTTATCTTTAATTGATTAAATTCTTATTTAATTAATTAAAGCATGTTGTCATTATTTAATAATATAATTTTTAATAAAAATTTGGTAAAATAGTTAATTAACCCATAAATTAATTATTTATTTTCAAAAATCAGTTGAGTTGAGGATAAATCACTTTATTTATTTATTTAATTCTTAATTATTATGCATATTCAAAAGAAACAGTTAAACTCCAAATCAGAAAATCAATGCAAGTTATTGACTTTTTGGAACTCAACATCCTTTTGGAGTTCAAAAAGCTGATCTAAACTCTAATTTGAGTTAAAAAGCTGTTTTTGCATGTTTTTGCATGATTTTGAGAATTAACTATCTTTTATGATCAGATAACTCAAAAATCAAGATGAGTTAATTTGAGTGATTTATGGCTTTTATTCATGCACCTCCAAAGCCCTGGATTTCTATAAATTAAGGCTTTAGCTCTTCACAAATCATCTCATATTTTGCACAATCACGCTGGAGAATTGGAGGCTGAGGAATCAACTTGCGAATTCAAAGCTTTGTGAGATCAATTTCAATTGCATAGTTTTTATATCTTAGCATAGAATTTCATAGTTTTCATATCATTGTTAGAATCTTCATTGTTAGATCATTTAGCATTCATAGCATATCAATTTCATATTAGCATTCATATCATATCAATTTATCATTCTTATTGCATCATAAAATATAGATTAATTGCATTCAATTTCATATCCATCTTTTGCATTCAAATCCTTCATTTAGGTGTCGTCTAGGTCACTGATCTCGATAACAATCTGAGAACATTAATCTCGCACCTACTAGAAGGCAGTAAATCGCTTGGTTAGATAGCTTTCAATTTTGCACGATTTTGATTATAGCTAACCTCTAATGTTTTACTGAGTGTTGTGTTTACAGATCAAGTATAATTTTCACACACACATTTCTGGCGCCCACCGTGGGGCAACCCACCTTTGCATGCTGGTTTTGATTTTTTTGGGAGCTAAAACCCCAAAGTTTGAAAGATTTAATTTTATCTCTCAAACGGCTTGGAATTTTGATGTGAAATTTTTTTTGCAAGTTGGTAACATGTCATGGAAACTACAGTAAAAAATTTAAAATTTTCTGAGATGTTTTGAATTTTTAATAATTTTTTCTTGAAATTCCGGAAAAAATTAATATCTGACGCAAATCAGCATATTTTTCAAAAAAATTTATATTTTCGGAAAGCTCTTTAAATTCTACAGGGGGTCCATTCTTTGTGTTTTAAATTTGGACATGATATCATAGCTCAAATAGTCAATTTACAAAAACTGGTCTGTATTGATAAAATGGGTCTCTAGGGCACAAATGAAGAGTTTTTTCTAAAATTTTTGCATTTTTGGAAAGCTCTCTATTTTTTAGCAGGGGTCTCTATTCTGAATTTCTATTTTTGTGGCCAAAATCATATCAAAAAAATTAGATCTTGTTGACTAGGTCAAATGCAGCAAAAAAAATAAAGTTTTGTGATGGGTATGCACTTATTTTTTTTACATGGTTCAATGAATGATATGAGTTGTCATTTGGGTTGATTGCTGGTTATTATTACTGATAATAATTGATTTTTAGAGCTAACCCTATGGTTTTCATAAGTTGAATATATTTTGCATATCTTGTTTGCTTGTTTGCTTGTTGGAGAGTTCGTCACTTGCTTGCATGGAAAAGCTCAACAAAAATTGCTAAAAATCAAGTAAAATCTACTAAGCGCATTGCAAGGATCCCAGGTATTCTCCTTCATCTAATAATATTTTGATTTGGGACTTAAAATAAATCTCTTATGTGTCAAGCTTGTGTGCATCTTTTCATGCTTTTGATCTATTTCTACACACTTGCAAAATTGATACTAGGTTGTGAACCCTTAAGGATTCATTAAGTAGTCTTAGAATACTTGTGATTGATCTTGATTGCTATCTTGGGTTATTGGACTCGCTAATCCGCCGGCCCCTCATTTCCGCCCCGTGGTTGCAATCTCAGCGCCATAAAGGGGAGGGGTCAACAGGACAGAAGCGTTAAATGTTCCACTTGGCAACCCTTTTGTGCTTTTAGGAACTCCCTTATTTTCTAAGTTGTGGACTCGTTTTTAGCTTGTGTGAGGTGTTAAGTGTTCCACCTTGTGGACTCATTTCATATTCGCTTTAAACGTTAAGTGTTCCTCTTTCTACTTTTTGGATGCTTTTGGTAGATTTGCTTTCGGAACATACATCTGTGCTCACATAATAATTAGGCCCTATGAACACTATTTGTGATTCTTGAGAGATTGGATTCCTAGCGAAATCCTTCTTGACGATAGAATCCTTGTAGGTAGGGAGGATACTTAGTGCGTTTCACATTCAACTTAATTAGTGAGTCTTCTCTTATTGATCGACACATTCTCTCTCCGGAGAGGTTGATAGATCATGTGGGGTTGATATCACAAGCTTTGGTGAATCAAAATTGGTTAGTGCGTCTTCTCTTATTGATTGATACATTCTCTCCCCGGAGAGGTTGATAGATCACGTGGAGTTGATATCACAGACCTTGGTGGAACAAAACTTTGTCTTAGCGTGTCGGATTAATCTGCTTGCTTTGTTTGGGTTAAAAGTGAAGAGGTGTCAAAACCTTGAATCTGGAGCCAAGTCCCCTTGTGGTATACTATTGTGAGTCATCTTTAGAGAGGGTTAACCGTAGCGGACAATCCCTTCACAGGGCAAACTGCGTTGACGGAACCTCAAGCGGTAATAGCCATTTTCGCCATGGTAGTGACAACCGCTATATAAATGTCCTTGTGGAAGAAATCTCCACGGGTATGGTTCATTGTTGGGTTGTCAGATCTCCCTAGCAGCTCTTGAAGATTAAGTTCTCGGACTGTGTCAAAACCCTGGTGCGCCGGGATTGGAGTTCACCCCTTTGAATCATAAAAGTTACAGAGTCAAACCATTACTAAAAACCCTAGAGAGGCCAATTTTTTACTTTCAGGTATATGTGCATTATTGCAAAACTTTTTCAGAACATACACAATTAGTACTCTCAGGGATTAGCACAATTTGGTCACTTGATTGTTCATGCGCAAGGTTGCTTTTTCCCTTGTTCATTGTTTTCAGACGTGCTTGGAATCACTTGCTTGCTATTCTGCATGCTTATTTATCTACTTGGCTATTAAAAACGATCAAATCTGGTATAACCTTCAAAATCTGGATAATACAATTTCCAAACAATCCAAAACTGAAGACCTTACATTTTGCAAAAAAATTGACGTAAAATCTTTCTGGAGTCAAAAGTCATTTCAGGAAGTCAAAAGTCATACGAGTTTTGTCAAGTGTCGTTTCAGTATTACCCAACTGTTGTATGAGTTTAGCAACTGTCATTTCATAGACTACCCAGTGTCGTGCGAGTCTGCAGAGTGTCGTTTGGAAAAATTTGAGAGAGTTGTCAGAAATTGTCAAATTGCAAGATATCCAATGTTTCCAGCCTAGTTCCAGAATCTGTCAAAAATATCATTGTGTCAGGAATAGAGCAATAGCTATTGAGAATCAGTACACATGTCTCAAAGAATCAGTAAACAAGAGGAAGAAGCTCTGATTGCCACTATAATGAAACAGATACATGCTATGCAAGTTCAGCTTGACAAACTTGGGAAAGAAAAGGAACCTCTATACTCTTTTCCATTTGATAAAGACTTGTACATGTCACCATGCCGCCGAAAAAAAATTGAGCAATATGATACCTCTTCCACGGAGAGTGACACATCTAGCTTTGAAGACTATGATGACTATGATGACAGAAAATGTAATGATACCTATGACACCTCTGTTCCTAAGAGTCCTCCTCATCGTTCATTCCTACTTACTACAAATGGGCCATCACATTGGATAGATCGTGATGGTGATCCATATGATTCTGATTTTGAAAGAGACTTTGATGGCTTTTGTGGACAATACCTTGATGATGATCCATCTACTACTGCTGAGGACTATAAAATACATCGTGCTAGCTTGAAACGTCAATACTATAAGGATCTCTCCTCTAAGAACTCTCAGGCTGAAAATAAAGATTACACTCTCAAGCAAGATCATGTTAATGTTGGACCTTTTTCTTGTGATGGTTCCCTTCTATCCCCTACTTCCTCCAATATCCATACATTTCTTAAAGCTTCTGAGTCTTTCAAATCTTTCACAGAACCTTCATCTGACACAAGCCCTGATACTTTTCATGTGGTTCCCCATAGTTATCCCCCAGGGCTACCTATTGAAACTCAAGCTAACCTTCACTTGGCTGCAAAGACTTTCAATAATGATAAATATAAAGAGCCTAAGCCTTCATATGCTATAATCCCTACTTCAGCTAGTCCTCCACCATCTCTTCCAAAGTCATCCGTACAATCCCAACATGCTTCCTTGTCCTTAGAAGTGGCTCGATGTCAAGAGGACTCTAAAAATGATAAAGAAAAGAACATAAAGAAAGATCAAGATCAAGAACCCTCCATGTCATCCACTCCTTTTTCTGATGTCTCTTATCCACCTCAGGGTTCTTTTGATCTTGTACCCCCTTTTTCATGCATTCCACCATGTCTTAAGTCTTCTCTTAAGCAAGATCAAGCTACTACTTACACTGTTGAGCTTATTGACAATCAAAATCACCTTACTACATTTGCACTTTCCAAAGATGATACTTCCATTAAGGTTGGTAAAAATAGTGTTCCTTCCAATGTTAAGCCTATTGAAAATCAAAAGAAAAATTATGTGCTTGTGCTATCCAAAGATCCTTGTCAAGATCAAAGTCTTCCATCTTCTTGTTCTACCACTCCATGTTCACTTCCACTTTCTACTCTTCCTAAGTCTTCGCAAGCTTTGAATGATCCTATCAAAGAAAATGCTCTTATTCAAGATGTCCATGAGTCTATTGAAAATTCTAATGCTCACTCTAAAGATGTTGATATCCTTGGTTGTCATATAGATGCTGATGAACTTATTGATTATCCTTTTGTGTCTTCCACTTCCATCCTTGGACCTCTTCCACCACTACTAAAGGCTTCATGCCTTCCTTCCATCTTGGGTCCTTATGTCCCTTCACTTTCCCCTCCTAACTCTCCTAGTTCACCATCCATCTTGGGTCCTTACATACCTCCATCTCCCATCTTTCCTCAAGATCAACATAGATGCATACCCTTGAATCCTTTTCATCCACCCACCCATCTAAACCAGTCATATCCTCCTCCTTCTTCCACAAGTCCCAAGTCCTTTGGAAGTAACTTGAATGTTCAATACAAGAAAAAGAAGCAATACAAGAATCCATCAAAAAAAGATCACCATGTCTCCTCTAATAGACATGGAAACATAAAGTCAAAAGAGATATCTAAGAAAAAAATTACAAGACAAGTATGGGTTCCAAAATCCATCATTGAAGATATTATCTCTAAATCATCAAAAGGAAATAAAAATCCTAAGGCTATATGGATTCCAAAGTCTCTCTTGAAAGAGTCTGGTGTTGAGCAAAAAGTGAAATTGACATTCAAGCTTCCAAAGGCTTCCACTTCATCTCCTTCCAAAAATATTCCTCCATTCCATGTGCCGAAACATCAACCTCTACTATCCATTCGCCATATTCCTTCACGTATTCCTTCATTCACATTTCCTCCACCCTCTCGCCACCCTTCAAGGTATGTGTTGACGTTGATCTTGCCTTCTTTTCCACCTACCCTTTTACAATCCTTCCATGCATTATCCTTTTACCTTCTATCATTTTTCCTCATTTTCCTATTCCTCCTATCTTCCAACCTCACTCGATTTACATAAAACCTTATCCTCCATTTTTCTCTTCCATCTCCCTTTCCCTATCAGCATCTTTGAGCATATCATTTTGAATCCTTGGCATATCATGGTTTATCCTTTCAAGGAGCATTATCTAAAAAGCTTGCCTTCTTCCAATAAAGAAATAAAAAATTAAAAAAAATTGAAAATGTGCCTTGGTGAAAACCTGGAAGCAGGCGCCTTGGTAGCAAAAGTAAAGAGAAATAAATTCATCTTATGGTGAAAACCACTTCCTTGTGGCACCTTGGATAAGTACCATGATGAAAACCTGGCAATCAGGCATCATGCGTAGTTCTTCTACATATTTCATCCATTCCATCTTCTCTCTTTGATCTTGACAATGTTGATCTATACACGAATATTTGGCTATTTTGTGAGCTATCTTACGGTGATCTTGCTTTCATTCCTTCCATGTTTAGCCTTCATATCCATCTTCCTCCATTTATTTTCGCCTATCGCTATCCTTTTCCCCTTTGGTCTTGATCTAATAAAAAAAAAAAAAAAGAGTAAAACACAGTGCTATGAAGCCTCTTGACATGTCTACTCCTTTGGATTGCATTCTTTCCTGCTCTTGCATTATGATTTTGTGCTTATCCTATGCTAGCCTTTCATTGCTTGTCCAAATGCGCTTTACATGACAATTTTTCCCTAGCTTGCGTATTCTTGAGGAGTTTCTCCTTGAGGATTTCTTCCCTTCATTTTCCTTCATTCTCTTATCTTCCATCTCTTCCACCAGCTTGTCAATCCCTCTTGTTCTCCACCTTGCTAGACATTGGGATTGCATGATATGATCTTGCTTGGGAGTTTGCAATGGAAAAAGATGCTATCAAGTATATCAAGTATCATAACAATTATCAGAACAAGCATCAGAATCAGTATCAGAACAAGCATCAGAACCAGTATCAGAATAATTATCAGAATTAGTATCAGAATCAGTATCAGAACCAGTATCAGAATGAGTATTAGAACAAGTATCTGAACAAGTATCAGAACACCTATTGGGGCTACACCTTTTTCTTTAGTTTATGGGTCTGAAGCGGTACTGCCTATTGAGGTTGAAATCTCATCACTCAGAATCAAAATGCATGGACTTGTCACTGATGAAGACTACAGAGTGTCTAGGTTACAAGAACTTGAACTACTAGATGAGCGCAGACAAGCAGCGTATGATCATCTCAGAGTGTATCAGAAAAGAATGTCTAGAGGATACAACAAGAAAGTCAGACATAGAGAATTTCAGGTTGGTGATCTAGTGTTGAGAGAAAATCCTAAAAATCAATCACATCGAGAATGCAAGGGGAAGTTCGAACCCAACTGGCTGGGTCCCTTTGTAATCACTGCTACTTTTGGCTCTGGTGCCTATCAACTCTCAACAACTGAAGGAGAACAGCTCTGAGAACCAATCAACGTTCTCCATCTGAAGAAATTCTACGTCTAAGGCATTTAGTGCTTGGTAAATGTCCTGAAAAAAATCTTAAAAATCAGAAAAAGTCCTGAAAAAATGAACATCTTGGTGAAAACCTAGCAATAGGCGCCTTGATGATTCGCAAAAAAATCAAAAAATATCAAAAGTACAAAAAAATCAAAAAATATCAAAAGTACAAAAAAATCAAAAAATATCAAAAATTCAAAAAAATTGAAAAAAATGAAAAATACAAAAAAATAAAAAAAAAGTGCCTTGGTGAAAACCTGGAAACAGGCACCTCGGTAGCAAAAATAGAATCTCTACCAAGATGGTGAAAACTCGGCAAACGGGCACCACTTGTTCCAAAATGCTCCATCTATCAGCACAATCTTGGTCTTTCCCAGCTTTCAGTCTTGCTTTAGTTTGTACATATCTCCCGGTTTGTTTCTGCATATCCTGGTTTCAATAAGTCGGTCTGTACACCAATCAGCTCAAGCGTCTGTATCCATCAATGTTCAAACTTGGGGGCAATCAATGTCATATCTTATAGTCTCCAATGTATCTTAGACATGTCATATCCACTCAGAGTCCTTTGAAGCTTCAAGTTGAGTCAGTCAGTCAGTCTCGTCTCCAGAAAAGATTTTGCATCAACAACAATCAAACATCAAAACTCAACTGAAAACAATCTGTGCTTTTCATGCTTTATCTCCTTGTATGCTTACTGATTCGCATTGAGATTTTTGCATATTGTGTCCCTTCGAGCTCTTCGATGATGTCTTTTATAGGATTTAGAGAGTGATGACTGGGGGCATAATCTTTTCTTTGTCTTCTGCTTGTATGTGAAAATCTAACAGCTTTGGAAATTTTGGATTGAAATGGTGTCCGACTGTAAGAGCCTCTATCTCGAATTGGATGGCCATGCGTACCTCGACCATTGATACCCAAAAAAATTCAAGGAAGTTTGATCTAACTATTGTCTTTTTGAGTAAGTTCTTTCTCCTACTGTGGAATGCAATCTTGCCTAAGGATGTGAATGATAAAGGGTCACTATGGGTAATTCACATTGGATTTAGAATGATCTCTTGACTGTTTGATGTGTTTGTAATGCAAGGCGTACTCAGGTCATCACAATGTTTATGTTTTGATGCTTGTACAAATTGCTATATCAAAATGGACATGATAATCAGGTCATCCTGGCGTTTGTGCCTTGATGCTTATATCTAATCCGACATTCAACAACTAAAATCAATATTCATATGTCCATGGTTGTTTGACCAGTGGGTGTTGTATTGATTCTTGCACATACAAATCGATATTCATATGTCTATGGTTTCATGGCTAGTGGGCATTGTATTGATTTATCCGGTTACCTAAAAGTTCAATGATGATAACAAATCGACACATGATCAGTGACTAGGTCCTAGGTCTTAGGTTGCATTTCATTTTGCATGTCTCATTGCATTTTGCATGTTTACATGATCTCACAATGATTAAATGAACTTCAATGCTTAAATGATTCTTCAAATCGCATCTTCAAATCTAACAAGAGCTGAATCTCACACGAAGGTTCCTCCAATGAAATAGCAAGTAGAATCCTTTTTCGGGATCAAAATTCAAATCTGAGATCATTCATATTATTAACTACTTGCATATTTGACCTTCAATCATCACAGAAATCTAGTATTCAACTTAACTGATTATCTTACATCACACTATCAAAATTTCAACTTGGTCAACCATGGTCAACTCATGGTCAAACCTAGTCAAACTTGGTCTTTTAGGACCTCCAACGATGCAGAATGCGTTCTCGGATGTAAATAACCACTTCTCAGATCAATTAACATGCTTCTAAACTATCAACGCTGACTTTTCTTGTCAGATTTCAATTTTAATCCCGAAGGGGGCATGCTATTGCACATCATTCAAAGTCTGTAAATCAAATTCTATCGATCAAGTCTATCAATATCTTTCATCAGTGATCAAGACAAACAATCACGTCTAGTTACTGATTCATCAAAAGTCCTCATCGCTCGAGGCAAATCTATCATCACTTGGGGCATATCAGATTCATCAAGATCCATATCAATCTGATATTTTCTTAATCTTGTAAACTGTATCAATTTTTGCAACCATCAGATCATAGTGTTCTTTCCTTGGTTCTTCGGCAACTGAAGGATTCGGATGTGATACTTGCTAGTTCTGCTAAGACAATCGAGTCTAGAACGGGTCACTCACTTCTTATCAATCCTAAGGTTCAGAATCAGGCATTTTGACACTTTTTCGCAATCATAGGTTCATCGCTGCTACAGTGAACATTATCTTTGGTCATTCAAGACCTATTATCTCCATCTCAACTCAATATCAATCAGCTTCTATCTCATATCAATTATCAATCTCAAACATCAGTTTCATATCTCTATCAAACACAGACTATCTTTGAACCACTGCGCTTCGCACAGTAATTCAAAGAGGGGCAAAATGTAATACCCCAAAAATGGGCTATAAGTTCATTAACCTCCTACATCGACAAATTCGAACGAAATCGACATCAAAGTCCTAATCTAAGGCACATCTAAACATCATCGAATCATAATTGATTATCTTAAATTTTGCATCGGGGAATATTCCTAGTAATATTCCTAATTATCTTAATTATCTTTAATTTTATAATTATTTGGCAATAAATCACATTTATCCTAAAATTTGATTAATTGAATATTTTCATATTTAATTAATTAGATTTAATATTTGCCACTTAATTATGTAATTAAATTTAATTCTATCTATTATTAATTGTATTATTTAATTTTGACAATAAATCAAAATTCTTATCTTTAATTGATTAAATTCTTATTTAATTAATTAAAGCATGTTGTCATTATTTAATAATATAATTTTTAATAAAAATTTGGTAAAATAGTTAATTAACCCATAAATTAATTATTTATTTTCAAAAATCAGTTGAGTTGAGGATAAATCACTTTATTTATTTATTTAATTCTTAATTATTATGCATATTCAAAAGAAACAGTTAAACTCCAAATCAGAAAATCAATGCAAGTTATTGACTTTTTGGAACTCAACATCCTTTTGGAGTTCAAAAAGCTGATCTAAACTCTAATTTGAGTTAAAAAGCTGTTTTTGCATGTTTTTGCATGATTTTGAGAATTAACTATCTTTTATGATCAGATAACTCAAAAATCAAGATGAGTTAATTTGAGTGATTTATGGCTTTTATTCATGCACCTCCAAAGCCCTGGATTTCTATAAATTAAGGCTTTAGCTCTTCACAAATCATCTCATATTTTGCACAATCACGCTGGAGAATTGGAGGCTGAGGAATCAACTTGCGAATTCAAAGCTTTGTGAGATCAATTTCAATTGCATAGTTTTTATATCTTAGCATAGAATTTCATAGTTTTCATATCATTGTTAGAATCTTCATTGTTAGATCATTTAGCATTCATAGCATATCAATTTCATATTAGCATTCATATCATATCAATTTATCATTCTTATTGCATCATAAAATATCAAAAATATAGATTAATTGCATTCAATTTCATATCCATCTTTTGCATTCAAATCCTTCATTTAGGTGTCGTCTAGGTCACTGATCTCGATAACAATCTGAGAACATTAATCTCGCACCTACTAGAAGGCAGTAAATCGCTTGGTTAGATAGCTTTCAATTTTGCACGATTTTGATTATAGCTAACCTCTAATGTTTTACTGAGTGTTGTGTTTACAGATCAAGTATAATTTTCACACACACACCATGTTCCTCCATATCATGTACTTCCCTGGGGAGATCAACCTATATAAAATTGATTAACATAAATAAACCATGATCTTCAACTCATCATCAAGTGATTTCATATGTATATAAATTGTTAAAATGATATAATGAACAACTTACCAGTGGATGACAGTCATGCCCCCCTTCAATGTGACCATTCTCCCTACAATGTCTCTTAACTATTTTGATTAGCAATCTTCTACGGTTTAAGCCCTTACAAATTTTGCAGGGACAATAACATTTTCCATCACCTTTTCTTTTCAAGTTAGACCACAATCTAGCGATTGTCTCCCTATTTTGTTCTTCACTTATATTATCTGACATGATCGTTCTTCGCAGGAAGCAAAAATTGGGCTATGAAAACTTCGGTCTACAACTTTCAGTGACTAAGCAAAATTGTCAAAAGTACACAAAACATATAAGCTACAAGGCCTTCTTTCTTAGCTCTAGAAGCTCTCTAGCAATCAAAACATATAAGCTACAAGGCCTAACAGCAATTTCAAAACATATAAGCTACAATGCAAGACATATTACATGAAATGGCAAAAGGATTAAAATATACATTAGATTAAAAAATATACAATTTTCAAACCTGAGCGCGCGGCTATAACTCATGCAATGGTCTTCTTGCTTAGCTTTAGAAGCTCTCCAGCAATCAAAACATATAAGCTACAAGGCCTAATAGCAATTTCAAAACAAGGGTCATCAAAAGAACCAAAAACAATGTGTGCAAACAATACCTTGTGAAGTGGTATAGACAATTAGAAGATGCTACTATGTGCTAGGGAACTTCTTAGAACTGTTGGTATATTCTTACAACTTGTTACACTTGGGATATTCTTCTCTGTAGATGCTACTGTGTGCCGTGGTCCAAACGGGCCCATAAATGTGGTTGAATAGCAATACATTCAAGTGGCTTACACAAGGGACAGTCACTGTGAGATATCCTCATGTGTGATTGTCCTTGTCACAAATGAGGACATCTCACAGTGACTGTCCCTTGTGTAATTGCCACTTGAATGAGATCAGTCACTGTAAAGACAACATGATAATGTACACATACAATGAGTGTACATTATCATGTTGTCTTTACAGTGGCTGCCCTCATGTTGTATATTCTTCTCTGTAGATGCTACTACGTGCTAGGGAACTTCTTAGAACTGTTGGTATATTCTTACAACTTGTTACACCTGGGATATTCTTCTCTGTAGATGCTACTGTGTGTCGTGGTCCAAACGGGCCCATAAATGTGGTTGAATAGCAATACATTCAAGTGGCAATTACACAAGGGACAGTCACTGTGAGATGTCCTCATGTGTGACTGTCCTTGTCACAAATGAGGACATCTCACAGTGACTGTCCCTTGTGTAATTAAGTATTGTGGGGAAGCATTCTAAATAACCAAAGCCGCTAACAATAAATTCAACACAGATATGTCCTCATTTCTGGGTATTTTAGCTCTCTAACAGCTGAATACCAGATTAAATAATAATGACAAAAGAAAAATAAACCCAACGTACTCAGAAATTGTAGTTGTGATTTTGCGGAGGGAATCTCTCTCGGCGCTGTTGAAAACACAAATGACAACCCGCTTGATTTCGCGGAGGGAATCTCTCTCGGTGCTGTTCAAAACACAAATGACAACCCGCTTTGTTCAAAACACAAATGATAACCCGCTTGATTTCGCGGAGGGAATCTCTCTCGACGCTGTTGAAAACACAAATGACAACGTTCCTTTTTTTTTTTGCACTTATATCCCAACCAACATAAGGTCCATTTGTAATACAACATGATAATGTACACTTACAGTGAGTGTACATTATCATGTTGTCCTTAGAGTGACTATCCTCATTTGTTGAAGAAGAAAAGCATTAATGTGGCTGAATAGCAATACATTCAAGTGGCAATTACACAAGGGACAGTCACTATGAGATGTCCTCATTTGTGACTGTCCTTACAGTGAGTGTACATTATCATGGTGTCTTTAGAGTGACTGTCCTCATTTGTTGAAGAAGAAAAGCATTAATGTGGTTGAATAGCAATACATTCAAGTGGCAATTACACAAGGGACAATCACTGTGAGATGTCCTCATGTGTGACTATCCTTGTCACAAATGAGGACATCTCACAATGACTGTCCCTTGTGTAATTCAAGTGGCAATTACACAAGGGACAGTCACTGTGAGATGTCCTCATTTGTGACTGTCCTTACAATGAGTGTACATTATCATGTTGTCTTTAGAGTGACTGTCCTCATTTGTTGAAGAAGAAAAGCATTAATGTGGTTCAATAGCAATACATTCAAGTGGCAATTACACAAGGGACAATGTCATGAGCCGTGACATATTGAACTTAGTATAATAATAAAATGATTAGATGATATATAATAATCTATTATTAACGGTATATAACAATAATATATAATTATTATCAAAAGATAATAATAATATATAGTTAGCATAATAAGTAATATGTTAATTAAATAATATTAAAATATTAATAAATAATATAATTATGATTATAATTATAATATAAATTAATAATAAATAATTATTAATAAATTATATATATTATATTATAATAATATATTAAGTAATAATATTAAATCAATTATTGATATAATAATTTTAATATATAAATAATATTAATAAACCTCTCAATATAAAACAATATGTTATCACTATAATAATATTTATTATAATATTATTAATATTACTAACATCATTAATTATAATATTTAAAATAATAACAATAACATTAATAATAATAATAATAATAATAATAACGTTTAAAGCAATATCGAATATCTGTAATCAATATACATCTACATTAAACATCTGCATTATCTATCACGATGAGGAACGAAGAAGTGATACAACAATCACTAGTCATTACACATCGATACCATGAGAGGATGATTAATGAACCAAATACTATGAAGTCAAGATCAACATGATATGAATAAGGGATAGGTCGCTATGTGTTTCAGAAGATGTATTGATAAGCAAGAAGGATAACCATTCATATATTATAAATAATCATTAATTGCACAAGTTTAGACAATGACATATCCGATAAAGCAATATCAAACATGAAGACCCGCTAGCAAATATGCACCATCACTTCCTATGTTATCATGACAATAACATAAACTAGATTGAATTCTACTATCTATATCAATAGACACCACATAGGAGGATATCGACTAAAGGATTGAAAGATTATCGATTGTCTGAGATAAACCACATCTTGTAGAAACACAAAAGCATCAGTGATTATATCACAAGCTATTGATGAATGAGGCATCAGTCATGGATAATAAGTACAATGTATCCTTAAGTATTAACAGGAATGGAAGTCAATTTGAAGATCAAACTCCATTACCAGCAATCAACCAATAAATGGACAATTATCAGAAAATGATATCGACTTATATCAGAGTAGAAAGATTGGATATCATCATAACAATATGGGATAAGGCAAGAGTTAATATCGATTGACTAAATACTAATGATAGTTAGACCAAACTAATACAAACACAATGGATGTTAACTACTGGTTGCACTACCAATTAGGGAAGATTACCTTCATAAAAAGATTTGATATTGAGTCAATCTGGGAGTTATCTATGATCAGAAAATAATGAAATAATATTATGTGAACTGTCGGATTATGGAAAGGTGTGCTTAACAAAGGGACATGGAGGAAGAAACAAGACACGTCTCATTCATAGCATCTCTTCATTTGTTAAAGACAATATAAGAATGCATTCTCGTCAGTCACTCAAGGCATCATTAGAACTTTATTTACTTATCCATATTTGGATATACTCAATAGAGCATCTGCCTTTGGCAGTTTGGTTTCAAGTTTATCATTGCAGATCAGAGACAACACCATGATTGCACAGATAGAAAGGATAGTCAGAAACAGCATCAATATTTGAAGTTGCAAGCATATAATTCAGAATCTGAAATAGCAACATATCACTCATAGCGATATTACACATTTGCATAATTACATCATCATATCAGACACAGCAAATACATTGCTGTAAGCAATACTTATTGATTGTATATCGATATTGTTTATATCAGACATACCATCATTATACTATCACTATAAGTGATAGGAAACATCATATTCATAGCATATTTCATATCATTATATCTGACAGTGCTATTAAACATATTGGTATCAATATCATCTTGCACACATATTGTGATTGAATCTGAAATAGCGGTTGATATCTTAAGTAACCTCCATTACTTAGTTTAATTGTAAGTATCTGATAGAGTAAGTCTGAGAAGTGGAGTAATTGTTCCTATTTTCCAAGTTAGCCAAAAAGGGGACATTACAGACAATCACTGTGAGATGTCCTCATGTGTGACTGTCCTTGTCACAAATGAGGACATCTCACAATGACTGTCCCTTGTGTAATTCAAGTGGCAATTACACAAGGGACAGTCACTGTGACATGTCCTCATTTGTGACTATCCTTACAGTGAGTGTACATTATCATGTTGTCTTTAGAGTGACTGTCCTCATTTGTTGAAGAAGAAAAGCATTAATGTGGTTCAATAGCAATACATTCAAGTGACAATTACACAAGGGACAATCACTGTGAGATGTCCTCATGTGTGACTATCCTTGTCACAAATGAGGACATCTCACAATGACTGTCCCTTATGTAATTCAAGCGGAAATTACACAAGGGACAGTCACTGTGAGATGTCCTCATTTGTGACTGTCCTTACAGTGAGTGTACATTATCATGTTGTCTTTAGAGTGACTGTCCTCATTTGTTGAAGAAGAAAAGCATTAATGTGGTTCAATAGCAATACATTCAAGTGGCAATTACACAAGGGACAATCACTGTGAGATGTCCTCATGTGTGACTGTCCTTGTCACAAATGAGGACATCTCACAATGACTGTCCCTTGTGTAATTCAAGCAGCAATTACACAAGGGACAGTCACTGTGAGATGTCCTCATTTGTGACTATCCTTACAGTGAGTGTACATTATCATGTTGTCTTTAGAGTGACTGTCCTCATTTGTTGAAGAAGAAAATCATTAATGTGGTTCAATAGCAATACATTCAAGCAGCAATTACACAAGGGACAGTCACTGTGAGATGTCCTCATTTGTGACTGTCCTTACAGTGAGTGTACATTATCATGTTGTCTTTAGAGTGACTGTCCTCATTTGTTGAAGAAGAAAAGAATTAATGTGGTTCAATAGAAATAAATTCAAGTGGCAATTACACAAGGGACAATCGATCACTGTGAGATGTCCTCATGTGTGACCTTTGTGAAGGCAAGTGCCAATTTGTACCCAAGTTACCAATATTGTGGCAAAAGTGGGAATGAAGCATTTAGGGGTCAAATTGGGCAAAGAAGTGTAGAAGTGGCCTATGTGAGGTCTAAATAGCCTAACTAAGTCATGGTTAGGGTCTTATGGTGTTTGAACAATAAGTTTTGAACCAAAATCCCAAAGGTTGTAACAAGTTGTCAATGTTGTCATTCACAACATTGACAACATTTGTGCAAGGGAGCATTTTTGAGTAAGATGGTTATGTAACTATATGAAACCATTGAATTAGGCATCAGATCAACTATAAGAGGCCTCCATCGATCTGTGCAAAAGGTTGGGGGGAAAAACATTTGGAATTAAGAAGATTTGTAGAGTAACACGGTTTTAGTGAATTCTTGAGTTTTTTTGTTTCTTTGTTTTCAGTTGATTAATGGATTAGATAGCTCGCAGTGTCTATTGGAAAAGTTAGTACAAGTTGTTTTTTTATTTTGTGTTGTGTTTTTTTTGAGTTTTGAAGCATTCCAACTAGTTTGTTAATTCTTTTGTTAAGTACCCTATCATTGGTTTGAACCAGGCAGGTTGAACAAATGGAGTCTTAGCTCATCATTCCATTGTCAATTTTGTACGGGCTCTTGGAATGGGTGAGGAGACTCCATGTACTATATGTTTGGAAGGAGGGGCCCTGGGAAGCTCATTTTCTATGTTTGCAATGATGTCCTAGGTGAGTCAGTTGAGCACAGTTAGGGATGACAAATCATTACAAGAAGATTACAACAAGTTGAATGCATTGGTTGCTTCAACTAAAATCTCATGGAGAGGTAGACACACATCTAAAGAAGCCCCAAGTCAAATTAGAAGATTGGTTGAGTTTCTTTGGCTGCTAAGAAAACAAACTCTTAGTCAGACTGTCCAAGTTGTGTCAAAATACTTGTTTTCAGGCATGGCTGTAGCAGTTGGTGTACAAAAAATCTAGGAGGAGAAGACCTTAGATATCTTGGAGTTCTCAATAAAGGGCATCTGAATCCTAAGCCCTTTAGGTGGCTTAATATAAACAAAAAGGCTTGACAAAGGCCTAATTGCTAGCAGCCTATTTTTGGGTGCAATTGGCATGCATGGTTTGATGAACCGGATTGAAGTACTGATGAAAAGTATAGGTGAAGGAGTAATATTGAAACCAATAGAGGTCCTAGTGGCCAGCCTCTCCATGGAGTAAAGTTCTAGTTGAATGTGTTTCAATTTGTGAAGACAAGACTAGGAGTGTCCTAGTAGCTAGATTGGTATTGAGCAGAGTTCGTTGTATTTCTTGTTGGTGTGCACTAGTTGAAGGAGTGGGATCTTGGGTAGAGATACCTAAAGAGTGTAGGGATAGTTAAGTACCCTATCAAGTCAAAACATTGGCCTAAAGAGACCCTAGTGAAGGATAGGGAGTGAGCAAGACAAAGTGTTACATCAATTAACAAGATCATTTTTTGGTAATTGTGTACATTATCATGTTGTCTTTACAGTGACTGTCCTCATTTGTTGAAGAAGAAAAGCATTAATGTGGTTCAATAGCAATACATTCAAGTGGAAATTACACAAGGGAATATCACTATGAGATGTCCTAAGTGTGACTGTCCTTGTCACAAATGAGGACATCTCACAGTGACTGTCCCTTGTGTAATTGCCACTTGAATGAGGATAGTCACTGTAAAGACAACATGATAATGTACACAAGTACCGTGAAGGTAGTCGCAAGTTAGGGCTGTTTCATTGCATACCCGAAACAATGAAGACATTACAGTCCACAAAACGTTTGTGCTTGAAAGATGAACAAATAAAATTAAACTTCTAAATAACCAAAGCCGCTAACAATAAATTCAACACAGATATGTCCTCATTTTTGGGTATTTTAGCTCTGTAACAGCTGAATACCAGATTACATAATAATGACAAAAGAAAAATAAACCCAACGTACTCAGAAATTGTAGCTGTGATTTCGCGGAGGGAATCTCTCTCGGCGCTATTGAAAACACAAATGACAACGTTCTTGTTTTTTTTGCCCTTATATCCCGATGTGATTTCGCGGAGGGTTACGGTGCTGTTGAAAACACAAATGACAACGTTCCTTTTTTTTTTTGCCCTTATATCCCAACAACATCGCAATTGCAAGTTAGGGCTGTTTCACTGCATACCCGAAACAATGAAGACGTTACGGTCCACAAAACGTTTGTGCTTGAAAGATGAACAAATAAAATTAAACTTCTAAATAACCAAAGCCGCTAACAATAAATTCAACATAGATATGTCCTCATTTCTGGGTATTTTAGCTCTCTAACAGCTGAATACCAGATTACATAATAATGACAAAAGAAAAATAAACCCAACGTACTCAGAAATTGTAGCTGTGATTTCACGGAGGGTTACGGCGCTCTTGAAAACACAAATGACAACGTTCTTGTTTTTTTTGCCCTTATATCCCGATGTGATTTCGCGGAGGGTTACGGCGCTGTTGAAAACACAAATGACAACGTTCTTATTTTGTTTGTCGTTATATCCTGATGTGATTTCGCGGAGGGTTACGGCGCTGTTGAAAACACACATGACAACGTTCCTTTTAAATTTTGCGCTTATATCCTGACAACGTCGCAATTGCGACAGTGACAAATGTATTGTCGTCGCAAATTGCGACGGTGTCGGGCTATATTTGAAAAAAAAAGAGCAAAACCACATGACATTTGCCTGCCGTCGCAAATGGCCGTCGCAAAATGCCCCCAAATGTATTAGTGTGAGTGAGTCAGTTAGTCTTGTCTCCAGAAAGGATTTTGCCCCTACAACAACGCAATCAAACATCAAACTGAAAACAATCTATGCTTTTTACATGATTTATCTCCTTGTATGCTTACTGATTCGCATTGAGATTTTTACATATTGTGTCTCTTTGAGCTCTTTGATGATGTCCTTTACAAGATTTAGAGAGTGATCACTGGGGGCATAATCTTTTCTTTGTCTTCTGCTTGTATGTGAAAATCTAACAACTTTGGAAATTCTAGATTGAAATGGTGTCCGACTATAAGAGCCTCTATCTCGAATTGGATGGCCATGCGTACCTCGACCATTGATACCCAGAAAATTCAAGGAAGTTTGATCTAACTATTATCTTCTTTGAGTGAGTTCTTTCTCCTATTGTGAAATGTGATCTTACCTACGGATGTGAATGATAAAGGGTCACTACGGGTAATTCACATTGGATTTTGAATGATCTCTTGACTGTTTGATGTGTTTGCACCGCAAGGTGTATTCAGGTCATCACAACGTTTATGTTTTGGTGCTTATACAAATTGCTATATCAAAATGGACATGATATTCAGGTCATCTTGGCGCTTGTGCCTTGGTGCTTGTATCTAATCTAACATTCCAAAAACAAAATCAATATTCATATATCCATGGTTGTTGACCAGTGGGTGTTGTATTGATTCTTGCGCATACAAATCAATATTCATATGTCTATGGTTTCATAGCTAGTGGGCATTGTATTGATTTATCCAATTACCTAAAAGTTCAATGATGATAACAAATTGACATATGATCAGTGACTAGGTCCTAGGTCTTAGGTTGCATTTCATTCTGCATGTCTCTTTGCATTTTGCATGTTTGCATGATCTCACAATGGCTGAATAAACTTCAATGCTTAAATGAATCTTCAATCCCATCTTCAAATCTAACAAGAGTTGAATCTCACACGAAGGTTCCTCCAATGAAACAACAAGTAAAATCCTTTTTTGGGATCAAAATCAAAATCTGAGATCGTTTTTATCATCAACTACTTGCATAACCGACCTTCAATCATAGCAGAAATCTAAAATTCAACTTAACTAATTATCTTACATCAAACTATCAAAATTTCAACTTGGTCAACTTATGGTCAAACCTAGTCAAACTTGGTCTTCTGGACCTCCAAATGATGCAGAATGCATTCTCGAACATGTTTAACCACTTCTCAAATCAATTAACATGCTTTTAAATCATTTAACATTGACTTTTCTTGTCAGATTTCAATTTTCATCCTGAAGGGGGCATGGTATTGCATATCATTCAAAGTCTGTAATCTAATTTGAAATCATATCTTTGCTTGAATCATATCTTTCCTCAGTAATCAAGACAACAACCACGTCTAGTTGCTGATTCATCAAAAGACCTCATCACTTGGGGCAAATCAATCATCACTCAGGGTATATCAGATTCATCGAGATCCATATCAATATGGTATTCTCCTAATCTTGTAAATTGTATCAGTTTTTGCAACTATCGGTTCAATTGTGTTATTTCTTTGATTCTTCGGTAACTGAAGGGTTCAGATGTGATACCTACGTGATTCTTCTAAAGATAATCGAGTCTGGAATCGGTCACTCACTTCTTCGCAATCATAAGGTTCAGAATCAGACATTTTGACACTTTTTCGCAATCATCGGTTCATTTGCTGTTATAGTTAACATTATCTTTGGCCATTCAGGACCTATTATCTTCATATCAACTTCAATCAAGTTTCTGTCTCATATCAATTATCAATTTCAAACATTAGTTTCAATATCATACATAGACTATCTTTGAACCACTGCGCTCCGCACAGTAATTCAAAGAGGGGCAAAATATAATACCCCAAAAATGGGCTATAAGTTCATTAACCTCTTACATCGACATATCAAACGAAATCGACATCGAAGTCCTAACCTAAGGCACATTTGCACATCATCGAATCCTAATTGATTATCATAAATTTTGCATCAAGGAATATTCCTAGTAATATTCCTAATTATCATAATTATCTTTAATTTAATGATTATTTGGTGATAAATCCTATTTATCCTAAAGTTTGATTAATTGAATATTCTTAATATTTAATTAATTAGATTTAATTCTGCCACTTAATTATTTAATTGAATTTAATTCTATTTATTCCTAAATTGTATTATTTAATTTTGACAATAAATCCAAAATCCTATGAATAATTGATTAAATTCTTATTTAATTAATTAAAGCAAGTTGTCAATTTTTAATAATATTGTTTTTGAATAAAAGTTTGAAAAATAATTGATTAACCCATAAATCAATTGTTTTATTTTTCAAAATCAGTTAAGTTGGAAATAAATCATTTTATTATTATTTAATTGATAAATTAAAACATGCACAATCAAGAAAAGCAGACAACTATCAATTATCAATTAAAGCTAAACTCTATTTTGAGTTAAACTCTGCTTTTGCATATTTTTGTGAGTTAAATATCCTTTATTTAAAAATAACTCAAAAATCAACCTGAGTTATTTGAGTGATTTATGGCTTTCTTCCATGCATCCTCAAAGCCCTAGATTTCTATAAATTAAGGCTTCAGCTCTTCTCAAATCATCTCATAATTTTGCGAGCTTACTCTGCCCAAATCATCTACGACTTGCACAACTATTTTGAAGAATTGGAATTTGGAGAATCAAAGCTTATTGTGAATCAAGGCTATTGTGAGATCAATTTGGTTTTTACATTCATTTAGATTCATTTTCATATCATTTGTTAGATTAATTGCATATCAATTTCATATCAGTTCATTCTAGATTAGATTCATATCAATTTTCATCATATCATTGCATAGAAATTTTTTTTAAAATAGATTAATTGCATACATTCTATATCCATCTTTTGCATTCAAATCCTTCATTTAGGTGTCGTCAAGGTCACTGATCTCGATACAATCTGAGAACATCATACTCGCACCTATTAGAAGGTAGTAAATCACCTAGTTAGTTTAGCTTTCAATTATTGCATGATTTCATTTTTGCTAACCTCTAATGTTTTACTGAAGTGTTGTGTCTACAGATCAGGTACAAAATTCACACACACACCGACCACCTAGGAGATAACCGACCACACTCACTAACCAAAGGAAACTGACCAACTACCAACCAACTTGGTCAAAACAAGAACCGAGCAACACGGACAAACTCCAAATTGTTTTTGGTGACACAGGGTTGCCAAGGACCCTAGATGCTCCTGCATCATCTTCCATGAGATACGAAGGATATTTTTGTATGAAGGTAGTGTAAGCTTCAACATATCGTGAAGGAGTGTTGTTTATTTGTCTCTTTTGGTTTATCTTGGTTTGATAGTCAAGTAGTTTTGGTGCTTGATCGTGTAAGCCTTTGGGCTTGGTAGGATTTGGGTATATTTATCCTTTATGTTTTTGTTATGTAAGTTTTTTTTCTACATAAATGAGGGAGGATGCCCAATAAGATTAATTGACTACATAAATTTAATATTAGCTAATAATGTATAATGAAAAAAATCAATTTGAAATCATAAAGGGTCATAATAGAAACACCAAAATAAATTGAAATAACTTATTTAAATTATGCCCATTATAATTTGAGGTCATTTTATTTAACTATATTATTTACATATATGTGCCCATGCAATTATTTTCGCTTCACCTAAAATTTTCCTAAGATATTTTGCATTGCTAATAAAAAATAAATTAATTTTTCAACAAAATTAAGTAAACAGTGTTAGTTTAGTTTTGTGTCGCCTCTCTACATCTTTGTGTCCTTTCACTGTGCAGTTATTGCGAGAAATAACTTGGTATTTATGGCTTCGGCCACTACTCACCTAATAGTTGATGCTGGTGCTGGTGTGGTTATGGATAGCAATGGCGCTGCCAAGAAAATGACATTGCAAGTTTGTTCCCAAAGTGTTTCACAAGGTATGTCTCACCCCGATATTGTTTTGCCCATACATGAGTTTGATGATGCATGTACTTGGCTTGAAACGCATACCCTTATTGACTATTTTCTGAGTCACAACCCTCCTGAACATGTTATCAAGAATTGGGTTACGAAAGCTTGGACTCCTCATGGAATCTGCCTAGATGGCATTTAAAGCCTCACCAAGGGCTTTTTCTGTTTCATTTTTCTAACCCTTCCCATGTGGATGCCATATTTGTCAAAGGACCCTGGAATCTTAGGGCTTCCCTTTTAGTTTTTCAGCGCTGGTCTTGAGACTTTCCCATCTCTGACGACAAGAAACTGAAAGTTCCTATGTGGGTCGAGTTTCCTGGTCTCCCTCTACCTTGTTGGCCATTCATGCATGCCATAGTGCAAATGCTAGGTAGGGTTATATGTAGTGAGCATGATCATTTTCTCAATCCTCGGCCTCTAAAGAGGCTCTGTGTTGAGGTCGACCTTTCTAGGGACCTCAAGGAATCTGTTGAGATACAGGTTGGTGAGACCACCTTCACTCAGAAGGTGCTCTATCTCAACCTTCCCAACACATGTTATCATTGTCAATCTGCAGAGCACAAGATTAAGGACTGCCCTTTAGCATTGTCTTGTACCAAGTCTCCTCCCAAGGATTCTAGTTCTCCACTAGCTAACGATGGAAAAAAAGAGGAAATCAAGAAAGATGATTGGGTTACAGTCAGTCGCTGGATCAAGCAAGCCAAGCCTACTGCTTTGGTTCCACATCCCAACTGCCACCTTCGGTTGTTGAGGTCCACACTAAAAAGGTTGCTCTGATTTCAAACCCTTCTTCGCAAGGGAAGGAAGTTTTTGACTCCAGTATTGCCACTTCTTCAGCCTGTGTGCCTTAGGCGGCTGTTGTGATTGCCTCTCCTACTCCTTTTCACCTTTCTCACAGCCCTCCTAGGTGCGCTGAGAACAGGTTTGAGGGCTTTCAAGAAAAAAGGCAAAATATTTCCATGGAGTCTTTTGGGAATGATTTCGCCCTAGCTTATTTATCAAATAGTTTTGCTTCCCTTGGGGAAGGTGATGGTATGGATGACACTATTTTTCCATAAAGTAGATCTCATGGAATGTTCAAGGTCTGACAGACCTACCCAGAAAGTTTTTTGTCAGGGATGTGCATCATCATATTAGTCATCTGGATGTTTTATGTGTCCACGAAGTTAAAATTTCTAGTTTTTTGCTTGATGTTGCATGCAAATTTATTTGGCCTAAGAGCCTTTTTCTCTGTTCTCAGCATGAGTCTGGTCGATGTGGAGTTGTAACTCTCATTTCTCCTCGTTGGCATTCTTTTTTGGTTAGTCATGGCTCAGATCCCATGCAGAGAGTTGTTTGGGCCTCTTTCATTATTGAAAATCATTCTTTTGGCATAGTTAATGTTTATGCTCCCAATGATGTTAAGAGATCTCACCTTTGGCGTTGACTTGCAAATTCTCTACCACCTACAACTTGACTTTTTTGTGGTGATTTTAATATGGTCGAAATGGCTTTTGACAAGGATGGCCTTTTTCCCTTTTGATGGACAGCTGGAGAGAGAGAAGCTTGGTACTACATGCGCAATAAATTAGGTCTTTTTGATCCCGATGTTGGATGTCACTGTCTTGATGCGGTCTGGCACACTTGGTCTAATTTCATAGCTTTGTTTAACATAATTCATAAAAGGCTTGATCATGCTATGATCTTGACACAATCTTTCTTCTATTTTTCTGAAAAGAAAGCCTTACCGGTTACTCCTCTTATTGATGTGACCTTGTCAAATCATTTCCCCATTCAATTTAATATTGTATGGCAGATAGCTAAGGCACGGCCTCCCACCATACAATTTTTCTTTAATACTTTTGTCCTTCACCACCCTTCCATGGTGGCCCACATTCATCAGGTTTGGAACCTCGAGCCTCGACCATCTCAGTCACCGGGTTGGATTCAATGGTGGAATGATGTCATCTAGCATATGGCACATTTTTTGTGCATTTATGGCAGACAACTTGCCAAGTATCATCGTAGATCCTATGATGTCAACACCAAAGCTTTGTGTGTTGCCACTGAGGCCTTAGTCCAGGATCCTTTCAATCAGGACCTGCAACTTCACCTTGCCAAGATACATCATCAGAAGCAAGTTGCGGACAACTATGATGCCAAAGGTGCCCAGATCAAAGCTCGAATGCACTGGTTAAAAGCTGGAGACCAAGCTTCTAAAGAATTTTGTGTTGCTCTTCGTGCTCGTCATACCAATGTGGGCATAGCCAAGATTAAAGGTCACTGTCTCCTCATGGAGCTTCCTGATATTCTGCAAGCCTTTGTTCATCACTATGAACAAATCTTTGCCACTCAGGGATCTTCTCTGACCAGTGAGCAAGGCCTTGCTGACTGCATTGATGTTGTCCCTCAATGTGTTTCCCTTTCTCAGCGTGTTCTCTTTGATCAGCTACTTTCCTTGCAAGATCTTTGAGAAGCTATGTTTTATATGGCAGATGATAAAGCCCCAGGATGCGATGGCTTCCCTTGTCAGTTTTATAAAGCACTTTGGGATGTCATTGGTCCTCACCTTCACCAGGTCTACCTTGAAGCTTTTCATACCAAACTCTTGGGGTCATCATTAACCAGGGCAATATCAAGTTCATTCCCAAAGTTGGGGACCCGAAGGATATATGCAATCGGCGGCCTATTACCTTGCTCAATGTCTCTTACAAGATCATTACCAAGGCTCTGGCTCTCAAAATCCATCACATTCTGCTTCAGATTGTCAAGCCGAAGCAAACTGGCTTTATCAAATCAAGATTTATTCTTGACAATATCATTGTGGTTTGGGAAGGTATGGAATGGGCTCGTAAATCTCATCAGAAAGCCCTCTTTGTTAAAATTGATTTTGCTGCTTATGCTTCATGCTCTTGGCTTTGGTCCTAGATTTCTTCAATCTGTGTAGATGCTTTTTATTAACACCTATGCCTGCATCACCATCAATAGCCGACAGTCTTCTACTTTTGGGCTCTTTCGGTCAATTCAACAAGGATGTCCTCTGGCTCCTACCTTATATGTTCTGGTGGCTGAAGGATTTGGCTACTTGCTTGCTCACTCCATTTCTATGGGTCGTGTTCGGGGAATCTCTTTACCATACTCCTCTCAGCAATTGGTTAATGGCCATTTTGTCAATGATTCATTTCTCACTCTTGAAGAGGATGAAGAGAATATCAAGGCAGCCTTGCAGTGTTTAGACACCTTTTGTCTTGCCTCCAGTTCTGCCATTCAATGGCATAAAACCTTATGTTACACACAGTCTACCCTTCTCAATCTGCCCTGGCTTTCTTAGTTTGGATGGTCCAGGATTCAACATAGAGAAATTTTCTACTTCTTGGGCATTCCCTTTTCTTTTCAAGCTACTCCTACGGAATTATGGAATGCAGTTCTAGCCAAAATTGAAAAAAAGCTTACCTATTGGATCACCAAGCCGCTCTTCACAGGAAAGTTTCAGATCTGCTCCAAGGTTTTGGCGGCCACACATGTGTATTATTCTTCATGTTGGGCTCCCTCAAAAGCCTCTTATAAGAAGCTTGAGAAATTATTGCATGACTTCCTTTGGGCTTCTGGAATTAACCATCATGGTTTTCACAAAGTTGCCTGGGATTTTTGTTGCCTTTCCAAGACCTCTGGTGGGCTTGGTTTGCTTGATACTCAGAAACAAGGGTTGGCCCTTTGTGCGAAATGGATCGTGCGGTGTCTCACATGCAATGAGGCCTAGAAAAATTTTCTTCGACACTGCATTTCTTCAAGGTACCCTTTACACAAGCCTGCCTAGAAGGGGATTGGCTTTCAAACCCTTCTTGTTATGAAGGCCCTTGTTCAAATCTAGGGCACTTTTGTTGCCAAAAGTATTTGGAGAGCCTAGGAAGCTGTCAAGCCCTGGCTTCATTGGGCTAGGAATGGTTTTTGTGATGGTCTTTCTCTTAACCAATAGAATATTTGGTGGTCCCCTTTGTTTGCTCAGCAAGGGATCCCTCTTGCCAAAATCCAGGGTTTGAGTGCTCTTCATTTTCACAAACATGGCATTCAAACTCCGAAAGACCTATTTTCCATAGCCACTATGAGTCTTCACTCTTGGGATGACCTCCGTGTTCAATTTTAGCTCATCCACCCAGATGGTCAGACTTTTGACTTGTTGGTTTCGGCCATTCCACCACACCTCCTGCACAAGTTAGGAATTCAGTCAGTCAAACCCTGGTGGAAGGACTGGAAATGGTATCTTGCTACGCCATTCACTAGTTACAAGCCCAAGCTTGGATATTCTTGGCTTGTGCCCCACTTGCCCATGATTGATTCTCTCAACCATCGATGGCATGTTTCCTCTTCCCAAAAGAATTGGAGCTGTCATTTTCGCACTATTTGGGATTCTGTCATTGAGCCTAAGATTGCTCATTTTGCTTGGTGTTTTCTTTACCAAGGCTTACCTTTGGGAGCTCACCTCCGGCATTTGGGTGTGCTTGACCCTAAATGCCCTTTTTGTGGTCATTTTGAAACTATCATGCACATTTGTTGGTTTTGTCATCATGCCCAGAATTATTGGATCTGGATTCACAACCTTTTTTCACCTTTCCAGCCCGAGCCTTTTTCCTGGCATATGGCGCTCCTCGATGACTCTCCCAGAATGCCTTTCCAATATACCCAGATATGGCATGCTTTTAGGATGGAGATCTTGTTTACTTCATGGAAAGAACGAAATGTTGTTCTTTTTTCTCATAGTTCTCTGGATATTCATATCTCTCTTGCTAAGGCATGTCTATGTAACAATGTCATGATGCAGATTCAGGTGCAAGCAGACAAGGTGGCCTTGGAGGTCGCCCATTTGTAGGAGCTGCTGCAGCACTGGGGCAATGCCCCTTGTACTGTTGCTAGGGTGCCTCCAGACTCTCTCTCGGTTGACCACACGTCACCCAGGAGCTGTCGTCGCAGCCAAAGTTCCTCTGCCAGGCACTCTAGGACTCTGTGTCAGTGGCATCGCCGCTCCGCCTCTCCTCCTCTTCGGAGGGATGCGGGTGTCGACTAGCCTCCCCTACTAATTTCTACAGTTGTTGCCTCTGCTTGACCCTCGGCCAGTGTTCCTGCATGGCCTTCTGCCACTTCTGACAAAGTCCCCCACCTGGCACTTGCTATTTCTCCCAGACGGGAGGAAGGAGAATTGGAAAAAGAAGAAAAAGATGATGGTTGGTCAATTCCCGACCAGACCCCAGGGCCCAATGTTTGGGACAATCCTGATGACGGAGATATCCTCCTCTCTTTTCTGCAACTGCCCTTGCAACTTGAGAGTTTCTCTTTTTATATGTTTTTTTTATAAATTGTAGGGTGAATTTTTCCCCTGACCCTCTACAGTTGTTGCCTCTGCTTGACCCTCGGCCAGTGTTCCTGCATGGCCTTCTGCCACTTCTGACAAAGTCCCCCACCTGGCACTTGTTATTTCTCCCAGACGAGAGGAAGGAGAATTGGAAAAAGAAGAAAAAGATGATGGTTGGTCAATTCCCGACCAGACCCCAAGGCCCAATGTTTGGGACAATCCTGATGACGGAGATATCCTCCTTTCTTTTCTGCAACTGCCCTTGCAACTTAAGAGTTTCTCTTTTTATATGTTTTTTTTATAAATTGTAGGGTGAATTTTTCCCCTAACCCTCTTTTTTGTGAATAGTGTACTTTAATATTTTATTAATAGTAAAGGCCTCTATTCATCAAAAATTAACTTAAAGATATAATAATAAAAATTCAAATATTGTGTTATAATAAAATTTCTATTATTTTATTAAGGTTTAAATAAACATGTCCTATTAATCTTATATTAAACAAAGCAATATCCTCAACACGAAAAGAAGCCATAAAGCTCAATACCTGGGGGCCTTTTCTCTGCATCCACTCAAATGCCCGTCAGTAGGGTTGGATCATACGGAGGACAACGGCAACGCCAGGACAAATCATGGCACGGGCGGACCAGGTTCAACTAAACTACACTGGATTTTTCAAACACACCAGTAAACAACTTTGCTTTCATCGAACTTGAAACCCGTTCACGCAAAAATCTTGTTCATTAGACAACTAAAGGCAAAACTTTTGCCTTTCCAGAATCTCCATTTAAAATTCAAAAACTCCATCTTGCAATTTCAAACAGGAAAATAATAAACTCGGGACAGAAAAGTGCGATTAAAAAGCCTGCCTCTGGAAGACACGGTGGAAAGTGAAACCCTCTAAAAGATACCTCCCAAAAGTGGCTTGAAGTGCGATTAAAAAGCCCAATCTGAGAAGGAAAATCAGATAAAGTCAGATAGCTGTGAAATACTTATAAACGCTTAATCTGGTTGAAACCAACCTCTGTTCAGGTTCTATATTACGAGCTCAGAACATTAGGAAATGCCCAACTCTTAATAAATTTGGCGAATTTTTAACAGCATGACCTCTGTTGGGACATTCTTAATTAGTAAAAGAAAGAATAGACATTTGTTTCAAAATTAAATTCTGGTACATTTGTTATTTCAGGTTTAGATTCTGTATCAACATTTAGATAGATCACGGAGTGCAATTTAAAATGTTGATGCAAAATAACACACAATCTAAACCAGAAGCAACATAGATTGTAAAAAAAATAGAACAAAAATGATTCTAAATCAGCTACATTCTTACCAGGAAGTTAATGATTATTTGATTTAAAAGGAAAAATACCCGAATTTCAGAAATGATTCAGGAACATGATAAATATAAATCTTCATAACTTTTAAATATGAACCAGGCCTTGCCTGTAATAAAATCAATAGCATGATCAAGAGCGACTAAGAATGTCGCCACCTATTTGACATCTTTTTTTTCCCTTCACAGCTAGTTTGGGATTCTTTGATTTCTATAGAAGAATCCGGATTCCTCTCCTTAAATAAAGGACACAACCTCATCCTGCCATTTAAACTAACAGCTTTTTTTTTGCTGGAAAAGAATATTTTTAAGTCCTTTGGACTAAAATAAATCCATTACCCATGCAAAGAAATGAAATACTTTTCCCCTTTATGCAAACCTCTCTCCGACTTTTGGACTGGCAGTTAGCTCCTGAAATACTCGGAGCCTTTTCCGAACTTTGTCCTCATGGTTGGTGGGATTAGAATCACATAGTGCAGCCAAAATGGCCTCTTCAAATTCTTGGCTATCAGGCAGATCTGACATATCTTGCAATGGAAGCGAAATTGAATTAGCCTTTGTGAGAGGCTTCTTGTTCTGTACTGATTGAGTTTGATGGTGTTCACCTGTAGAATGAAGAGGATCAAAATTGTCACCGTTGTCTACACACCCAAAAGAGAGTGATCTCCTTGGTGGAAAGCGATTTTCGTTGGTGGCCTTTCTGAATTTGGCAGCATTCCTGCCATTGTCTCCCAGAACCGGATTTGCTGCTGCAAATGGCATCAGAATGTTTTGGTGATTAGTCATGTCTAATGTAAGAGGCATTCTGTCTTCAGTCCCCTGTTTACTATTATTAGTCCTGACGAAAAATGGTGGTGCCGCACTGTTGAGAGGATGGTCTGTTTTCGTACTGTTGTTTGAGGTTAAAGGAGGAAATGCAGCTTTTGCAATGCCATTAAATGCCACTTGATCCAGCTTCTGCTTCAGAGCTCCAGCATGCCTCTGCATCACAGAACCATTACCACCCAAAGAGGGAAGCCTGCCAGGGATATTGATGTTGGAATTGATGTTTTCATCGGCAAAAGCCTCGGCCACTCCATCTCCTCCATTTTCTTTCCAGATACCATTGCTGAACATTGAGAAGTGGGAATTAGGTTGCTTTGGATGAGGTGCTAGCACTGGGTGTTGGGATTTGTGTTGTAAAGGTCCAAACCCTGCTGTTGCCAAAAATGTTGTGGTATGTCCAGTATCCAGTGAATCTGAAACCAGACTTTTGTTTTGCTGGTTTCTGTTTGGGAGTTGATGGCCAGCAGGACAAGGCTGAGGTTGCCACCATAATGAGGACTGCAGAGCAGCAATAGCTGATTCAGATTTTGGATTCTCATTAGACAAATCAAAAGAGCCAGATTGTGATTGCAATTCAAGCTCTTTTAACATCTCTTGAGCTCTATCATATGATTTGAGATGAGAGTCAAGACCCCAAGGCCCCTCTGAAGAAGCAGGCTTTACACTTTGAAGCGTGGCTTTTGCCTCTACAATCCTTCCCTCCTTCATCAAGCAAATTCCAAGATTGCACATCTTATTGTTGTCTGGTTGAATGGATAAGGCTTTCCTATATACAGCTTCTGCAGCAACATAGTTGTTCTGCTGCATGTAAGCCCAACCCAAGTTGCCCTGCGTGCAGAAACACAGTGTTTACAATCCTATATCAAACAGTAGCCAAATTTAGACACGTAGAGCACAAGATCACAATTTAATTAGGACATACATATGCAAAGAACATACTGTCACTGTTTTGTTAGGATAATATAATGGTGACAAATGGATTTAATGTTTCAAATGCTAGAGAAGGTCCTACATGTGGAGCAGAAAGAGAGGTTTGAGATCTTCATACCAGCAAGCGGGTGGTCTCCTGTTCTATTGAGACTTGGAATTTTTTGCCCTGGGACCTAGCAGTTTTTGTGCGCTTGCCATTAAATGCCATGCCTTGATGAATGAGATTCAGTTTGTGCTTCAGGAGGGTTATTTGATCATCCAATCTCCCACATCTCTGCATTTAACAATCAACCTTCAATATTTAAATCAAATTCAGAAATTATGTAAGCAATAAGAATATTCCCCTCAGAAAAAAGCTGAATGACAAGGACATTGTTGGAGGTGACCGAATCCTCCCCTTTCCCAAATTTATACATTAGCCAAGCAACAAGAATGTTTCCCTTATAAAAAAGTTCAATTCCAAGAACATTCATTGTTGACGATGGTGATTGAAATCTCCACATTCTTGTACATGTAGGGTCAAAAACTTAACACGGATGAAAGGCATATTATAGAATTTTTTTTGAACCTCATTAATTTCTCTAAGTTGATTCAATTTAACATTCACTGTTTCAAGTACTCCTTCAGTTTAAGTTAGACATATTTGATTACTTGGATTTTCTCGAAGGCGATTTATCAAGTTCTACTCAGTCCATTGACAACATATGGATTCCCTGCCAACCTCACATATAAAAACGTTTACTACTTATTTCCACATAAATATGATCAACTATAAAAAATTTGCCACGGTCAAGTTCTTTGAACTTGTAAAAATAATATATTGATGAAATAAGTAATATGATGAGTTCTGAAGTTAGACAGATCCATTGGTACTGATTGTTTGCCAACATGCAATCTTAACGTCTACAATTCACTCAACCAACCAGCAAATAGGAGATTATATGAAGACTTTTCTAATTCTTTAAACACCAGATTTCCAAATCCCCTTACATATACAGAGGAACCCCTCATATATACAGAAGAACTACTCATCTGACCAATCTAAATTTACACAATCTAACTTTGAATTTCTACAATTCACTCAATCAACCAGCAAAAAGGAGATTATAAGAAGACTTTACTTAATTCTTCAAACGCTAGATTTCCAAATCCCCTCATATATACAGAAAAGCTACTTATCTGATCAATATAAATCAATTCCAAAACAGACAGCTGAATTTCCCCCAAAAAATCATCATATCAGAAAGAAGTAAATTCAAACATTTAGGTAGAATTGAGCTTGAAGTGCTGCAGACCTGAAATAACACAACACTGAGAGGATCGAGCTCGGGTTTAAAAGGGGTCCCTGTGCCCGCATAAGCAGTAAACCCTAGCACTAAATATATGAGGACTAGTAAAGAAGTCCGTCTAAACTTATAGAGTGCAATCCAGGACTCCCAATTTGGCATGGGTGTTAAAAATCCCTTGAATTAGACAGGGTAGAGTTAAAGCCAATGTTGCATTAAATATATTTTACTTCTAAAGGCAACATCAAACTCATTAGGTGCACATATGGGAATAGGAAAACACACACTTAACATTCTTTACAGATGGGATATGCAAACACACATTGTACCAGGCATGAAATGGGACTTGGTAATCATCGCAACAAGAATACTTCAAGTAATGATTGAATTACTAAATTACTAATGAATTCGAATACATTCATCTTTGAAACCTTAATTACAAACAATCACTGCGACAGACTTAACCCTATAGGATTTATGCCATACAGATCTACAAATTGCATGAAGTTCACGAAAAAACAAAATAGCTATAAGGGAAGCTGGCACAAGAGAGTAAACACTTAATAAAAGTGCGGTGTAATAGTATCCGCTCTATTGAAAATCCAAACCGAATTATAAGAAAAATGAATTAAAAATGGGATCCAACGCTATTGAATATGAATGAAACAAGATTAAATATAAGTGAATAGACGTGGGCCTATCTTAATTTCTAATCCAGACGAATTTGATGGGTTGCTTGATCAAATGGAGGGAAAAGCAAAAATTGTTCTACTAACTGGAATTTGAAGGCAACAGGTGAATCACATAGCTGCCTACCTTGTACAGATCAAGCAATACATTGTCAAGAGATTCCTGCGCTTGATCAGAGCATCTATTGCGCAAGGACTTGATTGCTTCAATAGCTTCCTCAGGTCTATTCTGCTGCTTCATCACAATGGCCATGTCCTTGAGAGCACTGTCAACCCTATCATTGGAATTGATAGCAGCCCAAAACAGGGCAATTGCCCTGTCCGGATCCTTCTCTACCAACTGCATTTAAATATCCATCAATACCCACTATTCAAAATGTTCTCCATTTCTCATAGTTCAAAATAAAAAAACCAAAAAAAATTCATACCTGAACATGTTTAGCCCTGACATAAGGGGTATCACCCAGAGGGACCTTGTGAATGATGTGAAATGAATCAGCACGAACAGGAAGAGATGGTGGCTTCCCAGAAGACTTCACAGGGCTACAAGGAGCGGACTTAGATATTCTCTGACCACATTGTGGATTGCTTCTCCTCATATTTCTCCTCCTTGGTCTCCTTCCTTCCCTGCTTCTTCAAAAATTTGTGTAATCAGAAGATTGAGGCTTTTGAAAACCTTGCAATTACAAAAGAAAAACGAAAACAGGGCTGAGCCAAGCTCTCTCTCGCATAGAATATGGGAAAGGAGCTTAGCTCGGCTGTGCAGGAATGAAAGAGATGAGAAATGGAGGAGAGGGTTTGGTGCTTGTGGGGTTTTTGTTGGAGGAAGTAGATCTGTAGAAAAAACAGATCCGTTGTTCGGCTAACATTACCGTTGCTTGAATAGTTAACCGTTGCAAAATAGCCGTTGAGACATTTTTGCTAACTAATGAGCTTTAAATACTATTATTATGGCGACATTTCCTTTTCGTTTGTTCCGAAGCGTTTGTTTTTCGTTTTACCTACTTATACTATTGTAAAAGGAATGCATCGCATTACATAGATAATCTAGGTTAGTTAAATAATTAAAGCTAATAAGCACAATTAGTATTGAGAATAGAGATCCCTCACATAATTATAAGAAATGTATGAAAATTTTAGTATTTAATTTTAAAATTGATGATTACATAAATAATCTAAGTTTATTAAATAATTAAAAATAATAAACATAATTAGTATTGAGAATAGAGATCTCGCACATAATTATAAGATATATATGAATTTTTTTTTAAAATAGAGTATTTAATTTTAAAATTGATGATAAAAATTGATATTGAAGGTGTGTTAATATCATAAGAGATGAGGTTGCGGTTGTGCCCTAAGTGAATTTAGCAGAATGGAAACCTGTGTCCTTGGCTCTTAGCCAAAGAGGTTTCGACATAAGGCTCATGCTCCCATTTTGAGTAGCTAAAACAACTTTGTGGATGCAAAATCCTCTATTTAGAAAAAAAATATTAAAAAAAACCACTATTGACCAACAATGCAACTAAGAACTAAGATTCATGATGCTAAATGAGATACAAGTAATCTAAGAAAGAAAATACTATGCAAAATGAAGATTCTAACAATGCACGATGAGCTCTAGGTGAAAATTAGCATTATAACATTACTATGTAATTCTAGATATGATATGTTTTTAGGAGAACTTGGTTTTATAGGAATTCCACGAGATTGTGTGGCTTGGATTCAAACTTGATGAAGGGTTGAGATTCTCCCTCCCTCAATCCATGTGAGTCGATCCATGTGATTAGTCTCTAATTGGCTCCATTTATGTTTTCTTAGTGGTGAATGAGACAAATTAGCTATTTACTCTTTTAATTCCCCTTTTAATTAGAAAGTATAGCAAATGGGTTAAAATGGGTTCATTTAATTAAGGACCTTTAATTAAATGACTTGGTTAAATGATTAAATAGCTTTGACGCTTAATTAGGACTCGATTAATGATTGATTTAATTATGCAAGCCTATTGATCAAATCACCCACATAATTAGGTCTAGTATTTTACCCTATTTGATCAATCTTTAGGATTAAATAATTGAGATTAGGGGCTCTTGGTTTACTACACCAATTTCAAGTGATTACATTTGCCCCTCTTTGAATCGATGTGTGGGCAGCGCATTGATTCAAAGAACATCTGATGTCAAAGCAATGAATAGTTTGATATGAAGTGATGAAAATATACCTGATTAGAAACCAATTATGAACTTGATTGAATGAAAATCGATTAAAGATTTGAACATACTGATTTTGAACTTGATCAAACGAAGACTGATAATACCAACTCCGAGCTTGATTGAATGAAGATCAATAAAGAAAGATCAAAATGCTTAGATTGATGTGAAACAATGAAACTAAACACCTAATGATGATGACAACTAACCAATTTGATGTGAAGCAATGAAATTGATCAATGTTAGAAAGACTCTTAAACCATAAGGTTGGTTTGAACAAATAACCAATTTGATGAAGTGCGATGAAATTGATTACCATTAAGAGATTGATTGGGATAATTAACTTGATATGGGTCCTAATGAAGCTAATCAACTAGTTAGGAAGACACTATTAGGTTGACGTGGTTCTCGATGAAACTAATATGGCCCTAGAGATTCAACCGAATTGAAACATATTAGATGCATGTCCGAGTAATTTGATGTGAGGGTAAAAGCACAAAGTTGTGTCACGTTTCAGGACAACTTATCAGCATAGCTGAATTTGAGTATTTCTAACTAAAATTATTTTTTGTCAAACATACGGTCTAGCTAGATTCATTCTAGCTAAGTTAGATAAGTTCTTGACCTTTTCCAATTGGAAATATCTATTAAAAGCATGTTTTATAACAATTACTAAACAAATAAAATTATTTCAGAAAAGCGATGTTTCAATAACTCTTACTCTTTTTAATGATATTTTTTTACAAATATAAAAATACCCTTTTTTAGAGCACAGAGTCAAGATTATCATCATATAATTTTTATAATATTTTAATTAGATTTAATATATTATAATTTCAAAATACTCCAAGTAGGTATTTTAACATTCGAGAACAAGATGCTTCAAAAATAGAAAAAAATAGTAAAGCTTATCAAAAAATTTGAAAATTTATATTTAACACTAGAGGAAAGAGTTATCTTCAAGACTGTGTAATTTATTTTCTGAATAGTGTAGATTTGATAGGGGAAATTTGACACGAGATGAAAATTGTCGATTTCAGGTATGTTCGACTTTGAGTAGTTATATTAGAGAAAATATACATTGAAAACTAATTTTTCTTCTTTTTTGCACTAGCTATACATTTTATCTATGACATATTTTGAAATCAAAGGAAAAAAAGATTATTTGCATATACTTTTTTGTTGCGAACAAGACCCTCGTTTTTCAGCATTTTTCAGCAAGTAAAAAATGGACTTAAAAAAATTAAAAACTATGTGAATTCTTGTTAAAAAAAAATTAAAAAAATTATAGGCATAAACTTCATCCACTTTTACACATTTCATTAGTTTACATCATCTCCAAATTTTAAACATAAATGCCATTTTTATGTCGTTAAAGTTAAAAAATTTGTGTGCTGTTGACCTTTTCCTTTATAAAAGTGTGACACAGCTTTGTACTTTTACCCGTGAAGCAATGAAATCACTTGTGCAGAAAGATTGAAGGACCTCAACTTGATATGGATTTTGATGAAATTGAGATGTCCCTAGCAATGAAGCCTTGCTTGATTTGATATTTTGAGTTTGATTATCAACTTGATGATGTATTGATCATGCCCCCTCGATAGCGAAATCAAAATATGACAAAGTACCACATTGATTCTAGCCTATTTGATTGATGAAAAGTATTGGATTTTGATTAGAAATGATGTCAAGTGGGTTAGATTAGACTTGGAATAGGTTGCAGATGATTGCAAACAAGTTTTGGGATTAATTTAGGTCATTTTGACTAAGTTTGACTAATGTTTGACTCAAGTTGACTCAGTTTGACCATTGAGTGATCATGTCCATTTGATCATGTGAGATTGAATTTGAATTGTGTTGAATAGATTCACGATTGGTTTTGTGTTCATAGGCTTGATTGTGCCAACGGTCAACTATGTTTGACCATAACTTTGACTGAAGCATCTCACTTGAAATTTGAGGTTAGATTTCAATTTCAATCCTAAAAATAGATTCAAGATACTCGAATTAGGTAATGTGGTCAATTTCGCGTCAATCTGATGATTTTGAAAATTATGGCAAAATTGGGTATAAAAGGGCCTTGAAGGATCCCTTTCATTTCATTTTCACATTCACTCTTTTCAAACCTTCAAGCCTTCATGTGAGAGAAAATGGTGATTTCCATGAAAAACTACATATTCAATCTCTAGAGATGCCACAACTGACTGAGAAACTATGATCCACCAGTAAGTGATCGAATCCAAACCTCGTTTTGTAAATTTTCATGCCTTTTTATTGAATTTGTCATGTGTTTAAATTCTAGTTGTGTTTCATTGTACAAGATTATGTTTTGTTGTATCATCCATAGGGAATCCTCGTATGATAATATGGTTAGAATAGTTTTATCATTTCGTGTGTTGAGTTTTGTCATTCCAGGAATACCCTTGTGTTGTACGAAACTTTATTCATGCGACCATTGTGTCATATGAGTTTGTAAACCTTATCATATTTTCTTGTTGTATTTTACTGTCATATGAGAATTATCATGAAAAAATATGGTTAAATGCATTATATCATATGGGAAACAGTGGCATAATTTCGTCAATTTTTCTTTTTCATCTGGTCATCGTACTTTGCATTTTGACTTGTTTACCCGATCCTTGATTTAATATTGCTTGTATTTGTTTGATTTGATCGTATATTGATGTTCTTTTTTGTTTATTTGCAATACAGGTGAAGTTGAGCAATCCTTAGTTTTGATGTGCATACCCTCAGACTATGAGATTGGTCTAGAACCTTTCTAAAGATGAGAGGACAGTTACTGGTCAATGTAGGCTCAGGAAGCTCACCGAGATACCTGATATTCATGTTAATCACTAATTACTTACTACACTGGTGGAGAGATTTAATTCTGAGAATAATACATTTCACCTTCCTACCGGTGAGATCACAGTGACATTGGAGGATGTTTACAAGATTGTTTGGATTTCCTTCACAATAGATTTAGTCTATTATGATCAAGAGCTTGCTCAAGGCATCACAACACTTCAACAGATATTTGGGGATAATAGTATTGCAGAGGGACATTTGACATGGGATCACCTCATGACCCATTAAGTTGCAGATTACCTACTTCCATGTGTTATTGTTGAGATTATCAGATGTATCTTGATGCCACATCAGAGCCAGCAAGGTTTCCTTTGTGGTTGGGGTTGGATTTTATTAGAGATGTTGTCTACCCCCAAGAATTTTTCTTAGGGAGCCTGTCTATTATGCCACATTTATCAAGAGTTGCACAAGGTGGTATACAAGAGAGGCAGGAGCATGGCCACTATAGTCTTGGTTTTTCACATCTTGGCATGGGAACATCTTCCCATTTCTCATCCCATTATAGATGGAGCCTGTGGTGTTGACCATCCATATATATAAAGGTACACAAGTTATGGTCATCAGCCCAATCTAGGAAAACTAACTATTAGTGATGATAGTTGGATGACCTTATAGTCATAGAATGGAGGCCCTATATTGATACAGATAGATGGTCTGATGCTCTCCAAGAGTTGTCTATATGTTCTATACCCAGCCACTAATTGGCAAAGCTTCCCCTGTAGTATAGAGATTTTCTATTACTAGGGTATGGTGATAGTTTGGGAGGAAATGAGATGTCTCTACAGAGTTCACAACTTATGCTCGATATGCTAATGAGGAGAGAAGGGAATGGGGACTATAATTATCCTATACTTTGGCCATACAAGAGGTACAGGGACTACAACTTGTCAAGTGGGAGTATCTCCTAGATATTATTGATACTAGTGTGACTCCCACTTATAGACAATACAAGGCCGCACATTCTTTCCCTAGGTTTACAAATCTAGTATTTAGAGATATCCTCTCCTTGAGGATGATGACGATCCACATGTCAGAGGATATGGTAGGGGGCATAGAGACACTACTCCTAGACTTGGAGATTATGGGGTCAGTACTAGTAGGGCACCTATCATTGGTAAGAAATGGAGGTGTGGTGAGGGAGGTACATTAGGTTTTGTTGGTGTAAGTGCCTATGGGGATGTGGAGATGGGGCCCGCTAAGAATGCAGCTGAGGAGGAGGGTGACCAATAGGTTAGACCATGGATTGAGGATAGAGGGAACTTGTTGTGCAAGGACCAATGTGGCTGACCTATAGATGTTGGCAAGGAGGAGAGCATTGGAGAGGTACCTGCAATAGAGGTACCTAGAGAAAGGCACCTACCCCAGAACTAATCAAGTCTTTGAGAGGTCATGTTCAATAGCTATAGACACAGCTTGTAGTGGCACAATCATAGATGGTTGAGCAAGATCAGATGATTGGAGAGAGAGACTAGCACATTCAAGAGCTTACTACTCCTAGGGATCAGGCTCAACACACTATAACTTACCAGGGAGCTAGATCCTATTATTACTACGCTTTGTATATTGGATTCATTCTTGCAGCTAATAGAGCACTATCATATTCTTAGTTTGTAGCTATGTCAAAGGGCGCTATTCCTCCACCATCTCCCATTGGAGATAATGTGCCACCTCCTCCTCTGCATGATGGACCTAAGGGAGGGCGTGAATCCTGATCATGCTTCTTTTCCTTCGCTCTTCCTTGATTTTGTGATATATGCTAATAAACATACGATGTATCTGACATACATGATGTACCTTTTGATTACTCTCGATGATATTGATATATAGATTATATTTGTGATCTCATTATATTAAAACATTGACATATTTTGATGATAAATGAGATATTATGATTTGTACCTTTTTTTTCTCATGTGGCATTCATTACTTTTCTCGTGCTATGGATGTTTGTATCTTTCTTGTAATATGCTTATCAATATGTTTGTTTCCTTTCTCATTTATGTTTATGGATATCTTTTCTCTCCATGTTTGGTACAATGGACACACTTTTCTTCTTAGTATGATGTCATGCTTGTAAATGGATGTATTGATATTCTTGCACTATGATGCAGAGGGAAGGGTGGTGGTCTACAAAACACAATGAGAGTTTGAAATTTCAGAGGTTTAGGCACTCTAGCCTACCCAAACCCTTAAGTGACTTGTAGGTTTCACTTCTTAAACTTATCTCCTGGACTTCTAAGTGATATTTTGGGCTTTATAGGATCCAAGAAAATTATATTCAAAGACTTTTAGGGTTCTATATCAATCCCCAACTTCCTACCTACACAATATTCCTCAATTTGTCAGAGACCTAATTCAGCAACCAAGTAGCCCTGCAGCAGAACAAAAATGGAAATAACTTTGTTTTTACTCAAACAACTAACAAGATATTTGCATTTAAAGATACCCTTTTTAGAGTACTACAACATATCAAAAACTTTCATACAGTTACTTTGGACCAATACCCCTGTTCATCACTGATGCCATGTTCCAATGCACACAAATTGACTAGTTTTGCAAAGGAAGTATCAACCAATGATATCCTATCAACCTCAACTCCTGGATAGCATTTTCTTATGCCTTAAAATGGCCATATACAAAAGGAATTAGCCTCGAGGGCTCTGCAACACTGGAAAACCCAACTTGAGGCTTCAAACCCTTACTCCTTAGGGCTTTCTCAAAACCCAGTCTCCACACAATCTTGCATCCAATTGGTGATGGTTTCACCTTCACTTCAACCTATTAAACCATTCCCAAGCATAAAATATATAACTTTTGTGGACAGATCGACCACTGCTACACCTTAGCCACCATTTTCACTATTTTTTGCTCTTTGTTCAGACTGTGATCACCTTTACCTCATCCAATTCTTCATATGCATGATTAGAAATCTATAATACAAGCTAGATTCATACATTCCATGAATATCAGGCCTTCATATTCATGGAATGACCTCCATTTCCTTAAAACCCTACTGCAATAACAAAACAGTTAAAGAAAAAGTCACTATTATGCAACTAACGTAATAGTAAATCGCTGCAAGTGTTTGAAACTCATCAATAGCAATTAAGATGATTAAAAAAAATCATGTCAATGCATTAGAATATGAAACCAATCAACTCAAGAATTGATAGATTAGGGAAATTGCAAAGTTTGAATAGTTTATTGCTTACTGTCCACCAAATCTGTATACACCAGTTTCAATACACCATTTCATGTCCCGTAACAAAGATGCCTTTACTATTAAAAAGACTCAATATAACTCCCAAAAAATGTTTCAACCAACTCTCATCATTGAGTTGAAGGTTAAGTCTAAGCAAACAAGAAATTCTAACTTCCTAAACTAGCCATACATGTTTGAATATTTGAATTATTTAACTTTAAAAACTGACTTGAATATTAAAACTAAAAGGTTCTCATAGAGCTTAGTTTTTATTGTAAACACTCCTCCCTAAATAACCCCTTGAACCTCTTGGACACTATTGGTCCACCTAGAATGCACAATTGGTCCTATTAATGACACTTCAAACATATTTGATTCATTACATCAGTTTGATCAATTGAAGATCATTATAGACTTGAGGACTTGCCAATTAATCTCTTGACTAAGATTGGGCTTTCCATTCCTCTGATTTTCTTTGGATGTCTTTGAGGTCTTCTTTATCTCTGACTCTAAACTGAATGTTTGAGGTGCTTCTGCACCATACTCCCCACCATGAAAAGAACTCTTGCCCCAAGAGTTGTCCTGTTGTTGTGACCTATTGCTCCTTGCTCCCATCTACTGCTGAGGGATGAAATAGTCCCCCAAAGTGACATGCTTCTTCATCCGGGTTCCTGCAGTCACACACCAAGGTTTAGATACAAATTTTTTTGGATTAGACTGTCCTCTTGCTTGACAGTATTGCTGCTTGAATGTCTGCCCTTTTGCTCCTTTGAGTGGGTCCTATTGTTGTTGGCCTCCCTTATCTGCAACTTCAGTCATTTGCCCAACCATTGGAAAATTGATTGCCCCAACTTGAACATAGTATGGATCCCCAAGTCCTCTTGATTTAGGACTGTTTTGCCATTGCTCTGTCAGCAACTGGATGCCTCCAACATTTCCTTCTTGTTATACCATTCCTTGACCTATATCAATCTTCCTTCTTGCCTACATTTCTTCTCCAAAACACATTAGTATAGACTCCTTATGACTCCTTACCAAAGGGTACAACTTATACTTCATTTTTCCTTGTTGAACTACATATGTATTTTCATAGCCATCATGCATAACTCTCCTTGAACATGCCAAGATCTTCCTAAAATTAGATGCCCACAAGTCATGTGCATGACATCACACAATACCTTGTCCCTATAACCCCCAACTAAAAACTCAACCATCACTTGATCCTTAACCAACAAATTCTGACTCTTAGTCATCCAAGTAGCATAATAAGGAGCAACATGTGCAAAAGTTTTCAAATTCAATTTCCTAACAACCTCATAAGATAACACATTATGACTTTCCCTTGAATCAACTATAAATTTGCATACCTTTCCTTGAATGAGACAATTTGATCTGAATATACCTGGATCTTTCGGTGCTTGATTGCTTCTTCCCATTAGCAAGTACTCTCCTTCTTCTGGATGACTTTCAATGGGTTCTTTCTACTCATCCTTTCTTGGGTTCTTCATCAACCAAGTTCACTCTTCTATCTCTCCCTTTGTCTTCTTGCCATTTAGGACACCTAAAGGACTGATGGCCCACTTCATTAAAATTGAAGCATCTTCCTGTGAATACTCCACTTCCTCTTCCTCCACTTCTTCCACCTCTATAACCCCCTCTTGATTCTGAAAATGTTTTGTCCTTATCCTTGTCATTGCTGCTCTGAAAAATCAGAGTTTTTTCTTCCACCTCTTCCCCTCATAGAAGATCCTCCTCTTGAGTTACTTTGCTTCTCTTGTCTCCTTTTTATCTTCTCTTCAGCCTTTAAGGCTAACTGATAGCATTCATCAACCGACCTTGGGGTAGAAAGACTAAGTTCATCCTGGATATTGAACCTTAGCCCCCCCATATACCTTGCAATCTTTTCTTCCATCTCTTCCTCATGATCCACTCTAATATCAAGCTTGTGGAATTCCTCTGTGTACTTTTGTACATCCATCTCCTTTTGCCTGAAATCCCTCATCTTCTTGTACAACTTTACTTTATAATCTCTTGGCAAAAATTTTGCCTTCATTTTGTCGATCATGGTATACCAAGAAGTGATCTTGGGTTTCCCATTCTTCCATCTATTTGCTTGGATACAATCCCACCACAACAAAGCATGTCCCTTCAACCTGGAATTTTCTATCTTCACTCTATCCTTCTCTTCTATCCCTTCACACTCAAAGCAATTTTCAATTGCACTAAACCAATCTATTAGTTCTTCATCATCCATTTTTCCTCCATACATAGGTAAGTCTGTCCTTACCCTTACATCTCCACTTTTTATGGCCTTCACCAGTTTGGCCATCCTTGCATCTTCAGGGTCTACTGGTTCCTCTACTTGGGTTTCTCCTCCTTCTTCCACTACTACTTCTTCATCCTACCTGATGCTCTTATCCCTATTCTCCAATGTTGCTATCCTCTCCATCATAGTTCTCATCAATCTATCCTTCTCATGACTCTCCTTGTCTCTTTGATCTAGGACTGCCTTAAGCTTCTTGTTATCAGCCAATTGCTCCTTCAAAATCCTTGCCAACTCCATGTTGGTCATCCAGATGGGAAACTCTCCATCTTATCCATCAGCCATGGTTACTTATTCAACTTGGTGCAAAAATCAACTTAGGGCTACTCCTCCCAGGATAGTTCAACCGTAAGGGCTTGTCTAAGGACTCAAGAACCAACTTCACAAGACCAATGCAACTTCCACAAGACCTTTCCCTTTCTCTAATACCACTTGATGTAGAGGGAAGGGTGGTGGTCTTCAAAACAAAATGAGAGTTTGAAATTTCAGAGGTTTAGGCACTCTAGCCTACCCAAACCCTTAAGTGACTTGTAGGTTTCACTTCTTAAACTTATCTCCTGGACTTCTAAGTGATATTTTGGGCTTTATAGGATCCAAGAAAATTATATTCAAATAGTTTTAGGGTTCTATATCAATCCCCAACTTCCTACCTACACAATATTCCTCAACTTGCCAGAGACCTAATTCAACAACCAAGTAGTCCTGCAGTAGAACAAAAATGGAAATAACTTTGTTTTTACTCAAACACCTAACAAGATATTTGCATTTACAGATACCCTTTTTAGAGTACTACAACATATCAAAAAATTTCATACAGTTACTTTGGACCAATACCCCTGTTCATCACTGATGCCCTTTTCCAATGCATACAGATTGACTAGTTTTTCAAAGGAAGTATCAACCAATGATATCCTATCAACCTCAACTCCTGGAAAATATTTTCTTATGCCTTAAAATGGCCATATACAAAAGGAATTAGCCTCGAGGGCTCTGCAACATTGGAAACCCCAACTTGAGGCTTCAAACCCTTACTCCTTAGGGCTTTCTCAAAACCCGATCTCCACACAATCCTGCATCCAATTGGTCCTAGTTTCACCTTCAATTCAACCTATTAAACCATTCCCAAGCATAAAATATATAACTTGTGTGGACAGATCGACCACTACTACACCTTAGCTACCATTTTCACTATTTTTTCCTCTTTGTTCAGACTGTGATCACCTTTACCTCATCCAATTCTTCATATGCATGGTTATAAATCTATAATACATGTTAGATTCATACATTCCATGAATATCAGGCCTTCATATTCATGGAATGACCTCCATTTCCCTAAAACCCTACTGCAATAACAAAACAGTTAAAGAAAAAGTCACTGTTATGCAACTGACGTAACAGTAAATGACTGCAAGTGTTTGAAACTCATCAATAGCAATTAAGATGATTAAAAAAAATCTTGTCAATGCATTAGAATATCAAACCAATCAACTTGAGAATTGATAGATCAGGGAAATTGCAAAGTTTGAATAGTTTATTGCTTACTGTCTACCAAATCTGTATACACCAGTTTCAATACACCATTTCCTGTCATGTAACAGAGACACCTTTGCTATTAAAAAGACTCAATATAGCTCCCAAAAATTGTTTCAACCAACTCTCATCATTGAGTTGATGGTTAAGTCTAAGCAAACAAGAAATTCTAACTTCCTAAACTAGCCGTTCATGTTTGAATATTTGAATTATTTAACTTTAAAAACTAACTTGAATATTAAAACTAAAAGGTTCTCATACACCTTAGTTATTATTGTAAACACTCCTACTCCCTAAATAACCCCTTGAACCTCTTGGACACTATTGGTCCACCTAGAATGTACAATTGGTCCTATTAAGGACACTTCAACATATTTGATTCATGACATCAGTTTGATCAATTGAAGATCATTATAGACTTGAGGACTTGCCAATTAATCTCCTGACTAAGATTGGGCTTTCCATTCCTCTGATTTTCTTTGGATGTCTTTGAGGTCTTCTTTATCTCTGACTCTGGACTAAATGTTTGAGGTGCTCCTGCACCACACTATTTTCGATTGATGCAATGCATTTTGATAATGCGATTAGTACTAGCTTCACTATCTGCATGTTTATATTATGAGCTCATTTAATGAAATGAAAGTTTAACACTGTATGCCCTATAAATCTAGATGATGTGATTATGTATCCCACTAATTTCTCATGCAGGTAGTGCAACTATTTGATTAAGTCAAGGATGATGTCTGTAGTTGACTACTGATGTGAGGAGTGATGTTAGTCCCGATTTGGAATTCCAAGATCAGGATTACCTATCTCACACAATGCTATAATTCCAAACTAAATGCAAGCCTAGAATGGATGCAATCTATGACACGAGTCACTTTGATCCTTTAGTTATTTTATCATCATTGATCATTTTGGGACATCATAGTCAGTATAAACCTCACTGGTTCTATTGTTCCCATGAGGATATGAATATGAATTTCATCAGATAAAATATGAAAAATAAATGCCAACACCAAGATAATAGATTCTAGACGACTTGAGCATTATTTCCAATTGGTATTGCAAAGTTACACTAGCATCAAGGCATTTAGAGACAAGATGACCATGAGTGTATCTTTGTGTAAACATACATATTAACAAACAAGGAGATAGTTCCAACCTCACCTTAGCATTTAAAACAAATGGGTCAAGGTATGTGTGACATACCACATGAAATGGAGGATCTTACCATAGACACCTAGTTTTTTTTAAGTTTTAGGATCATTAGAACCGCACCCACAAGGAGAAGTCAAAGAAAATGATTATGCCCCCAGCCCTTGTTTCTCTGGTCGTTAGACATCCTTGAGTTACTAGGAAGGCACAATAATTGAAAACCCGTGGTAACAAGGAGCACACAAGTAAAATTCATTATCTTTCCTTGTTTCTCTAATCCAAAGATATCATCAAGTCACTAGGTGGACCTGATTAACATATCTTCAGCAAATTTGGGTTTTGTGTTTATCTATTTATGGTGTTGAGAAACACCAATTTTTTGTAGGGGTGTGTTGTGTTAAGAAACATTGGTGTGTTGGTTGTTGTTTGTTCATGTTTATTGCATGTTTTCTATCTATAATTTGTCCAATGAGTCTTGAAAAACATTAACGTATCCAAAGATAGTGTTAAGGAACACTTTTTGGTTTCATGTGTGTCAGTTTTGGCTCGAAGTATTGAGAAACACTATTGTGCCAGTGGAAAACCCTTTAGTGATTTCAAAAGACCAGGAAAATGACTCTGATTGGATTGGACATTTGACTGACAATATTTTGACTTGGCTAACAAAATTACAAGGAAACTACCCCCAGCGAGGAGTGAATACCAAGGACTAAGACATCTACTGATTCTAAGTCATGATTGTGAGGTGTAAACCAACAAAGTTGTACAAGGTCATGAAAGCAACTGAAGATATATACATGCTAGAAATCTAATTGAATTCCATGTAGGAGGGATAGCCAAGCTACACATTAAAATATGGTGCATTGAGTACCTATTTACCAGGTTTTCACCACTTGGCTTTATTGTTGTCTTTACTACCAAGGCATATGTTTACCAGGTTTTCACCATGGAACTTTTTCTTATTTTTTAATTTTTTTTGTGTTTTTCATTTTTTTGATATTTTTCATTTTTTAATTTTTTTTTATATTATCAAGGTGCCTATTGCTAGGTTTTCACCAAGATAATAATTTTTTTTAGGACATTTTTCATATTTTTAGCTTTTTCACTATTTTTAGAATTTTTTCAAGAACATTTTCTTTGTACAAGAACTGCTCATTCAGAGAATTATCTAGTCATAGAACTTTTGTGTTGATTGAATCAAGGAGTGTTTCCCCTTTTGAAGTTGATAGTTGATAGGCTCTAGAACCAAATATTACAGGAATCACAAAGGGACCTAACCAGTTGGGTTCAAACTTTCCCTTATGTTCACGATCTTGTTGATTCTTTGGATTTTCTCTAAGTACAAGATCACCAACCTGAAATTATTTATGTCTCACTTTCTTGTTATAGCCTTTAGAAATTCTCTTTTCTTAGACCCTTAGATTTTCAAATGCTTCTTTTCTTCTTTCATTAAGTAGTTCTAATTCTTGGATTCTGGAAATCTAATAATCCGCATCTGTTATGACTCCTTGTAAAGAAACTCTCAACAATGGTATTTCTACCTCAACAGGCAATAAGGCTTTTGCGCCATACACCAATTCAAATGGTGTTGCCTCTATAGGCATTCTAATTCTAGTTATGTAAGCCCACAATGTAGAATTTAACTAGATATGTTAATCCTTGCCTAATTTGTTCATTGTTCTATGCAAGATTTTTTAGTATTATTTTGTTGGATGCCTCAACATGCCGATTCCCTTGTGGGTAGTAGATACAAGAATAGTGTTGGATGATGTGAAACTTCTCACAGAGTTCATTGATATCCTTGTTTTTGAATTGCCCTCCATTTTCACTTACAATAGAAGATGGGATGTCATACTTTCAGATGATGTAGTTTAGGATAAACATTGACACTTGTTTACCATTCGCCTTTATTAAAGGAATGATATCCATTGACTTTGTGAAATACTATGTGGTGGTGATAATAAACTTGTTCCCATTTTATGATAAAGGATATATTTGGCCAACAAGGTCAAAGGCCCATTGTTGAAATGGCTAATGTGTGATAAATGACAACAATTATCTTGTAGGAGCGTAGATCAAGTTACCATGTAGTTGGCATTGCTTATAATATTTGGCATATTGAACAACATCATTTTCCATGGTAAGCCAATAGTATCCAACTCTTAGGAGTTTCTTGGCCAATGAGAGACCATTTGAATGAACTCCACAAATACCTTCATGGACTTTTTTTAGCGCGTGTTGAGACTCTTCACATCCTAGACACCTAAGGATAGTATCGTCTAGACCTTGCCTGTATAAGTCATTAGCAATGATCAAGTAACATGATGCATTTCGTATGACGTTTCTCTTTTCATTCTTAGATAGGCCATAAGGGATTTTTTGGTTTTGTAGGTGAATAGTATAAATATGGGTATGGATGGAAGTGAATAGAAAGGATCACCAAAATGAATGGTATTAGATATGTGAATAGGGTTGAATAGTGGTAGATAAGATAATATGATATGAAAGGGGGAATATAGGACCTATCCTTAATCCAAATTCTCAAAAGGAAAGATCCAAATGGATTAATCACAAAGAAGTGATCAATGCACAAATCAATCAAACAATAGAGAACATGAAGAAAGGAGGAAACCCTATAATCTACTATAGAAAGCATGTACTTGAAATCTTAAATGAATAGAAGGAAAATACTAACCTCAAAATAGGGCAAATCTAGAAAATGCTGATTTTTGATGTCTGTGCACACTTTCGGGAAATTCTTCAACCTACTCCAGACTAGAAATGCTGAGATAGAGAAAACCTAGAAAAATTTTGTCCTTCTGAGGTTAGGTCAAATTTGACCCAAATAGTAGGGCACAATCTTACCCCTCACTGAAGGTTGTCCCTGACCTGAAACAACTTCGACAAAATTTTTGTTCATGGATCTCAGAAGTTCGCTGAAAAGGGTATCCAAATCTAAACTTCAATTTGCTGTCATGTACCTATATCTGCAAGAAAAATGGTTTTTGTTGTTTGATGGGGGGTTTGCCTTGGTCAAACCCCAGTTTGGAATCAACCTTGAAATGTAATTGAAATTGCAATATGTATAAACAATAAATGGAACTATTCACCTTGCTTTTGTTAAAGTCCTTGTGGAGGATTCGAATCCTTGAATCCACAAGTATGGATGCTCCAAATGAATCTAGAAATGTGTGTAGGATGTCTCAAATCAATGGCATTAGATATTCAAGACCAATCTTGAATGTATCTTTGCATAGGAAGAGGCTTGGATGAATGTGGATGGAGAAATCTTTAACAAGAAGGCTCCATAGAAATTGAATCCTTCAATGGCTAACAATGGATCTCCTTGATAAATTGGATCTTGAATGATTGAATGCTTGAACGCTTGAAGATGAATGCATGCTTTCTCGCTTTCTTTCTCCTTCTTTCTTACTACTTGATTGCGAGTGCTTATGAAAATCAGATGTGATTTATTGATTGTGGATGTTGAATGTAAAAATGAGAGAGGAAAGCCTCCTTTTATAGTGATCTAGGACACAAACTCCAAGAGAAGGCCGACATTGGAGAATTAAATCCCAATTAATCTTAACCCCTAGAAATGGACCTAGATTAAATGAAATTTAAGATTTTACCATTCCAAAACTTGAAACAACTGACCTGGAAGTAGAAAAATAAAACTTTCTGAAGCCCGACATCCTGAAACTTGTGGAAATTGAAATTTGAACTTGGGGTTAGGGACGAGGTTGATGTTGTCCTAGGTCAGAGTCAAGGTAGTTAGGGTCTACATCATCCTTGACCCTTCAGGTCATCCTTGACCTAAAAATTCAAAGTCTCCAATTTCTTAGAGAAAGTCTATCAAAAAAAGGCTTGAAACAGGGGAGAGAAGCATAACAGGGGGGAAACAACCATATCCATGCAAAGACCCAATCAAGGCACTTGACATGACCCCATACCACTTACTCAGAGAGATAAATGCTCTTATCATGGAAGTGCTTCCATTTTAAGATGATACAATAGGTAGGAGTATATTTGGCGATATCTAGAGGAATCATGGCCCACAATTGAACACACTATTTGGGAGTCTAGAAATCATATGCTGGAAAGAGGAGTTCTTCCACCAGGAAGTAATAGAGTAATTGATGTTCTTCCAAGTATAACATTGAGGCCAATGTAGCCATGGTGTCAACCACCTTATTCTTTTCTCTCAAAATTTGTTGGAAGGTGACAAAAAAAACTTTTTCAGGTCATCAACCATTATCTTGTATGGCATGAGCTTCTCATCCTTGGTTTGGTATTGACCATTAATTTAGTCAAGATGATTAGCTAAGAGTTGTACACACTAAATAGTGCACTTCTCTAAGTCATTACTTCCAAGAGAATCCATGAATGGGAAACCTTGAGAAAGTGACCTAGAGCTCCTTAGGCATGGAGTCACAAGGATGTTGATGGTGCTCTCAGCTAGAGCTATTGAAGCATGCAACCTTGCTAGTAAACCACACAATGGGAGATTCAAAGAGACAAGGGAAAGAATGCCAATATCCTCAAGAATCAACAATGGAAATGCAATGCAATGCAAGCTATGCTAAGAATGAAGATGCAAGCTAAGCTATGAAAGGAAAGTATTACAAACTCTTACTAATTAAGCTATGTGAGCTAGTCTAAAGCATAAAAGAAACTAAGCTAGATGCCATGAAAGCTATGATGCAAGGAAGAAACTAGAATGCAAGAATGATCTCCAAAAGCTTCAAAGTCTCCAAGAAATCCTACAGCATAAGATTAGCATAAAAAGTTGGGATCCAAGAATGAGAAAAGACCTCTCCTTTTAAAGGAATTGAAAAGGAATGGACCATTGAGATTAAGAGGCAAAATATTTAATCAAGGGTGGATCTTGAAAGAGGAGCAATCCATGTACACAAATATCCTCCAATGAGAAAATAAGAGTTGATTTTTGTGTCCATACGAGACAAAAAGGCATTTTCTTCTTTTTTTATAAAATAAGAATAATGCTTTATTTGTGCAACTTAGGATAAGAGGAAAAGTGGGGGCTTTTTATTTAATAAAAGGGGAGGAAATTCCTTTTAAATAAATAAAGACTTAGGATAAAATGGTTAGTCCATAGAAAATAATCAAATAAATGATAAAATAGGATTTGATCAAGGAAATTGATTTAATTTTAAAAATATTACAAAGCATTGATTCAGGAAATTGATAAATTAGTGAATGAGGGCCCAAAGTCTAGGTGACCAGTTTAGGGTGCATAAATTTTCCCCTCTTTGACTAATGTGTGATCTTCATGGGAACGCATGTAGTCAACGAATGAAGTTAAAATGTGAGATCAATTTGGGATCACAAAACAACCCAGACGTGTGATTGACGGATGGGAACACATCAGGACAAAGATAAGCTGATTGAAAAAGACAAGACCAACACCCCTGTAAATAGGTAATTGTCAAGTCTCAAGCAAGGTTTGATTGATAGGCTGAATCAAGGATTGAAGCTAAAGTTTGATAGGTATTTCCCCCTCAGAATTGAAATCGAAATGAGATAGAGGAGAAATAGTAAATTGATAAATCTGATCAAATCACTAGAAATCATAATCGAAGATAACCATCAAGCAATGAAGATATGCCCTAGGTTGACTAGGTTTGACTTAGAAAGATATAGGATAAAAATAAAGTCAAACCTTAGAGAGATGAATCGAATGAAAATGAATGAAAGACTAGGAGGTTGAAAGAGATGGGGATGAAGAAATGAAGATTCCCCAACAAAGATCGAATGATTAGGCCTCAAACGGTCAACCAACTGTGCAAAAGAAGGGGAAAATTCAATTTGGACTATCAAGATGAACTCAGATTTTGATTTTGATCCCAAAATGAATAGAAAATTATGTGATATGAAAGACAAGAAGTGAAAGACATGATCAAGAAGAAGTGAAAGGTGAGCACAGTTTGACTAATAAGTCTATGAAAGATGAAAGGAGAGCTCTCTCCATATGTAAGATGCAAAACTAACTATCATGAACCTAAAAATGTAAGCTACTATGAAAAGTGGTTTACTTGCAAGGTCACAAAGCTTTTAGACTCTAATATTCATCATCGAGCATTATTGGTAGCATCGTAAGATCATACAATACACACTAGTATAACTATGTGAATCTAAATATGATCTATATTAGATAGATATGTGGGAATCCCACCTAGGCATCAAAGACATATAGGTCAGGATGACTAGTGTAGTGAGATTTTCTAAGTTTAATATGAAAGGATTATGCTTGCATCGAGACACAAGGAAGTCAAGATGACTATAAGCATGCACTTGTGAAAAATAATCAAGGATAATACCTTGTAGACCCTAATGTCAAGTGGAACAAGCATAAATGCTAATGACAGTTAGGACCAACATATACCCACAAGCAGAGAAAGAAATAAAACATGTCCTCATGCCCCCAGTCTTCTAGCTCGACATCATCAAAAACTATTAGGGAGAGAATACTCATCAAAGAAATCATCATAGACAACACACAAAGATAATAAAGTCAAACAAGTCTCAACGAGTTGAGTGTTTAAGTGCGTGTGTGTAGGTCATAGAGTCAAACTTTAAGTATCACATCTACTAGTGAGAAAATATCATATCATGCTAGACTGCGGTTAATATATCTGATAAGTGTTGAGAAACACTTGACGCTAGGGTAGTGTTGAAAAACACAATTGGGGTGGTGTTGAAAAACACCATTTGCAAGATGTCCTAAAGACTAACATATCCAAAAGACCAAAGTTGACACAGTTATGCCCCCTAGACAAAGACAAAGACCAATTCCAAACCAAGGAAACAAGGTCAAGGCATGATGGAGAAAGGCTAAGTGTTGAGGACGAGTGCTAAGAAACAAGGGTGGAAAGGCCTCAATTAGTGCCTATTTCTAGGTTTTCACCACTTGGAGGTTTTTTTATTTTTTCATTTTTTTTGTATTTTTGCTACCAAGGCGCCTGTTTCCAAGTTTTCACCAAGGCACTTTTTCTTTTTCTTTTTTGAATTTTTTGCATTTTTTTTTAATTTTTGTATTTTTTTCATGACTTTATATGCTTTTAAAAAAAATTTCAGCATCATATATGAATTTTTTTTTGGAATTTTTTTCAAGATCAATAAATATGTACAAAGGATGCCCCCAGATAGAATGACCATCAAACTCCCAAGAAAGATCACATCATGTAGTCCCAATGTCTAGCAAGATGGAGAACAAGAGGGATTAGCAAGCTAGTGGAGGAGATGGAAGACAAGAGAATGAAGGGAAGAAATCCTCAAGAGCGAACTCCTCAAGAGTACCCAAGTTAGGGAAAAATTGTCATGTAAAGCACATTTGGACAAGCAATAAAAGGCTAGCATAGGATAAGTCACAAAAGCGTAATGCAAAAGAAGGAAAGGATGCATTCCACAGGAGTAGACATGTCAAGAGGCTTCATAGAATCATGTTTTACTCTTTTTTATTAGATCGAGACCAAGGGGAAAAGGATAGCGAAAGGCTAGAATGAATGGAGGAAAATAAATATGAAGGCTAAACATGAATGAAATGAAAGTAAGATCATTGTAAAATAGCTCACAAGATAGCCAAATGTTTGTGTATAGGTCAACATTGCCAAGATCAAAGAGAGAAGATGGAATGGATGAAATATGTAGAAGAACTACGCATGATGCCTGATTGCCAAGTTTTCATCACAGTACTTATCCAAGGCACCACAAGGGAGTGGTTTTCACCATAGGATGAATTTATTTCTCTTTACTTTTGCTACCAAGGCGCCTATTTCCAGGTTTCCACCAAGGCACATTTTCAATTTTTTCATTTTTTCATTTTTTTTTTTAAAAATTTTTTTCTATTTTTTTCATTTTTTTATATTTTTTGAAAGAAGGCAAGCTTTTTAGATAATTCTCTTTGAAATGATAAACCATGATATGCCATGGATTCAAAATGATATGCTCAAAGATGCTGAGAGGGAAAGGAAGATGGAAGAGAAAAATGGAGGATAAAGTTTTATGTAAAGCAAGTGAGGTTAGAAGATAGGAGGAATAGGCAAATGAGGAAAAATGATAGAAGGTAGAAGGATAATGAATGGAAGGATTGTGAAAGGGTAGATGGAAAGGAAGGCAAGATCAACATCAAAACACACCTTGAAGGGTGGCGAGAGGATGGAGGAAACATGAATGAAGGAATACGAGAAGGAATATGGTGAATGTTTAGTAGAGGTTGTGATTTAGGTGCATGACATGGAAGAATGTTTTTGGAAAAAGATGAGGCGGAAGCCTTTGGAAGCTTGAATGTCAACTTCACTTTTTGTTCAATATTAGACTCTTTCAAGAGAGACTTTGGAATCCATATAGCCTTAGGCTTTTCATTTCTTTTTGATGATTTAGAGAGAATATCTTCAATGATAGATTTTGGAACCCATACTTGTCTTGTAGTTTTCTTCTTAGATACCTCTTTTGACTTTATGCCTCCATGTCAATTATAGGAGACATGGCAATCTTTTTTTGATGGATTCTTGTGTTGCTTCTTTTTCTTGTATTGAACATTCAAGTTACTTCCAAAAGACTTGGGACTTGTGAAATAAGGAGGATATGACTGGTTTAGATGGGTGGATGGATGAAAAGGATTCAAGGGTATGCATCTATGTTGATCTTGAGGAAAGATAGGAGATGGAGGGATGTAAGGACCCAAGATGGATGATGAATTAGGAGTTAGGAGGGGAGAGTGAAGGTATATAAGGGCCTAAGATGGAAGGAAGACATGAAGCCCTTAGTATTGGTGGAAGAGGTCCAAGGATGGACATGGAAGATACAAAAGGATAATCAATAAGTTCATCAACATCTATATGACAACCAAGGACATCAACATCTTTCAGATGAGCATTAGGATTTGCAATAGGATTATGAACATCTTTAATACGAGCAACTTTTTCGATAGGATTGTTCAGAGCTTGCAAAGACTTAGGTAGAGTAGAAAGTGGAAGTGAACATGGAGTGGTAGAACAAGAAGATGGAAGAATTTGATCTTGACAAGGAGCTTTGGATAGCATAAGTGTATAATTTTTCTCTTGATTTTCAATAGGCTTAATATTGGAAGTAACAATGCTATTTTTAATAACCTTAATGGAAGTATCATCTTTGGAAAGCACAAGTGTAGTAAGGTTATTTTGATTGTCAATAAGCTCAATGGTGTAAGAAGTAGTTTGATCTTGCTTAGGAGAAGACTTAAGACATGGTGGAATGAATGAGGAAGAGCATAGAGGATCAAAAGAACCATGAAATGGATAAGAGACATCATGAAAGGGATTGGATGACATGGAGGATTCTTGATCTTGATCTTTCTTTATGTTCTTTTCTTTATCATTTTTAGAGTCCTCTTGACATGGAGCCACTTCTAAGTACAAGGAAGCATGTTGGGATTGTATGGAAGACTTTGGAAAAGATGGTGAAGGACTAGATGAAGTAGGCATTATGGTGTATAAAGGCTTAGGCTCTTTAGGTTTAGCAATATTGAAAGTATTTACAGCCAAGTGAAGATTAGCTTGAGTTTCTTTAAGAGGTATCCCTTGAGGATAACTATAGGGAACTACATAAAAATTATTAGGAAATTTGTTGGATGAAGGATTTGGGATAGATTTGAAAGACTTGGAAGCTTTGGGAAATGTATGGGTATTGGAGGAAGTAGGGGATGGAAGGGAATCATCACAAGATAGAGGTACATTACTAACGTAATCTTGCTTGAGAGTGTAATCTTTATTTTTAGCATGAGAGTTCTTAGAGGAAGAATTCTTATAATATTTACATTTCAAATCAGCGTGATACATTTTATATTCCTCAATAGAAGTAGATGTATCATCTAGGTATTGTTCACAAAAATCATCAAAGTCTCTTTCAAAATCTGAATCATATGGATCATCATCACGATCTATCCAATGTGATGACCCATTTCTAGTTAGCACAAGCACATGACTAGGAGAACTCTTAGGAACAGAGGTGTCATAAGTATCACTACATTTTCCATCATCATAGTCATCAAATGTGGGTGCGTCACTCTTCATGGAAGAGGTATCACAAGGACTATCATATTTCTCATCATGGTATGTCTTGATAAGAGAAGTAGGACTCTTGGGAGAAGTAGAAGAGGAACTAGATCGTGAAGAAGAGGAGAGTGAAGACCTAGTGGAGGAAGAAGACTTGGATAATGAGGAATGTGAATAATGTCTAGAAGAGTCATGGTAAGACTTGGAAGATGAGGAACGTGAATAATGTCTAGAAGAGTCATGATAAGACTTGGAAGGTGAAGAAGAATGAGAGGACTTAGATGATGAAGAATTTTTGGAAGAAGGAGGTCATGACATGATCATGTCTATGATCCTAGCAAAGGTGTCTGATTCAAGAAATTTATCTTTTATTTTTGCCTTAAGTTTATCACCCATGCAACATCTAGAAATATTATTGGAGGAATAGAATTCTTCAAATTGAGCAATGAGTTTGAGATCATCTACTTTCAAGAGAGGCTCCATAACAAGATAGTTGAAATTCATGGTTCTAGAAGAGGAGGAATCAAGCATGGAAGTGACAAAAGATATAAATAGAAGAAGGTAGACTAGATAATAAGAGGAAAAGAATCAAGAAGACATGAAGAGTTTAGGAAGAAGAGAAAGAAGGATGAAGGAAGAAGAGAAAGGATGGAAATGGGAGACTAGGAAGACATGGGAGATGTGGAAGAAAGAAGACCAAGAGTTATTTTGTGCAAATTGATATCATTTAAGTTCATTTGGATATTGAGCAACATGTCACAGTACCTAAGATCTGACCTAGACCGACCAAGGAAAACCAGAAGTGACATAAATTAGTAAGACAACAAGCAACAATGATATAGAAAAATAACTCTGTGCGATAGTTCTCAGAACAATAGGACGATACAATTTGGCAGGATGATATTTCACATGAGATAGTACGACAGAGTCCAGGTAGGTAATATGATAGAGTTTATAGTATGCAGGCGATAAAGAATCAGGAATGATATATCGCATGACAATTCTCAGGAGGGCGTGCGATGATTATTTAGTATCATACGACTCTTGACCAATGAACATGAAAAACTTAGTTTTGAAAGCAATTTGGTCAATATTGTAGGTTGCAAGTACAATTTCTTGGTTTCAAGCAAAGTAATATCAGGAAATAGACAAGTTTGCAAATAGTAGGTGATCAAACATGTCATAAAACACTTGCGCAAGGATAAAATAAACCTTGCCAAGATAAGAAATTGTGATATCAAAGCAAGAAAATCCTATGAATGCTACTGTGATGTTTTGATGTTTGAGAACATTTACACAGGTAGATCACAATAAGAACACTTCAAGCACTTACTAGCCTAAAAAGACAATGGCTTAATACTTAACAACTTGGCCCACACTTGATGCTCCATTGCCTCACATAAAGTGGTTACCCATAATAGATATTGGCTTTGTCGTGGAAGTGCCAATGACACAACCAAAGGAACACAGATGGTGAGTAATCTTGGGGTGATCCGGGTTAGTCCACTAGGATCAATCCTTGCATTGAGAAGCTAAGCAGCAAAATAGGGTGGCTTCTATCTATGGTTCTTAGTAAGGGCTTCCATTCATAATACCCCTCTTGCTCCCCAAAGGGGATCCTTACCTTGCAGCAAGTAACAGACCTCGCGGCCACAAGAGTACCTTAAGCATTCTTGCTCAACATTTTCCTCATGGTCACAATCCCACAAGTACTCACATCAAGAAAAGACAAGTACTACGTCTACCAAGGTTTTGTGTCCTTGATAGCCTTGAGTTTATAGTGGGTCAGAATAGCTGGCGAAAAGCTTGTCCCCACTTGGGTCATTCCTCTTGATTGCTCAAGAGCAGGCCTGCTAAAGGATTCTAAAACTAAACAAAGAGTGGATTAACCTTTGAGTGTCAAGATTTTTGGTTCACCTCAAGGGTGAAGAGCATATTCTCCTAGCTCAAAAATTTCTCCCGAACACACCAAGCAAAGGTTCAATTACCCTCTTTCTTTCAAAATCTAAAGATGGGTCAAGATTTTCTGGTTCACACAAGGGTGAAGAGCATACTTCTCCTACCACCCAAAGATTCCTACAACAAGATATTAAGTGTCTAATAAATGAAACAACTAGTCTATGCCGCACTCAAAAGAAAGCAATTAAACAAGCACTTGATTGGTTTTTATGCTTTGGGCATCCCTGCAAAAACCATTAGTAGCCCTTGTGCATTTGGAGCTTTGACATGTGTTCTTTTAAGAAAATACTTTCAAGCAATAGGAGCACCTAAAAGCACAACTTGTTAGCCCTACAAGGGTTAGCACATCAAAACCAAATAAAATATACAAATAGATCCCTATTCTACAATAGCAACTTAGAAATCCAAATCAAACCAAGTAAATCTTGCAAAGAAATGACAAAAATTGCTCACTGCCAGGCTTGGGCGATATTTCTATTAGAGGAAGAGTCGTATGATATTTCACTCTGTACTAGTGTGATACTTTATCTCTGCACGATAATTCTTGATACTTGCATGCAATAGAGTACAGAACAATAGTGCGACATAATCTTCCAAAGCGTGCAATATTTTAATTGGTAAAATATCACACTGGTATATAAGGAACTATCGTATGATACTGGAAAACTATCACATGATAATTCTGTCAGAAAAAAACCAGAGAGAAAATATTGACAAAACAACAAGCAAATATTGATGAAAAAATGACATAAATGTATAAAAAAGGACAAAACAAGAGTGTTCTGCCCCACGGTGGGTGCCAAAAATGTACACACTAAATAGTGCACTTCTCTAAGTCATTACTTCCAAGGGAATCCATGAATGGGAAACCTTGAGAAAGTGACCTAGAGCTCCTTAGGCATGGAGTCACAAGGATGTTGATGGTGCCCTTAGCTAGAGCTATTGAAGCATGCAACCTTGCTAGTAAACCACACAATGGGAGATTCAAAGAGATAAGGGCAAGAATGTCAATATCCTCAAGAATCAACAATGGAAATGCAATGCAATGCAAGCTATGCTAAGAATGAAGATGCAAGCTAAGCTATGAAAGGAAAGTATTACAAACCCTTGCTAATTAAGCTATGTGAGCTAGTCTAAAGCATAAAGGAAACTAAGCTAGATGCCATGAAAGCTATGATGTAAAAAAGAAACTAGAATGCAAGAATGATCTCCAAAAGCTCCAAAGTCTCCAAGAAATCTTACAACATAAGATTAGCATAAAAATTTGGGATTCAAGAATGAGAAAAGAGCTCTCCTTTTAAAGGAATTGAAAAGGAATGGACCATGGAGATTAAGAGGCAAAATATTTAATCAAGGGTGGAGCTTGAAAGAGGAGTAATCCATGTGCACAAATATCCTCCAATAAGAAAAAAAGAGTTGACTTTTGTGTCCATATGAGACAAAAAGGCCTTTTCTTCTTTTTTTATAAAATAAGAATAATGCTTTATTTGTGCAACTTAGGATAAGAGGAAAAGTGGGGGCTTTTTATTTAATAAAAGGGGAGGAAATTCCTTTTAAATAAATAAAGACTTAGGATAAAATGGTTAGTCCATAGAAAATAATCAAATAAATGATAAAATAGGATTTGATCAAGGAAATTGATTTAATTTTGAAAATATTACAAAGCATTGATTCGGGAAATTGATAAATTGGTGAATGGGGGCCCAAAGTCTAGGTGACCATTTTAGGGTGTATACAAGAGTCTCCATAAATGTGCATTTCCATAATTTTCCATTCTATGGATAGCTTCAATCTATTCACTAAAGCTTTGTGCTTAGTAATATTGTTGGTACAAGGAAAAATCATTTTGTAAGATTTAGGAATCTTGTATCCTTGAGGAGTTATAAAATGTACATTGAATGCAGACTCCTATTGGGTGAATGATCCATAAAAGAACATCTTATATGGGTGTTCTATCATATACACAATAGATTCATCAAGAAAATCTATTGTTAGCGGTTTGGTATCTTGAAGTGGAACATCTGCTAGATGATCATAATGATTTGACCCTTGATGGGCTTCCTATCCACATACTCAATGTCAAACTCACTTAATATCATTACCCACTTTACTAGCCTACATGTTAAGGTTTCTTTGTTTAACAACTACTATATTGGATTGATCTTTGCAATTAATTTCATTGAATGTAGTATATCGCTCTTTCTTTCCAAATTTCATCATGCTATGAAAGTAGAGCTCTGAGCGATGTTGTATTTGATATGTATAGTAGGAGAGGTTTTCCTCATATAGGTTCCATGAGAATAGGTGGATTTTCCAAGTATTATTTGATCTATTGGAAATTATCACTAGTAAATTTTAGCTAGATTTTCGATGACGATTAGTCAATTTTCAGATGACAATTGGTCGATCAAACAACCATAACTATTGTCAAACCTTTTTTGTCGATTATTTGACACATTATATTTTTGTCAAATATTTGACCTCTATAGTCGTTGAAGTATCAACTAGTCTACCATCAAAATAATCTCTTCAATCTAGAAGAATTATCCTACATACCTTTTATCTCTTCGACCAATGTTGGTCAAAATAATGATGATTTATGGTCAGAATATTCATCGATTGTATAGCGCTCTCGTCGAACGTATATTCTTTGGCCATCGAAAAAGTGACATCAATCCAAGTTTGTTTTAAAAAAAAATATATTATCAAATCTATTAATATATTATAGTACATTTATATTTATAATTTTAAATACTATACTATTATATACTAATATTATATTATAATTCCTTCCACTTGACGAGGTAATTTTATAATACTATACTATTATATACTAATATTATATTATATTATATTATATTATACTATTTATACTAATATTACATTTTAACAAGAAATTCCTTCCACTTGATGAGGTAATTTGAGTATGTAGAGTGGGTGATGGAAGACAAAGCATTGTAGAAGTTTTAAATCAATAGAGCTTAAATTATTCTCTACAAATCCTTTCTCTGTTCCACGGGTACAGTCAGGAACAATGAGTTCTAATGTTAGTTTAGAGTGTGATCTTGGCATAGGAATGATTTAGGATATTGCATTTGTTGTATTTCACATTCTCTTGCATTATTTTTATCATTTTATCATGGTTTAGTTCAAGAACTTTGGACTAGTGCATCTGAGATAGTGTCTGGTAGTGTACAACCAATCTTGTAATTTGAAGTTTTCTTTATGAAATTGTAACTCTCCCACCCTCGGTGGTTACTGTACTTTGTGGGAGAGTACAATCATGTAAGATAGTCCTTGTTTCATATCTATCTTGTGCAGGAGATTGGAGAATGTAGTTGAAGAACCACAAAGTGGTTGTGGTTGCTGACAGAGAACATGCCCTGAATAGACACCAGTCGAATGGGAAGTGGATTTCTTCAAAGATGGAAGGGTTTGGTGATGGATTCTTCATGTAGGGGTCCATAGTGAATTTTTTGTGTAGTTGGTTTTCCCTGGAGTGGATTGGAGTGGTCTTTTTTATCAAACCCTCATGGTGTGACCCTAAAACTGAAGGTTTAGTGGCTAGGTAAATGGGTAAGAGATAAAGTCTTATAAATTCAAGAATCTCATGTTTTGAAACACTAGGAAAGACTATTTTAGCCTTTGGAGTCATGAGAGTAAGTGGAGTTAGGGGTTTCTTTGTAAATGAGGAGAATTAGGCATAGTTTGGGGGTTACACAGGTGTTGGATCTTGGGTATGATCCAAAGGAGTTAGTATTAAATCTTGGGGAGGTTTTGAAGATCCCAAAAGGGTATCTAAATAATGTTTTATTTTCCTTAGTTGTTTGGGGAATGTTGGAGAAAAAGACAAATTAATGACTGGTAAGGGCTACTAGCTTTAAGGGCTAAATGTGTGAGTTGGTTAAGGGATTGGTTATCTAGACTTATTGGGTTGATGGAACATGGTAGATAGGCCATAAGGAGATGATTTATGAAGTTGAAAATAAGGTTTAAGTCTTGGGTGAAGATATGGTGTTTGGGAAGCACTAGGTGCACTTGGTGTAGCCTAGAAGGTGAGTCCTTGAGGGGGGCTTTGGAAGTAAGAAGTTATTAGATCTTGAGGTAGATTGTTGTCTAACATGTTGGATAATCTTTGTTGGGAGAGTTTCTATGTCTAGTTTCCTTCTCTCACCTTTTGGTGAAGGCCCTCACTATGATATGGTGAGAATAAGTTTTTTATAATAACTTGTTCAAAACAAAATTCAAATCTAAATATATGAAATTCAAAACAAATCAAAATATATAGAAAATTTTACGTTACTTGAATTTCATCCTCATTAAGTGAAAACATTGCAATAAATTAACATTTTGCAACCTTCGAAGCAAATTTCATTGATCCATGAATTTTTGTTTCTTAATTTGAGTTTGACGTAATAATTAAGAGAAGACTCAAACAAATGTGGTGCATCATTCCCACCAGTTATCTCAGTCATCTTCTGTATTGAGCCTTGTTGGACAAGGCATAGGAGGAGTTCAACTTTGATCACCAAGTCATGCTTAGAATACCCTGCTAGGTGAGCATACTTAAGCAAGTTTTTGGTTTATAATCAATAGAGAAAACCCTAAAAAATGATACAATAAATATTAAAGATGAAAAAAAATACAATTACAACTTTAAATTAGCACACATGCACACATGGTGTCATGGAGTAAACAATGTTGATGGGGAAAAAATGTATGAGTTGCACGAAAAATATTACTAACAAATCATAATGATAATGGCTTGATTTCTTTCCCATAGCCTCCAGTGGGTGAGAAAAATCATTAGTTCTATGATAAAATCAACTATATAAAAAATTTCATACGAAGATTATAAAACAACTACTCACAAAAGGTTTACATTGTTACTAACCTTTGTCATGGTTCGATATCTTGTTATTAGTTGAAAGTAAATACCTAACACACAACATCTACATAGTTAAAATGAGTGTTTGTTATTGTATTACAGAATCAAATGAATCAATGTACACAACAAAAATAGCATTCCAAGATGGTTGATAAAATTATTTGAAACACAGTTAATTGAAGAATGCAAAGAGAGCAGGAGTGCAAGATGGGTTTCTCCAAAACTTGATTAAAGTAAATTATATATGATGTGCAAAATTGGTTATGAGATCCATATCCAAAGACAAGGAACCAAAGGACAAACTTTACCTTTGGGGATGAATATTCTTCTCAAGAAGTAGGGATGTATGATCGTGCCTAAGATTTAAAGCCTTCAATCAAAGCATAAATGTCGATGAAGCAATTCATGAACAAAAAGCTATGTTGTACAAATCATTTTCAAGTAGAAAAAGAATTTTATAAATAAGAACAAAGGATTTTCATCAGTAAATAGTAGTGCATAATGAGTAAGCAGTGACATTCATTCAAGAAACAATAGTAAATAGAAGGTTTCTCATTAAGAATAGTGAATAGATGATAAAGAAGTGTATTCAAAAGTGGAAGAACAGGTTTTATCAAAGAAAAGTGGGTATCATGGTTCTAAACATCAATATTTATAAGAGAAACATCAAGTTTCATGATAAGAGGTGGGGTTTCCTTTGTTATAAGATCTTCATTCTTTAGTTAAGGATTATTTTTCTAAGCTCTCATTTTTTAAGACAAACATTAATTTTCTTGATACCATTCTTAAGACAGAGGTGGGGTTTCATGCTTTAGATCAATTATGTTGTGTCTCCAAAAAATTGTGACCATGATGCCTACATTTATGTTTCTCAGTTGTTTTGATATCTACATTTATGTTTCTTAGCTGTCGTGTTTATGTGCATGTTCTTTATGTGTTTGGCTTCTCTCCCTCGCATCCAAAATAAGATTTTCCCACTTTGAATCGAGAATGCATGTGCAATAGGTATGTATGTTTTATGAAACACCTATCCACAATAGAATGGGAAGACATCTTTTGAGCCTGGACCTAGATCCTTCGACAATTAGCTTCATAATAAATGAAGTAGATGAGAGCTGAGCAATTAACTTCCCAAGAAAAATCTCATAAATGAACTATGTGTACCTCAATTCTTGTTCCCTCTGTGCATACCTAAATGATATATTTAAAACAAGGGTAAAGCTTAAAGAAGTTAATTTTTCATCACAGTCTGTAGTTGTTGCAGCAGCAGAGCATCAAGCACCACCTACCTTCAACACAATATGATCACTAGACAGGTCTGTATGTTTTATGAAGTATGGTCGGTGTACGAATTTGAAGTAGATGACTTATGGTCGGTGTACGAATTTGAAGTAGATGACTTACCACTAAAGGTACTAAGGAAACAAGAACAGAAACTACAATGACCAAACTTCATAAAACATATAGACTTGTCCAATGATCATATTGTGCTGAAGGTGGTGCCTGATGCTCTGATGTTGCAACAATTACAGACTGTGATGCAAAATTAACTTCTTTAAGCCTTACCCTTGTTGTTTCAAATATATCATTTAGGTACACACAAAGGGCACATGAATTGGGGTACACATAGTTCATTTATGAGATTTTTCTTGGGAAGCTAATTGCTCAGCTCTTATCTACTTCATTTATTATGAAGCTAATTATTAAATGATCCAAAGGCTTAGGCTAGAAAGATGTCTTCCCATTCTGTTTAAGCCATATTCCTTGTTCTTGTCAAACTTTCTTGGTCATTGCAACTCGCTTGGGCATTGCAACATGAATTGTACAAGGAGGCCTCTCTTTCCCATCTCACAGCTTGGGCATTGCAACATGAATCCTATTGAGACAACTACTGATCCTACAATGGTAAAGAGAATCCCCATATTTTATCAGCCTAACATAGTCTTTGGCCACTTTGGCAATGAGATTGCAAGCAATATTGATCTGGCCAAGGGCCAACTTGTTCCTAAAATTATACTACACCATTTTTTCTCTCTTTCTATTTTCCTGCATTGATTCTTCCCCAAATTTGATCGCTCAATCAGAAAATAGAAAAAAGGGTGCTTAAACTCACCAAGACTCTTCACAAGACTTCTAATGTTTGTAAGCTATACTTGAAAAAAATTGCAAGTTTGTTGTAATATCTTGGTAGTGATGTTACAGTTACTATTTTACCTTGTTAACACCAAATTAAAAACTTGGAATGAAGGTTTCATATTCAACAACATTAGTAGTGCAATAGAAATGTAATTTAAAAGTTGGAAGACAAATAATACAAGGCAAGGCCAATAACTGGTGTTGTCTAGTGCACCATTTCCTGTGTCTTTCACCCAGGACAGTCACTGATCCTTGCCTCCTTTCACCTTCCCTACATAAAAAGTCCTAGGTAATACAAGGAAAGGCTTCTCCCACAAGTCACATTAAATTCATAGAAAGTGGGAGAGCCTAGGAAATCATTGGTTCTTCAAGACAAAGATTGTTTCCACACCAAGCACTGCACAGGAACAATCAATAAAAGGACTAAAATTCTTTGATTTTAAGACTTCAAAATAATATAATTAGTACATGGAATGATCAACACTTATAATACCAATCAATGAATTCTTTTCCTATCAATGTTGCATTGAATAGAGAGTTTAATAATATAAACACCAGATTGTGTCTTCACGAGTAGAGAAGTGACTGTTTGTAAAGAATTAAAAGTGTATTGCTTGGTAGTTCATTACATTGTCTTCTTCGACCATACACACCTCCCCACAACTTCTAAGACTCCTCTCCCATAAAACTCACGTACAAAACTGGCCAAAATCTCCTTACAAACCTCTACTAAACCCTCATTTAGCCCTTTAGGCCATATTTGCATAAAAATGCAATTTTACATGTTTTTGGCATCTTTGAACTTTGAAGTGCAATTACATGATAATAATGGCATCAATGGCCATATAAAAAACTTAGATATACTGAATGGCCTAGGTTCCTTGCACCAATATACCCCTCATCCCACCATCCACACCCATCCACTCATGTCAAGATCTTGTGAGTTTAAGTGATATATTTGGTGTTATTGACTTACATTTGCTTGGATTCAACATGATTTTGGATAAGATCTTGACATGAGTGGATGGGTGTGGATGGTGGGATGGGGGGTGTATTTGTGAAGAGTATTGGTGAGTTTAATCCTTTTGAAGCACTTTAGAAATATTGAATACATCATTTCTTGCCAACTATTTGACAAAGCAATGATGTATTGTAAAGAATTAAAAGTTTATTGTTTGGTAGTGATTGTTTGTAAAGAATTAAAAGTACAAAACTATTAGTAATTAGCAGATTAAATGCAGATAATTACTAATAGATTAAGAATATTATTACTATGCTTAATGTTCCATTTAAATGTTAGTATATAAAGAAGACAATTAGAAGACAATGAAGATTTGTCTGACCAATAGTCTATAGATTTAGACCTTTATTTGGCTAGGTCAAATCTTCCTTCATGCTAGCAGTCTATCCGGTTGTAACAGTCTTAAATTTTTGTTAATATATGGAAATCCCATGAAATCTAAGGGCCCAATTCATCCAACAACTTGATCCCATGTAGTTTTTGTCTGCTGTTGTAGTCGATTTTTATCTTGTCTGGTTGAATACATAAAAAATATTCAACCTAGGGCATCATTATTCAAAAAGAAAACTAACCTTCCCAACTCTGAGCTTTTGAAATCTTATAAATCATTTCCTTAACTCACCTTTCACACAGTGGCATTGAATCCCAATGGTGAAAATGTGAGTTAGGGCCACATCTTCCAACAAATATTGTTTGCACGCCAAGCACTGTACAGGAACAATTAATAAAAGGACTAAAATTATTTGATTTTAAGACTTCAAAACAATATAATCAGTACATGGAATGATCAAAACTTATAATACCAATCAATGCATGCTTTTCCTATCAATATTGCATTGAATAGAGAGTTTAATAATATAAACATCAGATTGTGTCTTCACGAGCATATAAGTGACTATTTGTAAAGAATTAAAAGTTTATTGCTTGGTAGTTCATTACATTGTCTTATTTGACCATACACACCTCCACATAAGAAGGACTAAAACCAAACCATAGGATGGTATAGGAATTTAGAAGACATCCTTTATTACAAAGAAAAACAAAATATAGAACTCAAGTCCCAAAGCAAAACCGGATGGCCTAGGTGCCCTACACCAATACACCGCCCACCCCACCATCCACACCCATCCACTCATGTCAAGATCTTGTGAGTTTAAGTGATATATTTGGTGTTATTGACTTAGATTTTCTTGGATTCAACATGATTTTGGACAAGATCTTGACATGAGTGGGTGGGTGTGGATGGTGGGATGAGGGGTGTATTGGTGAAGAGTCTTGGTGAGTTTAAGCCTTTTGAAGCACTTTAGAAATATTTAATACATCATTTCTTGCCAACTATTTGACAAAGCAATGATGTATTGTAAAGAATTAAAAGTTTATTGCTTGGTAGTGACTGTTTGTAAAGAATTAAAAGTACAAAACTATTAGTAATTGGCAGATTAAATGTAGATAATTACTAATAGATTAAGCATATTATTACTATGCTTAATGTTCCATTTAAATGCTAATAATTGTGGCATTATTTTGTTATTATTCAATATCTACGAGATATCATAATTCTTTTATAAAATAAATCTTTAAATTAAATCTTTTAAATCAAGCATTAATGTCTTTTTTTTTTATAGTGTTTCGCTTTAGGGGTTTCTCCCTCGTAGACCCTTAGTGACTAACCCTAATTAGTGATTTATTTGGCCTAGTGCACCTGACACATAGGGGATGTTGGGAAGCTAGCGCATGCATCGAATTCCCTTGCAAGTTGTGTACATTGGGTGATGTTTTTCCCTCTTGGTTTCAGTATGCAACCTTGTTGTTAGTGGTTTTAAAAACATTTATTGTGTGTGTTTTGCCCTAGTTTTGGGCATGACATATCTAAAGAAGACAATCATAAGACAATGAAGATTTGTCTAGCCAATAGTCTACATAATTAGACCTTTATTTGGCTAGGTCAAATCTTCCTTTGTGCTAGCAATCTATAGAATTAGACCTTTATTTTAAATGCATTTAACACAAAAATTTTTTTTACAAAATTGAACCAATGGCATGTTTACAACAAAGAAATAGAATGATAATAATATGCTAAAAATTCTATTCTATTTAATACACACCAAAGGACCAGTCCCAACAATTCTTAAACATACTTTATCTGATATAATGAATTCTTAATAAAGGTCTAATTCTGTAGACTGTTAGCATGAAGGAAGATTTGACCTAGTCAAATCTTCCTTGTACCACACAAAAAACTATGTGATAACTATGTCTACTCCAACCTTAATTGTTTAAGAATTCATCATATCAGATAAAGTATGTTTAAGAATTGTTTGGAGATCTATTAGACCTTTGTTGTAAACATGCCATTGGTTCAGTTTTGTAATTTTGTTTTTTGTGTTAAATGCATTTAAATGGAACATTAAGCATAGTAATAATATGCTTAATCTATTAGTTAATATTTAAAATGAAGATTTTATTGCTCACTAGTCCGCACTTCTGTGATATTCAACCACTGGTTTGAACTTACTTGCATATAGGTGTGTGGTGTCAATCTATTGTAGCTTCCCACCTTATACCACCTCCTTCAACACTCCTTTGCTCACAGACTATGCCAAAATGAAATAAAATGAAATGTGCCGGTAGGTGAGATATAGGTTTAAAATTTGAAATTTTTTTACTTCTATTCCTATGTTGGTCAGAATTAATTTATCTAATATGATGAATTCTTAATAAAGGTCTAATTCTGTAGACTACTAGCATGAAGGAAGATTTGACCTAGCCAAATCTTCCTTGTATCACACAAATAACTATGTCAAACATCAGAGGACAAGGCTTTGATGTCTTGTATGCACAAGTGTGAGTTTATATATATGAAGTATAAGCTAATATGTACCTTGGGATGTATGGGTGTAATCATTCTGTAGGTAGGGCTTATGTGATTGGCAGAAGCTTGAGGAGAACACGTGTGAGGTTAAAAGTAAATAAGTTGAATTATGATTTTAATAATGATGCTTTTTAATCCTTGTATGACTTTATTGAAAGGAAGAGTTTGAAAGAAGATGAGAAGGATGTGGAACTAAGTAGTGATAATGAGATGTACGAATATGAGCTAGAGTTCTGGAGGCTTGTAGATGAGAAAGAAATAAGGAGTAGAAGATATTAAAAGAAAAAGGAAAATAAACAAAAGCAGATTGGAAAGTCTAGAATGAACAAATACCAGTGTGGCCTAGTGAAGTTGGATAAGAGTAATGAAAATCAAAAGAGGATAGCAAAAGTATGGGTTGTCGAAGGCATAAAAAATGAAGAGAAAATAGAAGGTACAACAAAATATGGAGAAGCAGATATAACAACAACAATGATTAAAGAGGACAAAGGAAAACAAAGGCATGATCAAGATGTTGTAGAGAAGGAATTAGGAGCAGAAAATAAAAGTAGTGAGGAAGATTTGTGGGCCCAATTTTTAGTGATAGAAAAGGAGTGGATGGAGAATCTTTCTAGTGGAAGTGTGAGGACAAATGGTACAGCCAAAGATTCAAAGATAAATAGTGTAGATGTTGACAAGGAAGATATTACAATGGAAAAAAGAGGTAAAATTGTCAGACAATGTTTTATTTTCTTTTGGCATGTTGAATATTGAGAAATCTGGAAAAACATATGAAGTAGTATGTGCAAATTTTGGTAAAGATAATTTGGATTATGATGTGAATGTTGGATTCCATAATGATTTGCTAAGGGAGGCATTTCCAATTGAAGAAGAAGAATATGAGATAGTAAGTGCAGATTTGTATAACTTGAATAAGCCTATAGATGATTTTGATGGGGTTGGATAGTTGGACAAAGAGGATGAGTTTGAAGTTATGGACATATTTAATTTTTGTAGAGTCATTTGTATTGATTTATATGTGGCTAAATGGTCAAGGAATATTTGGAGGAAGATGGCTATGAATGGAGCAAAGAAAATAGCACAACAATGTTGGAGAAGTATGACAATGGTTCCAGAATGATTGTGAAAGAAGCGAAAGAAATGATCTCAGAAGCGATTTTTATTTATTTTTATTAATAGCCTCATGCACAAGAGAACATCACTTTTTTTTGTCTCCAAGGGAGTCTGATGCAGGAGCATACCCCCTTGAGCTTTCTTGTTGAAAATCATGTTCTATTATGTGAGTCTTTAGACTAATTTTGGTAGTCTTTATATTTGCTAATTTTCCAAATATAGTTGTTGTTTGAGTGAAGATCAGTTTGGGAAAACACTGCTCCTATTGCCACATGGAAAAATAGTTGGACAGTTCAATGGAGGGGTATTTTTGGTGTTAGTATCCTTTAGTAGCAGGAGATGAACAATTGAGGAATAAAAAGGAAATAGAGGGATGAGAGGATGGGGGGGTGGATGTGAAGGAAAGAGATAGGACAAGTTGCAAAAAGCCAAAAAAATGAAAAAGGTTGAGAAAGGAAGAGACTGAGTAGAAGCGGGCTGAGTAGGTGGAAGTCCATGTGAAAGGATATTTGCTAGGAAGAAATGTAAGAAGTGGTTGGAGAAGATTTGGCAGGAAGGTGAGGACTTCAACATTGTTCAAATCAGGAAACTGGAAAGAGATCTAATAGTTTTGAACTAATTGCGAAATGAAAGAGTAGGTGATGGATGAGTGAGTTGGTAGAGATAATTGATGAGAGTAAGGAAAGAATGATGGTTCAAGTAGGAAGAAAATGGGATTATTTGAAGTGTGCCAGAAAAGGTAGGGAGAAGGCTGACCGAACAAATTTATGGCCTAAATATTTGAGCAAAGATGTTTGTCTTTGAATGTAATCATCTTTATATGAGTGGCAAAAATAATGTAAATATTCTAGTGTTCATTGTCTCAATTAATGATTTTCTTATGACATTTTATAGTTTTTATGTAAGCATAGTGTTGATCGGTCAGTTTAGTTATCAAAGTTCTTGTCACATGTGTGAGCAATCTGAGAATTGTCATTTTGGTTTGTCATTAGTTTGGGTAAGTTCCTAGCAAGGTTGTGACAATAAGGCTGCAGAAGTCTATCATTGGTTGGTATCAGAGCATGTATGTGAGGGATGGTGGCATCACAAATAGAAGCAACTGTGATATTCACAATATAACTATCAACACTCCCACTCTCATGACAACTTTAATTACTTCATCTATTTTGATTCACTGTAGATACATGAAAAAATCATATCAATAGCTACCAAAGAAAAGTGAGGATGGAAAGTGATGGAGCATACAGAGGAGATAAGCTTGTATTGCAAGGTCTAAGATTTCATGGTTTTCATGGAGTTCTTGAAGAGGAGAGAAACCTTGGCCACAAATTTTTGGTGGATGTTGATGCCTGGTTAGATCTCAAGAAGGCTGGAAAATTAGATAAACTAGAAGATACTATTAGCTATGCTGAAATCTTTAGGTATCTTTAATCCTATAAATTCTCTTGTCATAAATAGCTTTAGTCACACTATAAATTAATCTTCATTTGTTTCTTGACATATATAAATTTTTTCCTTCTTTGTGACTAGTTTATAACCCTATTACTCTTGTTCAAATTATCGTAGTCTATTTAAAGATCCATACTGATGGATTTTGTTTGAACTGATTGTGATCTATAACAGCCTTGTCAAGGAAATTATTGATGGTCCTCCTCATCTCCTCCTTGAATCATTTGTTGAATCTATTACATCTGCTAGTTTTGATAAATTTTATCTAATTCATTCTATTCATGTCAAGGTTAGAAAACCACATGTTGTAGTTTTAGGCATTGTCGATTATTTAGGAGTAGAAATTTGCAGGACATCTAAGCCTTTGGACAAAGCTGAGTCTTAAAAATTTGGTTTTTGATATGGGGAATATGCATATTAGCCTTAGAGATCCTTCCATGTAAACCATGGCTTGGGAATTTTTTGGGGGATGTGTGATCTCCATATGATTCTCTATAACAATGGTAGACATTTGAGCACCTTAGCACCCCAAGTGAGGGATTTCTTGTTAGGTAGTTTTCTATTTTGACTTAGATGAAAATACAAAGTAAAGGCAATTACTTTCCCTCTTGTTTATGTTTAGACTGACCACAAATTAGACTTTTTAAAATGTGTATTGTGTTTTTTTGAGGTTGGATGGTAGACCAACTTTGGATGATAGAAGGTGCCAAGTGGTTGAGGATGTAATGAGTTAGATCTGAAGTATGCTATATATGTATGCTATGGAAATATGTCCTTTAATTTTGATAAAAAATCATTTGGATGCGGGGAAGGGCGCCAGATGATAAATCCCCAAATTTGTCTCTCCAAACACTTGTCTCTAGGGCTTCTAAAATGTGTTGTTTCCAATCACTTCTAGGCCTAAAAAACACTTGATTCACCATTAGAAAACCAATCTAAGAGGATTCAAACCCTCAGAAAGACCCCTTGTTCGAGCCAAATTGCCATATATTAACAAAAACTTAAGACTGTTACAACCGGATAAACACAAGAATTAACACTAAGCATACAAATTTTCAAAGATGAGTAGATTTTCAAAGAATAAACACAAGTAAAACTGGATAACTCATAATTAACACACCAAACCAAGGAATGAAATAGCAGAAAATGAAGATTTTATTGATCACTGGTCCGCACTTCTATGATATTCAAACACTAGTTCGAACTTACTTGCATATACACATGCGGTGTCCATGTAGTGCAGCTTCCCACCTTATACCACCTCCTTAAGCACTCCTTTTCTTGCAAACTATGCCAAAATGAAATAAAATGAAATGTGTTGGCCGTAGGTGGGATATATGTATAAAATTTTACCCCTTTTTTTAACTTCTATTCCCATGTTGGTCAGAATTATGACCCCTCTTTAGGGTCATAATTCCGACCAACACAAGAATAGATTGTTAAAAAATCAAATTTTTCTTCTATAAACCGACCATGGAAAATTATTTTATAGCTTGGTCAGAAATGTTGGTCTAAAAAGTGGGTCAAATGTACTAGTGTATTTTCACACCCTTTGTCCCATTTGAATGTTACACCTTTATGTAATGTTTTTTTAAAGGGTTAAGCCTTATTTGCTAGCTATGAGATAAACCTTCTAATGGATGTAGCTTCCCTTGTAATGTTATGATTTGACTGATATTCTTTGGTGGTTGCATCTCCATTATCACCTTTATCTTGTTTGGATCAACTTCAATGCCTTTTGTCGAAAAAATGTATCCAAGGATTTTACTGAATATTATGCCAAATGTACATTTCTTTGGGTTCGATCTCAATTTGAACTATTCCATCCTATTGAGGATTTTCTCTAAGTCATCCAGGTGTGTTGTTCTTTTCACTGATTTAGCCAATATATCATTAATGTCTCTAATAACACTTGCATTTGAGGAAAACAAAATTTAGTATGTATTATTTCCCCATTTCTTCAATTAAATTTTTATATCCATGTTCTTTATCAAGAATTCTTAGGTTACATTCACTTGAAATCAAACTTCATCTATTTCAAGTGTCTCACAAAATATTTCAATATTTAGTTTTAGTGCGAATAAGGCTTCATAAATAACTAGTTCACCTATTAGGTCATATTCCCACGTGTTCACATGTTAAGTTTACTTAGGGGCCTACAAATATTTCTATAGGTATTATTTTCCATGAGATCTTATATTATCTTATGCCATTTTATTCTTGTGCCTTAAGTATTTTTTTCCACATGCCATAGGATTAAGACACTTTTCATGATCTTTTTTTATCATATCTCTCACCTTGCCTATAAAGTATCAAGTTTAGGATTGACGAGAATGGAAAAAAATTATTTATAAAACTCTAATTAAAAGATTCAATTAGTTCGTCTTCCTATATTTTGATGCTAGATAACATCTTGAAAAGATAGTAGTGTTAAACTACAACTGATTTGGAATCTGATTGAAGAATCTATGATTAAAGATCACTAAGGAGTTGTTGATTAGATATTTAATATGATTAAATTAGTATTATGTTGTCATTGATGTCAACTAGTTTGACAACACTTATCTTGTAAGTTACTATACTGACACATCTGAGGAAAGGTGAAAAAGAGATGAGGAACAGAGAAATCTACATGAGGAAAGATGTACATGACAGATGAGGATAAGGGACACATTGAGTAACTTGTTGATGAGTCTATGACTTGATGATATTGACTTTATTATGTTGCATTCATCTATGATGAAGTATAGAGATGAAAGACACAAAGCAGTGTTGTCAGTAAATGAAGCATTTCTAGTATACACCGACAGAGTGTAGTGTATACCGATCATAGTATTAACCGAGTAGTGCTCACCAATGCATTTCTTTGTTAACCAAGAAGAACAGAATGTATTAAATGATTAGTTTAGCCGATAAGATTGATGAGTTGGCAATAGTATAACATCAAGGTAATAGATAATGTTTGTTACACAGATCGACGACTGACAAAATTTAGGGAAGATCTAATGGAGAAGATTGAAATATGTTATTAACACAAGTATCGAGAAAGTTTGAAGCAGCAAAATCTTTGAATGTGGTTAAGCGGCAAAATCTGATGGTGGAGAAGAAAATGATTTACTCGTCTATATAAGAGAACATATTTTCTTTATGAAATATGTCAGAAGAAGAAGAAGCTACAAGATTATCACGTGAACAAGGTTTCATGCATTTTGATCATACTGGTTAGTAAGAACCGAGCTACAAAACAATTATCAAGTTACAAAGAGCAATTACCAATGGACAGTAAGTTGATACAGTATTGAATTTGAAGTGAAATATTGATCAGAAGGATTTTTATGGACTAAATATTGATTTGTAATCTACAATTGAATTTGTATTAAGGTAGGTCATTTACTGCTACATATTTAACCATTATATTTAATCAAAATCTCTTAATCGAGTGGACTCTGAAAGTCTTATGATGTATCATTCATAGAATGAATATTGTTATCCTGTCAACCCCATAGTGAATGTTGGTTGGACAATAACTTCTAGTCTAAAATCCTCTAACAAGGTCAGATCTAATAGTGTGTTTGTAACCTTTAACAGGGTTGGGTCTTAACCAACCTCACTTTAGAAGAGTGAACAATTTTGGGTTGCTGGTCCCATGTGGTTTTTCCCTTTACAGGGTTTACATGTTAAATCTCTTGTGTTATGTGTTGATTATGATATTTGTTTGTTATCATTCTTTACATGTTACATGTTAGATTTGATCAGTAAACTGTTATAGTATTAGACTGGTAATCAGTAAAAGCACAGATAGTGAAAGTATTTAGTGCTTACCGACAAGCAGAACTTGAAGAAGTTGTTTTGGATTATACATTTTGTTTTGGGACACTGGATAACTGATTTACCCCCCTCTCAGTTATTCTAACAAGTAGGGACTACAAGTATTTATAGATTCTTTCCTTAATACCTATACGTCATAATATGATTTTGAGCAAGTTACGACAAGTTTGGTATTTTGGATATTTGGTGTATAACTATTAGAAAAATCAATTAAGAAACAATTTTAGTATTATGATTCATAATCCCTAAAGTAAAAATGAGGTCTAGAAGTACAATATGCAACATATGAATTCCTAGACCTAGATTTATTTTTATATCAATAATTCATGATTATAAATTCATGCTATGTCAGTATTACATACTTTCCTCACAAAATATTCCCTTATATCTCAAGGGAGAAGATTCAAATATTGTGTACCTAAAATCCTTCTATTACATCTATAAAATATGTCATGAAAACATTTTAATAATCCAATTTATAGTAGTACAAACATGTGCCTTAGATAGTGAAGTTACCACCTTCTAAAAGAGGAACTCGTTGATTATCAACAAATCTTAAAGGACATAAATTTAAAGGTTCACTTCAAAAATGAAGTCTTCCTTATCTATATCACACTTAAACCCTTTTAATTTCTCCATGATATTGACACCATTTTTTTGTTATAAGTTGAAGAGATATCAACTACACACAATAAAAGGTAAGAAAGGTCTTTCATATGAAATCTAAGATTAATACATCTCTAACAATTATATTATTTTCTAGATCTAAAATTTGTGAAACTATAGTTCCCAAAAGCCAACATATACCTAAATTGTAGGGATTCCAACTTAAGGTAGATATCTTACATTTTATGATTGGATGACAAAAACAATTGGCCAAGAAATAAAAATGCATAACGTCTTCTACTTTAAGATCTAGTATGTGAAGGGAGTTTCCTAAGGTCTTTAAGACATGAGCATCAAAATGGAATGAATCTCATGGTACTAACAACCATACCCAATTCACTATAAAATCCAGATATGTCGCTAAGAATGTTGGCTAAAAAGATATTAATAAGGCCTCATAATGTGTAGATGATAAATTTATTGTATAATAATAGTAGTAGTAGTATTCCCTAGCAAATGAGTCCACTTAGATTCACATACAAGTGCAAGAAAATATATGCATGCATGATCTAGGGAGTTTTCATTAGTCTTAGCTTCATAAACATGAGTAAGAAAGATGATATACTTGCATAATCCATAAAGGATTTATCAATTTTAGGATATCATAAGATAAATTTTGAATTGTGTTACTAGATCATACAAGCATAGTGGAAGTTAACTCTAGTCCTAATATAATGAGAAAAATATGTAGTATGATGGGGCTAGGTTTGTTCTTTCACCTCATAGATTAATGCTTGCTCCATTGGGTGATAGAGTTACAACCCACATGGAAAAAGAGAACATACATGCATGTTGTTGGCAAAATGGTCAGAACTCCCCCCGGGATTGGTAACATGGATTAACTGCCTCCTGTGTCTTCTATAAGTCTAGTGGTTGTGTCGAGCATTAACAGGTTGATCTTTTGGTGCAATGGAAACTACTACTTGTAACAAGTGGTATCAGAGCTTGGTCATAGGTTTGAATCCACTCAGGTAATGCTAAGGGGAAGATTGTTGGCAAAATGGTCAGTGATCCCCTCGAGATTCATGACATGGCTTAACCACCTCCTTTGTCTTCTATAAGTCTAGTGGTTGTATCGGGCATTAACAAGTTGATCTTTTGGTGCAACGACAACTACTACTTGTAACACATATAACAAATGGAACTAGACTTGCATACATAGATAGAGTATATATAAAATCTTCCTTTAACTAAATTATTTATGGTCCACCTAAATTTTTTTAAAAATCCACATGAAATAGGAAAAGACCATTACATAAGTAATGTAATTCATTATAATATTGTCACACATTCATCTAAGTCCTATCACAATTGTTCCAATAAAGGGGGTAATATAAAGATGATACTTAGGTTTAAGTTTCTCTTGAATTGTTATAATTTAACATGGATATATATAGTTATAGACACATTAAATTGAATATACTTTTTATGATTTAGAAAACATGTTATTTTCTCTTATAATCTAGATTGCATGAATTGATGCCCTAAAATAACCTAAGACACATACAAGAAAATAGGAAGCTCAAAGACTAATAAATTGAACATAGTAATTCCTCTTTTGTATAACATTTCATTTGCATCACATTCACTTCCATGTGTGGCATTCCATAGATTACTTGCAATAAACATGTGCTAGTCACCAACATAACAATATACATAATAGCTATCCCTAAGATATATTGTTAGTTACCTTGAGGAAAGTAAAACATCATTTTGATGCTAAAAAATTTAATAGATAACTATGTGTAAGCCTACAAGTAAATACTTTGATTAATCATATCCACCTCACACATATTCATTATGTTGTTAGTATCACATGATTTTGAATATGACTACACCTTTGAGGAGTCTAGTAGTACTTAGGTAGGATTTGAACATTTAAAAATATCTATTGCATTCATTTGAGAGAATTAATACCATGCTACGATGTGTAAGCTAGTAGATGAGCAACATTTATTCAAATGGAAAAACTAAGTTAAGTTTGTAATTAGGTTTTTCAAATTATTTAAGAGTTTTATAAATCAACTGTTATCATAACTGATAATAATGTTGATGATTGATTATCTGATGGAGTTGATGATGAAGACTGACCAATATCAAAGGTATACATGATGATAGTAGAATAATTAGCTCAGTTATAATCTTGTCATTGATGTCAAGAAAATTATTTATGATTTATATTATGTTTCCATATCATTCGGTAATGATATAAGATGAATGAGTTAAGAAGAAGAAAAAATGAGAAGTTGTATAACTTAAATGGGAAACTAATATAGATTGGACAATGATTTGATTATGTTGGTATGATTTTTTTCTATCTAATATATTAATATGTTAAGTCGGTAAAGTATGGTATTGAAGATTTGACAACTCATTAAGTAAAGTTGTTATGGCTACCAAGATGGAAAAGTCACTCGGTAAGGTAAAGGTAAAAAGTTGGTCACTTGGTAAAGAGGAAAGGTTTAGGCACCGAGCGATGTAACCAAAATTCTAATTGAAGAACATCAAGCAAGGAAAAGATATTAAATGTGGATGGAATCTATATTTAATGATTACCTATGATGAGCTGGATGATCATGATGATAAGAAAAGTTAGTTACAGTGATCTATGGTTATGAAAATTCAAGATGAAGATCTATGGCTAGATCTAAGCGGAAAAAAGAAGTGGAACAAGTTACAAGAAAAGTTTAAGTTCCTAGGTGGAAAGAAAACATGTTATTGAGATCCATATCCGATGAATAATGAAATGAATGGTCAAGATCAAATAAAGGAAAATGTAATAGAAGAGATTAAGAGGCAAAAATTGTCTATATAAATGATGATCTTATATGGACAAATAGTTGGAAAACTAAATAGTTTAAGGGCTACCGACTATTGCATTGAAGAAGGAACAAAGAGATTCCAAGTGGGAAAACAATTATTTGATAAAGTGTTGATGCCATTGGAAGATGAAGAATTAAAGTGAAGAGTGAAGAGTGCACAAGGATCTGATTGAGAAAAGATAGTTGTACATCTACAGGTCATTTTTATTACTATTTCTTACTAGCATTTGTAACAGTCAAATCTCTTAACAAAGTGGACTTAACAATCTTATTGTAAATCCTAAGAAAGGTGACATTCCAAAAAGAGTGTTTTAAGACCTCTAACAAGGCCACTCCTAATAGGGTGAAGATCCTAACAGATCTAAGTTAATCCCTTAATTGGATCACACCTAACAATGTGTTTTGTAATATTTAACCGGATTGGATCTTAACTAGGTGTACTTCAAAAGAGTATATTTCTTAGTGGGTGACAATTCCCACAATGGTTTTTCCCAAAGCTGGGTTTCCACATTAAATATGTGTGTCAAACATTATGAATGATTTATTGATTAATATAGTTTATTTACTCTTGTCGATAAATAGAGAACAGTATTTCTACCGAGTAGTTATCAAGATAATAAGAGGAAAGTATTTTAAGGTATTTTGTGACTAGGATTACTGATTAACCCCCCTCTCCATAATCCAACAATTGGTATCAGAGCCAAGTACTCTGGAGAGATAAGTTTAAAGACTTGAGTAAAATATCTGAAAATGTATAAGAGAGAGGCACCTAAGTTGAGCAAGGAAATTTTCTCAACATGGAAAAGCATAATGAAGTTGTATCTATCTGGGATTGGTGAACATGCCCTTAACTTGCTATAAAATGACTACGCTCCACCTTCCACCAAACCCATGATAGTTGATGAGTTGAAAGTAAAGAAGGAACACAACTCGGTTATGATAAAGATTGCTTCTTATTTATCTGGTGTTGAATTCAATGATATAAGGGATTGTACTAATTTAAAAGAGATGTGGGACATTCTCACACTTATCTATGGAGGAGATCAACTTGTGTAGAAAGCTAAGTTTGATAACTTGAGAGGAAAATATGATGAGATGAGAATGAAAGATGATGAGAACATCACACAATACAGTGGAAGAATCAAAGAAGTTGTGAGTGCCATCAAAGGTGCTGGAGGATCATTGACTAATGAGGAAGTGGTAAGTAAAATCTTGAGAACTTTTTCTTCTAAGTATGCTATTAGAGTATTTGTAATTTGGGAATTGACATCTATACCGAATAACATTGTTACATTTGAAACCCTAATTGGAAAGTTGATTGAATTTGAGCTAAGTAAATTTGATAATAGTCTACCTACTATTGAGACAACCTTCAAGTCATCTATGAGCATTGGAACATCAATGAAAGAAAGAAAAAATCATAGTACTTTACATGGAAGTGAGTATGACAGTATCCTGACCAAAGAGAAAGAGAAAGAAGAATTTGAAGCACTACTGGCTAACCGACTACCTAGAGGAAAATAAAAGTACAAAGGTAAGTTACCATTGAAATGTTTCAATTGTAATAAGATTGGGAATATTGCATCTAGATGTCCTGACAATGATAGAAATGATAAGACTGATAAGAGAGAAAACTGATATTGAAGATTAAGATATTTTAAGGAATATTAGTAAACTAGACCCTTGGATTATTGATAGTGGTTTATCACACCATATGATTGGTGATATTAATAAATTTGATAATCTAGAAGAATATGATAGAGGATTTGTCAGATTTGGCAATGATGCTCCATGCCTTGTGAAAGGTAAGGGATCTATTGTACTAAATGAGAAGATGAAATGTAATGATGCATATTGGGTTAGAGGACTGAACTATAATCTTTTGAGTGTTGCACAACTGAACAATACTGGTAACCTACTAGAATTTCAGAACAAAAAAGTTAAGATCTATGGTGATAATGGAGATCTAATTGGAACTGAAGGACAATCAAGAGGTAATCTATTTTATCTTGATACTGATGCAAAAAATTATTTATTTTCTAAAACTGAGGATGTATGGTTATGGCATAATAGACTGTGTCATGTGAATTTTGACAACTTGATCAAAGTGAGTAAGAAAAGTAGAGTCAGAGGACTAAAAAGATTAAACAAACCTGAGAAAGCTATGTGTAAAGAATGTAAAGTTGGTAAGATGACCAAGTCAATTTTTCTAAGAAAATATTATTCTAAAAATGGTATTTTGGAATTGGTTCACATTGACCTTTGTGGTCCTATGAAATTCCAAATCTATTATGGAAATCGGTACTTTATTTTGTTTGTTGATGATTATTCAAGAATGATGTCAATCATGTTTTTAAAAGAAAAATATGATACTTTTCAAATGTTTAAGTGGTATAAGGCTAGAGTTGAGAAGGAAACTAGTAAATAGTTGAAGTGTCTGAGATCTGATATAGGGGGTTAGTTCATCTCAGATGAATTTACCATATTCTGTAATGAGCATGAAATTAAAAGGAAAGTGTCTGCATCGAGGACTCCACAACAGAATGGGATAGATGAGAGAAGAAACAAATTTATTGTTTACTATGCTAGAACTTTGTTGATTGATAAAAAGGTTGCACAAACATTTTGGAGAGAATCCATAAGCATTGCAATCTACACACTTAACCGAATATAATTGAAGAAAGGTACAAACAAGACATCTTATGAACTATGGTTTGGAAAAACACTGAATGTAAGTTATTTAATTTTTTTTGGAAATAGGTTTTATATCCTGAAAGATTTTAGAAATGGAATGTTTGATTCTAGAGCTGATGAAGGAATATTTCTTGGTTATTCTTCAAAAATTAAGGTATATAAATGTTTAATCAAGGATTCTAAAAAAATAGTTGTAAGTGCAAATGTAAGAGTTGATGAATTTGTTGAAAAGAATGAAGAGAATATAAAAAAGGAACCTGAGGATTATGAAATATTTGCGTATGTACAAGATGGAAATTCGGTTGATACAATCGAGCAACATCAAGTAAGAACTGATGACCAAAATGAGCTTCTACTGAGAGATGAGAATAATGAGGATCAGGCTATCGAACATGTATTGGAAAAGTATACATGAGAAGAAACCACTCACTAAGAAAAATTATTGGAGACAAGAATGTAGGAGGATTGACAAGAAGTAAGTTAAAAAGATAATACTTGTTTGATTTCTGAATTTGAGGCTAGATTGGTAAAAGATGCACTAGATAATGAAGATTGGATGATTGCTATGAAAGAAGAGATAGACCAAATTGAAAAGAATAATACATGGTCATTGGTATCAAGACATAAGGATAAGAATGTGATAGGAACTAAATGGATTTTCAGAAATAAACTCAATGAAAAAGGAGATGTGATCAGAAACAAAGCTAGACTAGTTTGCAGAGGGTATGCACAAGAAGAATGTATTGAATATGGTGAAACTTTTTTCCTTTGTTGCTAGATTAGAAGGAGTTATTGTTAGATTTGACAAATGCAAATCATCCCAAGAACACCTGCATGCAAGACTGTCACAAAGAAGAAGCAAAAAGACAGAAAGCTATGGCGGCCAAAAGGCCAGAGACTACAAAACCATGTTGCCAGAAATAATCTTCTATTAACAATGATGAAAATAATACAATCTCCTTAATGAAATGAAAGAAGTGAATCCTTATAAAAGGAAACACGAAACCCTAAAGGCTAAAACCCTAAAGAATTATAAAGCGCCTAAGAGAAACTTAAGCCTAGAGTATGATAAACTAATAATTAAATGATTTAATTATTAGCTAACATAAGACTACTCTAACACCCCCCCTTAAGTGTAACTTAGGGAGAAGCAAAAAAAGCTAAACTACTGCAGAAAGCAAGAAAGAAGGTCCCGACAACTAGGCCTGATCAGGTACCCAAACATAAAGCAAAAGATGTCCCAGAGAAAGGAACAAGAAGAGAGCAAGAAACTCCTCTGAAGCATGTCTGAAAACTCTGTCAGAAGATACTGCTGGAACCCCCACTGAAGTGCATGACCAGGTAGAGAAGACAAGTGTCTGAAGAGCTGATCAATCGAACCAGGAAGCAATAGAACCAATAGGTGAACCCCCCCATAATGCTGAACTGGGAGAGGTGACAGGAACACTGAAATGCGATGCCAGAAACAGCTGCAGAAGAAGAACCAGGAACACCAACAGTGCAACAGAAGCACACACATAGGATAAAGGGCGGTGTCATAGACATAGTCTACATGGGCTAATGTCGTGGAAGGTACGCTCACTTGACAAGAGTGGATGCGCCTATAGTGGCAAATGCATCAGAATCCCCCCATGGCACTTTATAACTGAGTGCGAATACTAAAACTGAACCAGGTGAAAAAGATCCCAGAAATGCAGAAGAGGGCACTTTATCTCAGTGCATTTACAGAACAAAGATACATCAGAAAGAGCATGCAAGCTCAGAAGTCAGAAAGAAGAGTGCACTAAGAAACCAGAAGAAGAGATCCCCGGACCTGTAGAACCAAGCACACCACCAGAGGGCATAAACTGCATAACTCGGAGGAGTGAAAACTTGGAGCAGAATCTGGAAGAAATACCTTTGCCACTGAATAGTACATAGAACCAGCTTTCCGACGATATCTTGTTTGCCGAAAAAGGAGTCCGGATGAGCCAGATATGACTCCCGGAAGGCAAAAAAAGACATCAGACTTCAACAGCAAAAAAAGCTATTGAAATGGTAGAACTCAAAACCCTAACCTCCTTCATCGGAAAGAGCTCAGAAAGAGCTTTCCGACGATATAAAGAAGTCAGAAAAAGGCCCCCGTATGCTCCCTGTAGAGCGAAAAAGGCCCAGGTACCCCCAAAAAGGCAAGATAAGAGCCCCAGGGGCTAAAAAAAATGAGCCCCCGGGCGCATGGCGCGCGCCGGGGGCTGGGCCGCAGCCCCTGGTCGGTCATATGACCGCGCTGCTGCAAATAGGAGCCCGCGGGGGCTGAAACGGGCCGGGCGGCGGCTGGGCGGCGGCTAGGCGGGGCCGGGAGGCGGCGCTGGTGCCGGCGAAGGCCGCAGAGGAGCGGGGGCCGCGGAGCCGGGAGGCGGCGGAGCCGGCGGAGGCCGCAGAGGAGCGGGGGCAGCAGGGCCGAGGGTGGCGCTGGTGCCGGCGGTGGGAGGGCCGGCGGAGCAGAGGGCGCGGGCGGCGGGGCCGAGGCTGCTGCAGTGGCGGGGGCCGCGGCTGCGGTGGCCGCTCGGGCGGTGGCCGCGGCTGTGGTTGCTGCTGGGCGGCGCGGGGGTGGCCGCTGGGCGGCGCCCCCAAAAAATATTTTTTTTTTAAAAAAAATCGCCGTGTACCCACCTCGGAGTGCGTGCCAGGGCCGTACGGCCCTGGTATGCAAAAAAATTTTGCCTCAGATGCCACTGTGTCCAAAATGGACAAGTTTTATATGGATTTAGGGGTTCTTGGGCCTTCCGGACACAATGGTGGTGTCTGTTTTTGCCCAAGGTGAGCTAAATTTTGGCTCCCCCCCAGATCCACAAAAAAAACTTCTGAAACCCTTGAAAACCTTCTGCTTCTGGCACGCTTCAACGAAACTCGAACAGCGAACAATAGGAGAGCTCTGATACCATATTAGATTTGACAAACGCAAATCATCCCAAGAACACCTGCATGCAAGACTGTCACAAAGAAGAAGCAAAAAGACAGAAAGCTATGGCGGCCAAAAGGCCAGAGACTGCAAAACCATGTTGCCAGAAATAATCTTCTATTAACAATGATGAAAATAATACAATCTCCTTAATGAAATGAAAGAAGTGAATCCTTATAAAAGGAAACACGAAACCCTAAAGGCTAAAACCCTAAAGAATTATAAAGCGCCTAAGAGAAACTTAAGCCTAGAGTATGATAAACTAATAATTAAATGATTTAATTATTAGCTAACATAAGACTACTCTAACAGTTATAATAGTACTTTCTTATGAAACTTACAAAGGATTTAAGGTTTATCAAATGGATGTTAAATTTGCATTTATGAATGGAATACTTGAAGAAGAAGTCTACATTGAACAGTTTGATGGATTTGTTGATAAGAACAATAAGAACATGGTCTACAAATTGCATAAATCTTTTTATGGATTGAAGTAGGCTCCCCGAGCATGGCATGAAAGATTGTACTCTTATTTAGTCAAGATCAAATTTGAAAGGACTAGTGATAACAACAATTTATACTTGAAATGTGAAAAATTTGATGAAATCTTAATTGTTGAGATATTTGTTCATGATATTATATTTGGTGGTAATGAGATAATGTCTAAGTCATTTGCTGAGGAGATGAGGAAGGAATTTAAGATGTTTATGATAGGGGAGATCAAATTTTTCATTGGAATTCAAATACAACAAGTAAGAGAAGGGATCTACATCACTCAATCTAAGTATATCAAGGAGATCTTGAAAACATTCAATAGGGAAGATTCAAAACTGATTGGAACACTGATGGCTACCTGTTGCAAATTGTCAAAAGAAGATGATACTAAGGAGGTGAATGAAACACTTTACCAATCCATGATTGGTAAGTTACAATATGTGGTCCATAGTAGACCTGACATTGCACATTTAGTTGGTATTGTTGTAAGGTTTTTTGCAAACCCCAAGGAGACACATTTGTCTACAGTTAAAAGGATATTCAGATATTTGAAAGAGAATGAAGATTTTGGTCTTTTATACACAAGAAAAGGTAATTTTAATCTTAAATTTTATACCGATGCTGATTAGGCAAAAAATATTGATGAAAGGAAAAGAACTAGTGGTCAAGCTTTCTTTTTGGGAGAAAGACTAGTGACAGGGTTAAGCAAGAAATAGAATTGTATTTCTCAATCTACTATTGAAGCTAAGTATGTGGCAACAAATATGAACTATTCTAATATTGTATGAATCAAACAACTACTAGAAGGTATGCATGAAGAGATTAGTGATCCTATTAAAATTTATTGTGATAACACCAATTCTATTAACATATCAAAGAATCTAGTGATGCATTCTAAGACAAAGAATATATCTATCAAGTATCACTACTTGAGAAAGCAAGTACAAGATAAGTATGTGACATTGGAATATGTGAATTCTAAAGAGTAGATAGATGATATCTTTACAAAACCATTATCGAAGGATGCTTTTGAGTATCTCTGAGGTAAGTTAGGGGTTTCTTCCCCTATCCAATGTACATTAAGGAAAGATGCATGCTGTATCAATTCAAGGACTTAATAGAATATCTATCTTGTGAGTTGATGCTAGTATTTCACTCTTTAGGTGAAGCTTGAAGTTGTGAAAAAGGATGTTTATGACTGTAATGTAAAATATATATATACTTGAACTATATTTGAGATGTTTATGTTTCTTTGGCATTATTTTCAAAGAGGGAGAGAATAAAAAATATTCAGGGAGATTAAAGAGTACAATTGACACTGAATATAAGTTGATTTTAGATTGAGAATATTGAGAAGATAATAAGTTAATTACTGCAAGAAGAAAAAGAGGGAGATGAGTTACAAAAATTAAGAAGAATGAATATGAATACAGTAAGAGGGAGACAAATCAAATGAGTATGAAATAAGGTAATGTTGTTGAGAGAATCAGAATGGAAAATGAGAAAGTGACTATAGATGAAGGATCAGAAAAGGAGGAGTTACTAATTAGAGGGAGTACATAATATGAATGATAGTAAAGTATATCATCATCAATTGAAAACTAAATTTTTTAGTGTTGCCATCAATGATAAAGAGGTAGATTGTTATCATAACTAATTATAATGTTAATGATTGATTATCTAATGGACCTTATGTGATGCAGGGGTATTCTAGGGTGCTCGGTGAATCTACATGGTGGTGTGTTGTTTTGGTTTTGTGTTACTCAGTTGTAGCTTTAACCGACAGTCTCAGTTATTAAAGGAAGCTCGGTCACTAAAGGAACTCAGTGAACTTCTTGTGCTTGGTGGAACTAGTGCTCAGTGATGCCTGTGTTTCTCAATGTTGCTTGGCTTGGTTGGTTGTTTCACTAGTGTTCAGTTGTTTCTCTAATAATCGATAGTTCTGGCTTATGGACTAGAGTTCTTGGTGGTTTGGTTGGCCAACTTGGTGCATTTATTATTGGTAGCTTTTGTTGTAATCTCCTATGTATATCTTGAGGCTGACATGGAGAATTAAATGTTTGTAAGACTATTTGAGAGCCAAATGTTGTTGCATTTAATATTTTTTTATAATAGGAGCTGACTTGGCTTAGGAGTTAATTATTTCATCCAGCCGACTTGTGGCTAAAGATTAGTATTTAAGGAGTGTTTGGGTAGTTATTTAGGAGGAGATTGATAGAGTTGAGATCTGGATCCTGCGAGATCTTGAACATTAGATTGTTATCTGATAGTTTGTAATAGCAGAGCTAATGGTTTGCATGCTTGGAGACAAGGAGATTGCTTGGAGGCTTGTGAGCTCAAGTTCAGATTTGCCTTAGTGTTTCTATTAGTTGCTGATTTGTTTCAGAGCTGGACTAGCTAGAAGATTGCAGAATTGTTTCTTGATTGTAATTGGCCATAACCTGGAAGGCCTTACAGTAGGGCATGTTAATGAAAATTAAGTTGAAAACAATTGTCTTGTTGTGTTTTTCCATATTGTGGTGTTTGGTTGCTTGTGGGGACTATCCTTAATTGGATCCTTCATACCTGCCCTACGTCAGGTGGTATCAGAGCTTGAAGATCTTGAGTGTGTAAAATGATTGAGGTTGTTTGCACAGGACCTTGTTGGTGAATTATTGCTTTGGGTTTTCAAAAATATTGAAGTACGCCTTCAATAATATTGGACCCTAGAGAGATTTTATATCTTTGTGATGCTATGGAATCAAAGATTATAGAGAAAGTTAAACTTGATTTTAGATCTAAGATAGAATTGATGAAGAATGACATGATCATTGAGGTCATGAGAGCTCTTTCTAGTATGCCGAGGAATCTTGGTACTAATGATGGTTATGAGGAAGCTACTAAAGACTTTGAAGGTGCTGGATCTAGTGGAGATGACTGGAGAGATAGATCTAGTGAATACGAAACTAGTTAGTTACATAGATTTGGAGCTCGGTTAAGTACTAGTTACCGAATGTAAGTTTCTACTTTCTCTGGTACTTTGAGACTTGAGGATTTGATTGATTAGATTGGTGAATTGGAAGATTACTTTGAGCTTGAAGAAATTGAAGATCCTCTTCGAGTGAGATTGGCATAGAATAAGTTGAAAGGACATGCTACTCTTTGGTGGAAAGAATTACAATGAGATAGAGAAGATGAAGGTGAAATGAAGATCAATCAGTGGATGTTGATGGTGACTAAATTGAAAGCTAAGTTCATACCTAACGACTATGAGCTTGACTTGTTTAATAAGTTGCAGAATCTGAAGCAAAAAGATTTGACTATGGAGGACTATACCAAGGAGTTTTATAAATTGACTATTTGGTTTGGACATAGAGAACTTGGTAAAGAAAAAGTAGCTCAGTATGTGAATGGTTTGAGATTTAGTATTCAAGATGAGCTTGGTATGCTGAAGATTGATTCAGTTAAAGATGCTTATCAGTATGCTCTGAAGGCAGAAGATAAGTTGAAAAAGAGACAACATAGTAATTCCCAAGGGAAGGAAAAGATTGATCACTCGGTGAAGGCTAAACTGATTGTTGAAGGTGAACCGAAGCTTGTAGAACCAAAGAAGAAGATAGTTAGGGTTATCTTTAAGGGTACTTGTTATAATTGTGGTGAAGAAGGACACTATTCTTTTGAGTGTACATAGAAGAAGCTTGGTGACCGAAGGACTACTATAATAAATGAGAACATTTAGAATGAACTTGAATCTGAGAACTTGTTGGTTTGGAGAACATTGCTCAGTGCAAAGGAGGAACCTTGTCAGAGGACTAACTTGTTCAAGACTCGGTGCAAGTCTAGAGGTAAAATTTGTGATGTAATTCTTGATAGTGGTAGTACTGATAACCTTGTTGCTGAAGACATGGTTCAGAAACTTGGTTTGAATAGAATGAGACATCCTCATCCTTATAAGATTAGCTGGTTACAAAATGTTCATGCTCTAGAAGTGAGGGAGTAGTGCGTTGTTGATTTTCAGATTGGGCAGTATAAGGATCTAGTGTTGTGTGATATTGTGGAGATGAATAGTTGTCATATATTGCTCAGTAGACCTTGGAAATATGATTGCAAAGATATGTATGATTGTGTCAAGAATGTGTTTACTATTGAGAAGGATGACAAGAAGTTTTCCCTAATGCCTTTGCTAGATACAACACTCGGTAGGAGGAGTCTGAGTATTGGTAGCCGAGTTGAGTTGTCAAATCCTGAGAGGAATGATGATCAGTATGGAGAAAAACCCTGTGTATTATCAAGGAAAGACTTGAAAGGACAGAGGAAACTAAAGTGGAAGAGTATGCAAGTTGAAAAGTTGGAGGACATGTATGTGAAGAACTAGCTCAGGGTTTATGTGCTGAATCCTAGAAGATGTTCTTCCAGTCTATGAGAACATCTTTTCAAACCTAGGGTGTCTAATGCAAGGGCATTCTAGGATACTTAGTGAATCTACATGGTGGTGTGTTGTTTTGGTTCTATGTTACTCAATTGTAGATTTAATCGATGGTCTCGATTATTGAAGGAATCTCGGTCACTGAAGGAACTCGGTGAACTTCTTGTGCTCGATGGAACTAGTGCTCAATGATGCTTGTTTTGCTTAGTATTGCTTGGCTTGGTTGGTTATTTCACTAGTGCTTGGTTGTTTCTCTAACGCTGGGTAGTTCTGGCTTACTGACTAGAGTTCTTGGTGGTTTGGTTGGCCAACTTGGTGCATTTATTATTGGTAGCTTTTGTTGTATTCTCCTACATAGATCTTGAGGCTAACATGGAGAATTAAATGTTTGTAAGGCTATTTGAGAGCCAACTATTGTTGCATTTAATATTTGTTTGTAATAGGAGCCGACTTGGCTTAGGAGTTAATTGTTTCATCCAGCTGACTTGTGGCTAAAGATTAGTATTTAAGGAGTGTTTGGGTAGTTTTTTAGGAGGAGATTGATAGAGTTGAGATCTAGATCCTGCAAGATCTTGAAGATCATATTGTTATCTGATAGTTTGTAATAGAAGAGCTAGTGGTTTGCATGTTTGGAGACAAGGAGATTACTTGGAGGCTTGTGAGCTCAAGTTCAAATCTGCCTTAATGTTTCCATCACTTGCTGATTTGTTTCAGAGATGGACTTATTGGAAGATTGCAAAACTATTTCTTGATTGTAATTGGTCATAACCTGGAAGGCCTTACAATTGGGCATGTTAATAAAAATTTAGTTGAGAACAATTGTCTTGTTGTGTTTTTCTACATTGTGGTGTTTGGCTGCTTGTGGGGAGTGTGCTTAATTGGATCCTCCTTACCTGCCCTGCGTCATTATGATGAAGACCGACCAATATCAAAGGTATACATGATGATAGTAGAATGATTAGATCAGTTATAATCTTGTCATTGATGTCAAGCAATTGATTTTTTATTTATATTATGTTTTCATATCATTCAGTAATGATATAAGATGAATGAGTTAAGAAGAAGAAGAAATGAGAAGTTGAGAAGTTGTAGAACTTAAATGGGCAACTGATACAGATTGGACAATGATTTGATTATGTTGGTATGATTTTTTTCTATCTAACATATGAATATGTTAAGTCAGTAATGTTGGGATTATGGAAAGATAAGTACTGAGAGGGGAGGGGTGAATCAACACCTTCAAAACTTTTCAAGACTAAAACTTTGTAGGCATAGATAGCATTAACCAATTGAATCCATTGTGTGAAACATACATTCAAATATAACTGAAAATGTAATTGCATGTAATCTAATCAATAAACCATTCATGAAACTTCAAATTGTATCATCGGAAAATGAAAGCACTTCCATTTAGGACTATTTTAGCCCTCTGAGTAGGTGGTTTGGGGTCATGTCAAATGCCTTGAATGGGTCTTTGTCTTGGATATAGATTTTCCCCATGTCCTGCCCTATTTTCCACTTATTTCCTACCTAATTTTGGCTCCCTGCTCTATCAATTTGAGGTTCTTGACTTTACTAACTTGACCCTAACCTAGGGTCCAAATTTCAAATTTTGAAGGTTTCTGGATGTTGAGTTTTGGAAAGATTTATTTTCCCGCTTCTGGGTCAGCTATTTCGGGCTTTGAAATGGTAAACTCTTAAATGATATTTAATTTAGGTCCACTTCCAAGGGTATAGTCTTAATGGAAATTTATTTCTCCTATGTCGATCTCTCTAGAAGTTTGTGCCCTAGACTAGTATATAAGGAAGCCTTCTCCTCTCATTTCAATCCATCCTCAAAGCATAATCAAGATCAAACAATCATCAATCATAAGGAGAAATTAAGCATTAACATGTTCAAGCATCCAAGTTATCCATTGAAGATCAAGGATTCAAGTATTCAATCCTTTGAATGGATTCAGTTCAAGCATTCAAGATTCATCATTCAAACCCTAGATCTAACCATCATGATGGTGTGATCTTCCTTCAAGATCCTTTGTTCATCTTCAAGATCTATTCTTTCTTCCTTCATGGTGGATTCCAAACATGCAATTATGGAGGTTTTGATTTACATTTATGGTTATTAATGTTGATTCCAAGCTTTCATATTAACATACTTGTTTACATTTCAAATACAATTGCATATCTATTGAATATCATAGCTTCGTTGTTAGATCTACTTCTACTACTTGCTAGCATTCTCCATTTCAATTCTATTTCAAGGTTAGTTCCAAAACCAGGGTTTGACCAAGGAAAACCCCTAATCCAAACAACAAAACCATTTTTCTTGTAGGAACAGGTGCAGAACAATGAATTACAAAGTAGATTTAGACAACCTTTTTGGCAAACTTTTGAGATCCGCAAATAGAATTTTCATCAGAGTAGCATAGGTCAAGGTCAACCTTTATTGGGTCAAGGTCGACCTTCATTTGGGTCAGGGTCGACTTGGTTTAGAAAAGAAAAATATTTCTAGGTTTTATCCATCTCTGTGTTTTGTTTCCAACTCCAGTTGTAGAATTTCCAAAAACTCAGTACAGACACCAGAAAACAAGTATTTCTAGATCTTCTACCTTTCAAGATAAGTGTTTATTTTATTCCTATCTTTCTGATTTATTGTTAGATCCTCTTTCCCTCTTAATCCATAATCAATTGATTCCTCTTTGCATTGATCATCTCCCTTCGATTGATCAATTGGAATATCCTTGTCTTGGATTAGGAGGTGCTATATGTCCACAACATTTTCCACACACCTCACATCACACAACAACATAGATATAAAATATATATCTCTTTAATATATATTTTTATATTTTACATTTTGGTGAACCTGAGATAGAAAACTCTTTATTTTTGGTGTTGGATGCTTTGCCTCCATTCCTTAAGATTAGATTAGATTAGTTTTCTTTTATGCTCTTACATTTTAGAAGTCAAAAACAAAAAAATATACATACTCATCAAAATACAAAAAAACATTTCTTGCATTTCATTCACTATGAAAATCTTTAAGATGCTTTGGTATGTGGCTATTTTCCTCATTATTCTCCTCTTAGCATCTCTTTATGGTACTTATGATGTTTATGAGAGTATCATCCATTTCATTATGTTTTTCACTCTTCATGTTTCACTTGCTTATGCTATTGTGAGATTGACTAATACTAGCCTTCCTACTTTCAAAACTTTCATTAAGGTTTTATGTGGTCAACTTATTACTCTTTTGGATTATGTAAAGAATTTGGTAGATGATACACCATTTCCTAATCTTCCTAATCCTATCCTTCCTAATCCAGTTCCTAATCTTCCTAATCCTAATCCTATCCTTCCTAATCCAATTACTAACATTCCTAATGTTCCCAATTCTCCATCTGCTATTCTTAGTTCTTCTCACACTTATGATGAAGCTCAAACTATGGTTCATGATGTAGATGTGCAAGAATTCTTGGATTTACCTTCCCCTTCTTATCTGATCCATGATGATATTAAAGGGAAGACAAAATAAAATTCCTCTAAACCTATTATTCCACCTTATACAACATTTTCTCATGATCACCGTAAACAATCACCTCCTGCAGAAGCTTTACAAGATATGTACACTGCATGATACAATATGATGGCTAAACAAGGTTATAAGGGTTTAGGGCTGGGTGTTAATAAACAAGGTATTAAAATCCGATTCATCTATCCCCTTAAAAAGATATGTGTGGTATTGGATTTCTTCTATCTCAATTTAAGGTGGTTTATTTTGATCGTCACCCTCCTCTTCATGTTCTTCTTCCAACACCTTCCTTAGATTACCCTGATACTCCTCAAGATGTGGCTAAGAAGGTGAATGTTCAGTTAATGAATTATAAGAAAGAAATCTTTAAACCTATGCCAAAAGATGCTCTCTCCAAGTACACATGTCCTTTTCACTATAGTAATATACATTTACTTGTTGATTATGTGTATTTCAAGCTGTATGTTAGAGAAAGAGCCGCTTTAGGAATTATATCTCACTCTTGTGTAGTTTTACAATTCCTTCATAATTTAGATACAGGGACTACCCCTCATTCTTCTATAATTTAGATCTTTTCACCTCTTGTTTCTTCACTGGGGAGCAAGAGGTATTTCATCCATTTCTCTAGTATCCATTATGCTCTTAGCATGTATTCTATTTTGAGTGTAATTGGTTATTCTTTCTATATTCTTTCCCTATGGTTTTTTATTATGGTTCATAATCATCCATAGATCTTTTCTAATATTCATGATATCTTTTCTAAAGACATTTGTTTTTCAAAGGTATCCCTTGCTTTCATCTCTAGGGGGAAAGGTCTTCCTTCTTTCTCTTTGTCTAGGGATTTGCTTTCCTTAGCTTTGTGGCATTTGTTTATTCAGCAACATTATTTCATTATACTGACTGATATTTTCACTATGGATAGCCTTTTATGTGAGAGGTTGTTGTCCTAAGTCATCACCTCTTCTTTATTTTTTCAAATTATGTTCTTTATAAATTCTTTCCCTTACTGTAGGGTTAGAGTTTGATTCCTTTATTCCAAGATTCCTCTTCCTCTTGATTGCAGGGGACTTGTTGATTGAATCTTTGGTCCCTCTTTGCTTTTCTTTGAAAGATGATATTTTATCCAAAGAAATCCTCTATGGTATAGGTCTTGTTGATAAGATCTCTTTCTCTTTGAGGATCCTTTTCCCATAAGTGACATAGCCTTTTTCATGATTAACTATGCTCTTTGATGTAAGGGTCAATACCCTTCTCTAAGAATATAGTGTACATTGTTGTTAATAGGATATATCCTTACTTTGTGAAGAAGGTATCCTCCTTTCTCTTCCTTATCCTATCTATGAGGTATCCATGATAAGGAGGGGGGCATATATAGGGTCTCCCTTATGATATAGTTTTCATTTTGCAATATGCTAAATCCTTAGAAGGTAACACACATAAGTTTCTAAATCCTGAAGAGACACATTTTCAATTTCGAATATGCTAAATCCTTGGAAGGTAAAGCACATAAGTTGCTAAATCCTAAAGAGACATGCATTTGTAATTTTAAATATGCTAAATCCTCAGAAGGTAATGCACATAAGTTGCTAAATCCTTAAGAGACACACATTTTCAATTTCAAACATGCGAAATCCTCCAAAGGTAATTTACATAAGTTGCTAAATCCTAAAGAGACGTGCATTTTATATTCCATAGGGATACAAGAATGTGGATCTATGGGTATTCCAAAAGCCATCAGAAGATGCATTACAACTACAAAGTACAATTTTTTGGTGAAATATCAAGTTTGGCTACCTATTGGGCTCTCCCTCCTTGGTGATTCACAGTAAGGTGGGCATCTTACTGGGTGAGATAATCACTCTCTCTTTTCTCTCTTTTCACTTTCATGCTAGTACGATTAGATCATGAAGCTATGTTATTTATAGTGTTGCTCTTGTCTTTCCTATGTAATCATTTATGCTTTTATGATATTTTTCCAAATATGATATTAGCATAGGAAGCATTTCTTAGCAAGGTTTCCTTTGCTAGTTGATTTGGGTTTGCTTGTGTACTAACCCCTCTTTGTGTATCTTTTAGCTTTGTATTTATTTTTGTATGCTCATGCATGTATTTTGAGTTAGAATCCTTTGCATGGGGGCTCATGCCCTCAACTAAGTGATATTCTACCTTGGTGTGATCCACTGGAATCTTTCTTCATCTTTACCAAGAGTTTGCATTGAGTCCATACTCTTGCTAAAGTGGGGGCTAAACGTATCCTTGGAAAATGGAAGAACTTCCATTTAAGATTGTTTTATCCCTCCAAGTAGGTGGTTTGGGGTCATGTCAAATGCCTTGAATGGGTCTTTGGCTTGGATCTGGCTTTTTCCCCTGTCCTACCCTATTTTTCACTTATTTCTTACCTAATTCTGGCACCCTGCTCTATGAATTTGAGGTTCATGAATTCAGGGTCAAGGTCAACTTTTTGGGTCAAGGTCGACCTCAACCTTGACCCAAGGTCCAAATTTCAAATTTTGAAGGTTTTTGAATGTCAGTTTTCAGATCAAGGATTCAAGAATTCAAGCCTTTGAAGGGATTTGGTTCAAGCATTCAAGATTCATCATTCAAACCCTAGATCTAACCATCATGGTGGTGTGATCTTCCTTCAAGATCCTTTGTTCATCTTCAAGATCTATTCATTCTTCCTTCATGATGGATTCCAAACATACAATTATGGAGGTTTTGATTTATATTTATGGTTATTAGTGTTGATTCCAAGATTTCATATTAACATACTTGTTGACATTTCAAATACAATTGCATATCTATTGAATATCATAGCTTTGTTGTTATATCTTCTTCTACTACTTGGTAGCATTCTCCATTTCAATTCTATTTCAAGGTTAATTCCAAAACTAGGATTTGACTAAGGCAAACCCCTCATCCAAACAACAAAACCATTTTTATTGTAGGAACAGGTGTGGAACAATGAATTACAAAGCAGATTTGGACACCCTTTTCAACAAAATTTCAAGATCCACGAATAGAATTTCTATCAGAGCAGCATGGGTCTAGGTCAAAATAAAGGAGTTAAGGTCGACCTAGTTTAGAAAAGAAAAATATTTTTGGGTTTTCTCCGTCTCTGTGTTTCGGTTGCAAATTTGGTTGCAAAATTTCTAAAAACTTAGTGCAGACACCAAAAAATGGGTATTTCTAGAACTGCTACCTTTTAAGATAAGTGTTTATTTTATTCTCATCTTTCTAATTTATTGTTAGATAATGTTTGTCTCTTTATCTATAATCAGTTGATTCCTATTTTCATTAATCATCTCCATTCGATTGATCAATTGGGATCTCCTTGTCTTGGACTAGGAGGTGATATATGTCCACAACATTTTCCACACACCTCACATCACACAACAACATAGATATAAAAATATATATCTCTTTAATATATATTTTTATATTTTACACATACACATAACACAAATATTTTGGTATCATAGAAACCCTTGCAAGAAGGTAGAAACTGCGGTGGGGATGACACCCATAAATCTTCACTACTGCAATAACAAAGTATGTCAGTTGAGGCTACAAGATTGTGATCACTTCTGGTGATCTTACCCTATTAGGAGTAACAATAAGATCAACTAGATCTACTTGGTTAGCAGATTTTAACAACATAATACATGTGTGTACTTGGTTAAGATATTTAACTAAGAATGGTTAAGTCCACTCTGTTAGGAGATTTTGAATATGCTACAATGGTTAAATAGTAACAATAAGATGTATCTGTAATTAGAAACTCAATCTTTCCTGATTCAGATCTATAATATATCATAAAGATATTGCCTTGTAGTGATGTATGTGTCCTTTTGTTATGCTCGGTAGCCTCATGTATGTTCTAGAAAAAATTGAATGCTTCTCTCAAATCCTTCTGTCAAAAACCTTGTCTGATCTTCTGATGTCCTTAGTACGACTACTCCTTGATGATACTTTTTCATAATGACATATTTACACATTTTATATCAAACTAACTTGACCTAATTAGGGTTTTACAATATCTTAGAAAACCTAAGATCAATGGTGAAACTAAATAACCTAGATCAACAATACATAGGAATCATCAACAATTTAATGATTACATCCATATTAAATTTTGTCTCGATCTTGGTAAACTATTGTTTGATTGGTGTGAACCATTTGCATTGATGTTTGTGCCATTTCAAACTACTATGTCATTTCCTATTTTACTCGATGTGCACTACATTCATCATTTGGTAATTAACTAGTGCTTGGTTCATCTGAATGCTCGGTGACCACTGTGTTTGGTACTCGTTAATAATCTAGCTCGGTAAGAGTACTCGGTCAAGGCCCTATTTGGTTAACTTAGAGATCTACCTTTTGTCCTACTTGGTGTATAGGCTTTATGTAATTTGACTGACTGTCTTGTTTTTCTCCTTTACCAACTAAATGATACTAATGACAATCATTAATGCTCAAATAGGAGTAACATTCTCCCCCTTTGGCATTAGTATTAAAAATTTATGGATATGTACCAACTGCAAAAAATAATATATACTAACTCCCCCTTTGTACATGCTCTCGATGTGAAGTACATACAAGCATTTTAATACATACAATTTCCCCCTTTTTGAAATTAATGCCATAAAATAATGTACTTACAACTTGTCAAAAATATTCTGATGGGTTTTCCTTAGTGAATCAAAGAGGTTTTCCCATTCTTCTTTTAGGTTCTTAAGAGCAATGTGCTCTAAACCGACTTGTGCATGCATGTCAAAAAAAAATTTATAACACTGATATTTCCGGGGTGGCAACTAAATTCTTTGCCTTATTTACATGTCTCTCCATTATCTTAAGATGGGGAAGAAACTCATCCTAAAGCTCCATTATTTGGTCTCTGATTATATCCTCTTGCTTCCTCAAATCAATTCTTAACCGTTGAAGTTCTTAAAACTTTGGAAAAATGCTTATGAAATGCATTAGGTTCAGTTAAAGAATTATTTGCACTGACCTATATTTCTTCATCAATTTTCTTGATATTTTCACTAAGCTCGGTAGTGAATTGGTCTAGAGTGCATAATTTATTAAAAAAAATTATTATCTGTTGAATAATGGTTTCAAGCTCGGTAACAACCTCTGAGAGCTTGACCTTATTGATTTCCACTTCCTGGCTTATTTTCTCTGCTAACTTTATTTGTATTTTTATTTCTGCTCGTTCTTCCATTCTCTTCTCTACATCTACATCAAGGGCATTGATGTGTCCAGTTAGAGTAGCAAGTTTATTAATGATGGGAGTTTCCTCATCAACATTGATGTCAGGGACTACTTGCATTAAAATATCTCTAACTTCCTCTAAGACTTGTTTTCTCTTACTTTATTTTCTCATTTTCTCCTATGTAACCTTCCGTGTACACAATTCACCATACCTTCTCAAGGCTTCAGGGTCTAAATTCCTAGGGTCACATTTAGTAATTTCATTAATTTCATCTAGTGTGATAGGATCCTTACCATGTTTCTTCTTTTTATTTTTCTCTGGTGTGGGAGATTTGTTGTAAGGCACTAGATCTTTGGTCTCTAGATTTGTCTTTTCTGACTTGGTAGACATTCTCTCTTCCTTTTCTTTCCTGATAACTGGTGTCTCAGTGTCTTGTCCTTGGGCATCTTGTTTGGTGTCTTTTTTAGGTAACTCTACAAGTGTATTCTTTTTTGGTTCTTTGGTTTTTGCTTCTTTATTCTCAGGCTCATTTGAATCTTTCTGCTCTTCTGTACCTGTAATCACCTAAAAATGGACAAAGATCAAATCAAAGAAAATCAAGGACATAATTGAATCAATTGGATCAAAATGCATAATTAGCAAATCAAAATTAAAATCAAGTCCTTATTCGAGGTTAATCAAAATTGAGAGCATTTTAATCAAGTGCAATCAAATCAAAATACAATTAAATAAATTAATTGTATAGTCTTGGATTAAATTAAATTCAACCCATTCAAGGGGTACATGGCTAAAATAAATCAATTAAATCAATTAATAAATCTAAATTACTCTCAACAAACCAAAAAGGAGAGGAAATCCGGGCAACCAATGAGATTTGAGGAAAGGCATTCACATGGATCAAGCCAAATTCAATCTCAATCACTCAAAGTGAAAGAGAATCTTGACCATTGATCTTGTCTACTTGTCTCAAGCTTTGAGGAAACAAACTTTTCATTGTCCTCAAAGGGTGGAACCAAGGTTTAATCATGATCAAACACAACTACACCCCCTAGCATTGGAAAATCTATAAAAGGAAGACTAAATTCCTTCATTATTATCAACCACACATCTGAGAATTGCATTGAACCTCTTGCAATTTGAGTTTAGAAAGGCATTTGAGAGCTTAATTAGCATATACTTTGATATAATTGTTAGCTTTAACTTATTTATCTTATCATTCTCATTCTAGGACTGTCATTAGTGGGAGCTTACTGAGAGCTTTACATTAACAATCTTAGTTAGAGTGCCATAGGATGCTCCATTGATCATTAATTTGCTAAATAGTTTTCTCTATTGCTTTGTGGTTTAATTTAGTTACTATTTCAATTATTGATTAACCTTAATTCTATGAAGATACTTTCCCTAGTATACAAAATGGTGCCCACCGTGGGGCCCTAAGCCTCATTTTATCATTTTCATCATATTTTATGTGCTTTTATTTTCACTTTTCCATGAATTTTCTGCAGAAAATAGGTGAAGTCACATGTACAGACAATTCAGTCATGCCTATAGTCATTCTGATGATGCTTGAGATCTTTGTTCTGACGCCTACTAGCTAATAACTCACGCCTAGTTGATCACTTCTATTCTGTCTTAAATTCTTTCTTGTCACCTGCGAGATAGACACTCACGCCTATGAGATAAATTGTTCAGCCTTTGCATGTAAAGTTATGCCTGTGACTGAAGAAGTTTCAAGGATTTATAATTCATTGTCACTTGTGACCGACCTTTGCTACGCACTTTACAGAAATAGTCGCGTGTAGTATCTATTATGTTACGCTTAGTATTGTTAAATTATTGCTTTAGATAAATCATTTTAGGTAATTTTCAATACTGTTTATGCTTAACAATAAATTTTTCATGCTTGATTAACTTTCTGTGTCACCTGTTTCACTGGAAAGTCATGCTTGCTATCATTAAAGTTATGCCTGCTAACAATTTGATCTCGCGTATTAGCTGGACAATGTCGCTTTCTATCTATTGTCTTAATTTGCTGTCAGATTGATTAATTCAATTATCTAACTCTCTGTCTATATGTTTTTACTGTAAATGAGTAGGCACAGAAAGGTCCAAAATCCAGAGAGAAAATTTAATCAAGAGGGAAAATCTTTGGCTAAAAGATCAAGAGGGAGAACTTTGAGCATATTAAAGTGGTTCTTGAGGAATCACAAGAGGAAGAAAACTAGGTATATCAAAACTATCTTGCAATTATTGAAGCTTACAAAATGAAATTTGTATCTCTCAATTGGATTTTTACTCCTTAGTTCAAGTTTTTCCTTAAAAATTTTCAAATAAGGTGCTTAAGGTTCAATACATAATTCTTTGCTTCATCAATTTCGATTTGGTTTCCCCTCATTGTGATTGGTTGTGTTGACTAACTTGTTGGTGGAAAAGCACATTTGGAAGGAGCTATTGCCAATGTAATGATAAAAACAATGAAATCACTCAAAAATTCCCCTAACTTCGGTTAGCTACAAGGAAAAAGGTAAGCCTCAACTAGTCAATATTTTCCCTTAAATTGTGGCATTGGTGTATGTCATAATCTAGTAATTTGGATAGCTTAAAGGAATAAATCAAAGCCCCTTGTTTGTGGAGGAGAGTAGAAATACTCAAATCCCTATAGTTAGTGGGTGAAAGAAATTGAACAAAATTGTCTATTGTGTTTGGGAACTAAAGGAAAAGTTAGGGATATGCTCTTCACCTTTTGGTGAGACAAATTCCCAAAAACTTGACCTTAATTCCATTTTCCTTACTTTGAATGAACATGCTAGAGAATTAGTGGGCTCGCCTCCCAAGTTGTGCCTTAACGAGGCTGGTGAGAGGGACAACCCAAAGTGGGATACGCTCACTTTTTCTATGGGAATCCAACCCACTATAAAATTAAATGCATACATCCTTAATGGGGTGTGTGACAAATGGATTTTAAATTTTTTGAACTTCCTCTAGTAGTCTTCACGGATTGCACTAAATCATACTTTTTGTGTGTGTGGGAAGCCCCTTAACATACTTGGGGGATGAAAGTTTAAAGTCTATTTGAATGAAATCAATACTAAATCCTTGATAAAATAGCAAGACCACCTTTTAGAGCCATGTTTATGAACCAAATCTTATGCTAGGTAGGTGCTTGAAGAGTCTTTTTGTGCAAAACTCGTGACAATGTTCTTCAAATCAAACATTTTGTATTAAGTGGGTAAAAAGAGACAAGTGAATGCTTGTTGTGTTTGAAATACATAAACAAGTGAGAGAGATATCCATTGAAAATTCATCTTATATTTTTAAATCTCTTCAATATAAAATCAACAATTCTTGAATCAAGGATCATTCCCAATCAAACCCTTGTTGGATGCCGGTTTCCACATGGTCCCACACATATAGGGCAACATTAATAGGAGATAGCATTCTTTTTGCAAACCAAGGGCAAGAAGTTGAGTACAAAAGTGTTTTCAAGGACCCTAATCAAGAGGAAATTTTTCCAAATCTATTTGAACAAAAACTTGGAGAGATGGCAGATAGAAATTTGGCATATCATAATCACAATACCAACAATTTCAATTATAATTCCAAAGAAACACTTGAGGAAAGGGTTGAGAAATCTTCCCAAGACCTAGATTCCTAGAGGTTATGGAGAATTTGATAGATAAGGATAAGGAGAACTTTTTCTTAAATCTAGCCCAAAAGGGAGTAAAGCTACCCTATGATTTTGATATTGACCAACTCAAGAAAGACCAACAACAAGATGACCCCATGAATGTTATGAGTAGGAAGATAAAGGCCTTCCAAGAAAAAATTGATACCAGAAGAAGGCAGCTGAACCTAAGGCCTTTTCCATTGAGGCTTTGTGTCCTTTTCCTTTTGACAAAAAATTAGCTATGGTATCTTTTCCTTTTAATACCATTTTTCCTAAATATGATAAATACATGGGTAAAACAGACCCACAGGATCATCTAAGAGAGTTTTTCACTCTAATCATAGAGTTCATGGACAATGATACGTATCTAATGAGAGTCTTTCCTAGAAGCTTAGAAGGTCCTGTAATGGAGTGGTTTTCAAAACTAACCCCAGGAATAAAGACCTTTGAGGAGCTAGCCTCCAAGTTTGTAACCCATTACTCTTATAACATTGAGCACGAAATCACAATGCTCAAGTTGTGTGATACAAAATAGAAAGATGGAGAGTCCTTCTTAGGATTCCTACAAAGGTGGAGGACCGTTTTTGCAAGGTATCCACGAAGCATCCTTGAGAAAGAGAAGATGGAAATCTTCACCAACAAATTGACCTCGGAAATGAATTATAGATTACAACTTCAATGTCCCCCAACATTTGAAAAACTAATCAAAAATGGGATCAAGATTGAAGATGTTTTGGTCAAGAGAGGTGAAATCAAATTATTTAAAGATTAAAAATCCAACAACAACAACAACAACAACAATAATAACAACAATAAAAATAATTATGTGCCTAAGTATTTTAATAATCAAGGTTCCAACAATAAAAATGATAAATCTAAATCATGGACTAAGAATAACAACAAAAACCTTGTGAATGATGGGGTTGTGGAGGCCCACAACTTGAAGTCAACCCCTTTTATTCTACCATATGGAACTAAGTCTTCAAATAATGTTAATCAATCAAACAAAGTTCCATATAATTCCAATAACAATTCCAACACTTCCAACAATAATGCTAAAAGAGACAAATCAAAATCCTCCTACTCCAATTATAATAAATAGAAATTCACCTGTTTGGATGAACCTTTGGAGAATGTATTAAGGACCTTGGTTACCAATAATGTCATCACATTACCCGATATTAAAGGTTACAAACCTAAAGTTAAGCCTTATTGGTGGAATGAGGCCCATCATTGTGAATATCATCAAAATAGAGGTCACCCAAAAAATGAATGCATGAGGTTAAAACACTTGGTGCAAGATTTAATTGACAAAGGAACCATTCAAATTGAAGGACCTCAGAATAATGGAGATCGCACGGCCTTCAAAAACCCCTTTTTGAATCATGAAAAGGGTGAGTCATCAAATGCTAATCAAAATAAAAAAAAGGGCAATGAGACAGTGAACTTTTCTCATACCTATGATAACATGATAAATATTATAAGAGAAGAGGATCAAACCATAAATGTTATCATAGTGAAAGATAAGTCAAGGGAAGTATCATCAAATGTTGTCACTAGGGAGCAAGCATAAAAAATTATCCTACCTACCAATGCTCCAAAATTTGTGATAGCAAACCAAGCTTCAACATCATCATCAAAACAATATAACTTGGTTGATTAATTACAAAGAACTCCCACTCAAATCTCTATTCTTGAGCTACTTAAACTATCACCAATTCATAAGGATATCTTGGAGAAAGCCTTGATGGAAACAAATGTGCCTCTAAATTTGGAGGTAGAAAAATTCCAAAATATGGTAGGGAACCTAATTGCACCCCATTTCCTATCATTTCTGAACAAGATGACATGTCCCTTAATCATCTCCAAAATCTGCCCTTACATATAGAAGTGTTGATCCACAAGCATAGGGTAAAAAGAGTCCTTATAGATGGAGGAGTTGGCCTAAACATTTGTACCCTTAACTTGGTGAAAACCCTAGGATTTTTTGAGGAGGCTATTGTACACACTCAAATGGTGCACTTCTCTAAGTCATTATATCCAAGGGAATCCATGAATGGGATGCCTTAGAAAGTGACCTAGAGCTCTCTATGTATGGAGTTGCAAGATTATTTGATTGCTCTCAGCTAGAGCTATTAAACTTATGACCTTGCTAGTCGACCACACAATGAGAGATTCAAATTAAGAAAAGGGCAAGAATGCCAATATCTCCAATAATCAAAATGAAATGCAATGCAAAGCTATACTATGAACAAAAATGCAAGCTAAGCTATGAAAATGAAAGAACAAGTATTACAAAGCCTCCTAGTTAAGCTAGATGAAGTAATCTAAAGCATAAAGGAAACTAAGCTAATATGAAGCTATGAATGCCATGACAATGCAAGAAATGAAACTATGATAGCATGTAGATGCAAAAGCCAAGAATGCTCCAAATCTTCAAAAGCTCCAAAGTGACCTAGAAAACCTGCAACATAACATTAGTATTCAAAAATGTATATGAAAATTAGGAAGAGAGCTCTTCTTTTATAGGAAATGAGAAGGAATGGACCATGGAAATTAAGAGGCAAAAGATTTAATCAAGGGTGGAGCTTGAAAGAAGAGCAATCCATGTGCACAAGTATCCTCCAATGATAAAATAATAGTTCACTTTTGTGTCCATATGAGACAAAAAGTGTTTTTTCTTCTTTTATAAAATAGGAATAATGCTTTATTTGTGCAACTTAGGATAAGAGAAAAAGTGGGGGCTTTTATTTAATAAAAGGGGAGGAAATTCCTTTTAAATAAATAAAGACTTTAGGATAAAATGGTTAGCCCAAGGAAAATAATCTAAAATGATAAAATAGGATTTGATCAAGGAAAATTGATGTATTTGAAAAATGTTGATTTTTGAAAATATTGATTTAGGGATTTGATAGATTGCTGAATGGGGGCCCAAAGTCTAGGCGACCATTTTAGGATGCATACATTTGCCCCTCTTTGTCTAATGTGAGATCGATTTGGGATCACATGTAGTCAAAGAATGGAATTAAAGTGTGAGATCGATTTGGGATCACAAAACAACCCAGATGTGTGTTTGACGGATGGGAACACATCAGGACAAAGATAAGCTGAAAGACAAGACCAACACCATTGTTGTTGAGTGATAATCAAGTCTAAAAATAAGAGATAAGAATCAAAAGACAAGACCAACACTGTTGTTGTTAAGTGATAATCAAGTCTCAAAATAAGAATCTTAGGTTCAACTAAATGATAAAGTTGAATCAAAGATTAAAGCTGATAGGTTTTGCCCCCTCAGAATCAAAATCAAAATCAGGTAGAGGAGAAGTAGCAAATAGATAAACTTGATCAAAGCACTAGAAATCATGATCAAAGATGAGGCATGATAGGATAACCATCAAGCAGTGAAGATATGCCCCAGTTTGACTAGGTCAAACCTTAGAGAAATGAAGCGAGTGAAAATGAATGATAGACTAGGAGTTTGGAAGAGATGGGGGTGAAGAAATAAAGATGCCCCATCGAAGATCAAAGGATCAGGCCTCAAATGGTCAGCCAACTATGCAGAAGAAGGGAAAAATTTGAAATGCAATTTTGACTATCAAGATTAACTCAGATTTTGATTTCAAGTCCGAAAATGGATACAAGACATCGAAATTAGCTAGGGGTGCAATTTTTGCACAATTCCAAGGTGTTTTGAAAATTAGGTCAAAAAGTCAAAATGCTATAAAAGGGGTAAAAAGGTCATAGAAAAGGATGTGATATGAAAGACAAGAAGTGAAAGACATGATCGAGAAGAAGTGGAAGATGAGTGTAGTTGACCAATAAGTTCGTAAAAGATAAAAGGAGAGCTCTCTCCATATGCAAGATGCAAATCTAATCTAATATGAACCTAGAAGTGCAAGCTATTATGAAAGTGGTTGACTTGAAAGGTCACAACGCTAATAGACATCTAATAATCATCATCAAGCTTTATTGGTAGCATCGTAAGATCATATAATACACACTAGTATAACTATGTGGATCTGAATATGATCTATATCAGATAGGAATGTGGAAATCCCACCTAGGCACCAAAGACATATAAGTCAAGATGACTAGTGTAGTGAGATTCCCTAAGTTTGATATAGCAAGATTATGCTCACATCGAGACACAAGAAAGTCAAGATGACTATAAGCATGCACTTATGGAAAAAATAGTCAAGGATAATACCTTGTAAATCCTATTGTCGAGGAGAACCAGCAAAAATGCTAATGATAATCAAGATCAAAAAAATATACCCACAGGCAGAAAGTAAATAAAACATCTCCTCATGCCCCAGTCTTCTAACTCGACATCATTAAAAACTATTATGGATAGAACACTCATCAAAGAAATCATCATAGATAGCACACAAAGAAATAAAGCAAATTTCAGCAAGTCAAGTGTTTAAGTGTGTGTGTGTAGGTCATAGAGTCAAACTTTGAGTATCGCATCTGCTAGTGAGAAATATTGCATCATTCGAGACTGTGGATAGGATATCTGATAAGTGTTGAGAAACACTCAACGCTAGGAAAGTGTTGAAAAACACAATTGGGGTGGTGTTGAAAAACACCATTGGAACCAAGAGGCCCAAGAAACCTGAATGCACAAAGAGACTCAAGAAAAGCTAGAACAACGTATGCCCCCTAGACTAAGACAAGAGTCAATTCCAGGCTAGGAGAGCCAAAGTGAAAAGGGGAGTGAAGGAGAGCCATGCAAGACTGATAGACATAGGTGCAAGGGTCTCAAGCAGTGCCTGTTTCTAGGTTTTCACCACTTGATAGATTTTTTCAGGACTTTTTTCAATTTTATTTATTTATTTATTTTTATTTTTTGAATTTTTTGAATTTTTTTTGGAAGAAAGAAAGCTTTTAGATAATTCTCCTTGAAAGGATAAACCATGATATGCCAATGATTCAAAATGATATGCTCAAAGATGCTAAGAGGGAAAGGAAGATGGAAGAGAAAAATGAAGGATAAGGTTTTATGTAAAGCAAGTGAGGTTGGAAGATAGGAGGAATAGGAAAATGAGGAAAAAGGATAGAAGGTAGAAGGATAATAAATGGAAGGATTGTGAAAGGGTAGATAGAAAGGAAGGCAAGATCAACGTCAACACACACCTTGAAGGGTGGTGAGAGGATGGAGGAAATCTAAATGAAGGAATACAAGAATGAATATGGTAAATGTTTAGCAGAGGTTGTGGTTTAGGCACATGGAATGAAATAATGTTTTTGGAAAAAGATGAGGTGGAAGCCTTTGGAAGCTTGAATGTCAACTTCACTTTTTGTTCAATATTAGACTCTTTCAAGAGAGACTTTGGAATCCATATAGCCTTAGGATTTTCATTTCTTTTTGATGATTTAGAGAGAATATCTTTAATGATGGATTTTGGAACCCATACTCTTGTAGTTTTTTTCTTAGATATCTCTTTTGACTTTATGCATCCATGTCGATTAGAGGAGACATGGTGATCTTCTTTTTTTATGGATTCTTGTATTGCTTCTTTTTCTTGTATTGAACATTCAAGTTACTTCCAAAAGACTTGGGACTTGTGGAAGAAGGAGGATATGACTGGTTTAGATGGGTAGGTGGATGAAAAGGATTCAAGGGTATGTATCTATGTTGATATTGAGGAAAAATAGGAGATGGAGGGACGTAAGGACCCAAGATGGATGAAAAATTAGGAGAGTTAGGAGGGGAAAGTGAAGGGACATAAGGGCCCAAGATGGAAGGAAGACGTGAAGCCCTTAGTGGTGATGGAAGAGGTCCAAGGATGGAAGTGGAAGATGCAAAAGGATAATCAATAAGTTCGTCAACATCTATATGACAACTAAGGACATTAGCATCTTTAGAGTGAGCATTAGCATTTGCAATAGGATTTTGAACATCTTGAATAGGAGAAACTTCTTTGATAGGATTGTTCAAAACTTGCAAAGACTTAGGAAGAGTAGAAAGTGGAAGCGAACATGGAGTGGTAGAACAAGAAGATGGAAGGCTTTGATCTTGACAAGTTGCTTTGGATAGCATAGGTGTATTGTCTAGATTTTCAATAGGCTGAACATTGGAAGTAACAACACTATTTTTAATAACCTTAATGGAAGTATCATCTTTGGAAAGTGCAAGTGTAGTAAGGTTATTTTGATTGTCAATAAACTCAACGGTGTAAGTAGTAGCTTGATCTTGCCTAGGAGAAGACTTAAGACATGGTGGAATGAATGAGGAAGGGCATGTAGGATCAAAAGAACCTTGAAGCGGATAAGAGTCATCATGAAAATAATTGGATGACATGGAGGGTTCTTGATCTTGATCTTTCTTTATGTTCTTTTCCTTATCATTTTTAAAGTCCTCTTGACATGGAGCCACTTCTAAGGACAAGGAAGCATGTTGAAATTTTATGAAAAAATTTGGAAGAGATAGTGAAGGACTAGTTGAAGTAGGCATTGTAGCACATAAAGGCTTAGGCTCTTTAGGTTTAGCATTATTGAAATTATTTGCAGCCAAGTGAAGGTTAGCTTGAGTTTCTTTAAGAGATAGCCCTTGAGGATAACTATAGGGAACCGTATGAAAAGCATTAGGATCTTTGTTGGATGAAGGATTTGTGAAAGACTTGGAAGACTCAGAAGCTTTAGGAAGTGTATGGGTATTGGAGGAAGTAGGGGATGAAAGGGGACCATCACAAGACAAAGGTCCATCATTAACATAATCTTTCTTGAGAGTGTGATCTTTATTTTTAGCATGAGATTTCTTAGAGGAAGGATTCTTATAATATTTACTTTTCAAATCAGCACGGTGCATTTTATATTCCTCAATAGTAGTAGATGGATCATCATCGAGGTATTGTTCATAGAACTCATCAAAGTCTCTTTCAAAATCAGAATCATACAGATCACCATCATGATCTAACCAATAGGATGACCCTTTAGTAAGCATTAGCACACGACAAGGAGGACTCTTAGGAATAGAGGTTTCATAGGTATGACTATATGGTTCATCATCATAGCCATCATAATAGTCATCATGGTCATCAAAGGTGGGTGTGTCACTCTTCATGGGAGAGGTATCACAAGGATTACTATATTGCTCATATTGAGGAGTAAGACTCTTGGGAGAAGTAGAAGAGGAATGAGATTGTGAAGAATAGGAAAGTGAAGACCTAGTGGAGGAAGAAGAATTTTATAATGAGGAATACGAATAATATCTAGAAGAGTCATGATAAGACTTGGAAGATGAAGAATTTGAATAATGTCTAGAAGAGTCATGGTAAGACTTGGAAGATGAAGAATTAAAATGGTGTCTAGAAGAGTTATGATAAGAGTTGGAAGGTGAAGAAGAATGAGAAGACTTAGATGATGAAGAATTTTTGGAAGAAGAAGATCATGATAGCATCATGTCTATGATTCTAGCAAAGGTGGGTGATTCACTTGATTTATTTTGTATTTTTGTCATGAATTTATCATCAATAAGAGTTTTGGAGCAATGATACAATTCAAATTGAGCAAGGAGATCAAGATCATCCATTTTCAAGAGAGGTTCTATAGAAAGATAGTTGAAACTCATGTTTTTAGAAGAGGAGGAATCAAGCATGAAAGAAATGAATAGAAGAGATGAAATAGAAGAAGGTAGACTAGATAATAAGAGGAAAAGAATCAAGAATACATGAAGAGTTTAGGAAGAAGCATGAAGAAGAGGAAGAAGCATGAAGGAAGAAGAGAAAGGATGGAAATGGGAGACTAGGAAGACATGGAAGAAGCAAAAGAAAGAAGACCAAGAGCCATTTTGTGCAATTTGATACCATTGAGGTTTATTTGGATGTTGAACAACATGTCATAGCACCTAAGATCTGACTTGGACTGACCAAGGGAGACTGGAAATGGTACGAATCAGCTTTGGATTGCAAGCAACAGTGAGATAGCAAAATGACTGTGCGATAGTTTCCAGGCTAACAGGGTGATAATTTATAACTGGGCGATATTTTGCCACAAGTAGGGCGATAGTTTCCAATAAGCCCGAGTGATATTTTCTAGGAAAATAGGGCAATAGTACTGCAGGAACGAACTATCATGTGATATTTCTCAGTACAAGGTGCGATACTGTTCCAATGTCATATGATTCTTGAACAGTGAACAAAAAAAACTCAGTTTTGAAGGCAATTCGGTCAATGTTTCAGTTTGATGGTTCAATTTTTTGACTCCAAACATAGTACTAGCAGTAATCAAACAAGTTTGCAAATAGTAGGGGATCAAACATGTTTTTAAACACTTGAAACAAGGGCAAAAGCAACCTTGCCAAGACAAGCAATTGTGATATCAAAATTGAAAAATCCTATGAATGCTACCATGATGTTGAATATGCAAGAATGTTTACATGGGTATATCATAGTGAGAACACTTCAAGTACTTTCTAGCCTAAAAAGACAATGGCTCAATACTTAACAACTTGGCCCACACTTGATGCTCCATTGCCTCACACAAAGTGGTTGCCCATAGTAGATATTGGCTTTTTCATGGAAGTGTCAATGACACAACCAAAGGAACACAAATGGTGAGTAATCTTAGGGTGATCTGGGTTATTCCACTTGGATCAATCCTTGCACCAAGAAGCTAAGTGGCAAAATAGGGTGGCCTCTATCTATGGTTCTTAGTAAGGGCTTCCGTTCATAGTACCCCTCTTGCTCCCCAAAGGGACTCCTTACCTTGCGGCAAGTAAGGGACCTCATGGCCACAAGAGTACCTTAAGCATTCTTGCTCAACACTTTCCTCATGGTCACAATCCCACAAGTACTCATGTCAAGTGAAGACAAGCACTACGTCTACCAAGGTTTTGTGTCCTTGATAGCCTTGAGTTTATAGTGGGTCAGAATAGCCAGAAAAAGGTTTGTCCCCACTTGGGTCATTCCTCTTGATTGCTTGAGAGCAGGCCCGCTAAAGGATTCTAAGAAATAAACAAAAAGTGGATCAACTTATGAGGTTCAAGGTTTTTGTTTCACCACAAGGGTGAAGAGCATACTCCCCTATCTCAAAGTTTTCTCCCAAACACACCAAAAAGAGTTTAATTACCCTCTTGCTTTCAAAATCCAAAGATGGGTCAAGATTTTTTGGTTCACCACAAGGGTGAAGAGCATACTTCTCCTACCACCCAAGAATTCCTACAACAAGATATTATGTTCCTATGAAATGAAACAACTAGTAATTGCCACACTTGAAATGAAATAAACAACAAGCACTTGATTGGGTTTTTATGCTTTGGGCAGCCCTACAAAAACCGTTAGTAGCCCTTATGCATTTAAATCTTTGACATGTTTTCTTTTAAGAAAATAATCAAGCAATGAAGGCACCTACAAGCACAACTTGTTAGCCCCACAATGGTTAGCACATCAAAAATTAGATAATCTGCAAGAAAAATAACTGATCAAATGGAAAAATTTGAAAGTGAAACCAACATGGTTGGATTAGGCTCAGAAAGAGCTTTCCAACTATATATCACACTTAAATTTTTGATACCATATGTGAAAATTTCTCAAAAATGGGTGCCAATTTTCCAAAGTGGCATGGATTTTGAAAATGCTGAAATTTTCAAAAAGATAACAGAAAGCCTGAAACTTGCAAGATACAAAAAGAGCTAAAAACAATCACTTCTAAATCTATGCGATATTTCTATTGCCAAAAGAATTGCATGATGCTTTGTAGTATACTAGGGTGATACTATATTTCTGGGTGATACTTCGCTATACCTATTTCTGGTCGATACTTCATTATACCTACAAGCAATAGTATGTCTCAAACAGCATGACATAATGTCTTAAATAGAGTGATACTTTAGCTCATAAAGTATCATGCCACCATACGTGAACTATCACATGATACTGGAAAACCATCGCACGATAATCTGAGACTGAAAAATTTGAGAGCCAAAAATGAAGCTAAAATTTGATGAAAATTTGACGGAAATGTAGAAAATTAAGGACAAAATAATAATGCTCTGCCCCATGGTGGGTGTCAAAAAATGTACACACTCAAATGGTGCACTTCTCTAAGTCATTATATCTTAGGAAATCCATGAATGGGATGCCTTAGAAAGCGACCTAGAGCTCTCTATGTATGGAGTTGCAAGATTATTTGATTGCTCTTAGCTAGAGCTATTAAGCTTATGACCTTGCTAGTCAACCACACAATGAGAGATTCAAATGAAGACAAGGGCAAGAATGCCAATATCTCCAATAATCAAAATGAAATGCAATGCAAAGCTATACTATGAACAAAAATGCAAGCTAAGCTATGAAAATGAAAGAACAAGTATTACAAAGCCTCCTAGTTAAGCTAGATGAAGTAATCTAAAGCATAAAGGAAACTAAGCTAATATGAAGCTATGAATGTCATGAAAATGCAAGAAATGAAACTATGATAGCATGTAGATGCAAAATCCAAGAATGCTCCAAATCTTCAAAAGCTCCAAAGTGACCTAGAAAACCTCTAGCATAACATTAGTATTAAAAAATGCATATGAAAATGAGGAAGAGAGCTCTTCTTTTATAGGAAATGAGAAGGAATGGACCATGGAGATTAAGAGGCAAAAGATTTAATCAAGGGTGGAGAATAAAAGAAGAGCAATCCATGTGCACAAGTATCCTCCAATGATAAAATAAGAGTTCACTTTTGTGTCCATATGAGACAAAAAGTGCTTTTTCTTCTTTTATAAAATAGGAATAATGCTTTATTTGTGCAACTTAGGATAAGAGGAAAAGTGGGGGCTTTTATTTAATAAAAGGGGGAGAAATTCCTTTTAAATAAATAAAGACTTTAGGATAAAATGGTTAGCCCAAGACAAATAAGCGAAAATGATAAAATAGGATTTGATAAAGGAAAATTGATGTATTTGAAAAATGTTGATTTTTGAAAATATTGATTTAGGGATTTGATAGATTGCTGAATGGGGGCCCAAAGTCTAGGTGACCATTTTAGGGTGCATACAACTATTGACCCTAAGAAAAAGATAACCATAAAAGCCTATAATGATGAAGAAAGAGCCTCAAAAGGAGTCATAGTATTACCCATAAGAGTTGGTCCCATGCAAAAAGAGACCATATGCCAAGTCTTGGACTTAAAGTTGACTTACAATATCTTGTTAGGAAGGCCATGGATCCATGAAATGCAAGCCATCCCTTCAACTTATAACCAATGTCTAAAGTTCCCATATCTAGGGCAAGAGATAATGATAAGTGGGGATTTGAACCCATTTCAATATTGTAATAATATCAAGCCTATCAATGACTCCTTGGTTCCACACAATGCTGAAGGGTCTATACCTACTCAAATGGAGCAAGGTCAAAGTTCCAAGGACATCCCTTTGTTAAAAGGAAAAGAAAAGATGGAAGAAGAAGTTATTATTGAAGACACACCAAAACTCATTAACCTAACTACATTGACTAAAGGAAAAGAGAAGGTTAATGAGGATAAAATTATTGAAGAACCAAAAGAAGACCATACCAAAACTATCCAAGTGTCCACCAAAGAGGCCCATTATCAAAAGATGGACCAAATGATGAAATTTTTTGATAAGCAATGTAAGATCAAGCAAAAGGGAGTAGGCGAATACTCCATATCTATGATAGATCTACCTTTATCACCCAAGTCCTTTGGAAAACCTCCCAATCTACCTCATAGATACAATGATAACTTTGTGAGGGAAAGTACATCATCCACCATGGATGAAGAAGACAATGAAATCCTAAATTGGTTATACAAGGATGAAGAATCAAGTGCCCACGTTAAACATATCCAAAATATAACCATTCCCACACATCAATATGGGAAAGGGTTTTCAATCATGCAAAAGATGGGGTACAAAGGTCAAGGACCTTTAGGCACAAATAATGAAGGACTCATTGAACCCATAGAATCAACATGGTGAGATTCCAAAGAGAAAGTAGGATTAGGGTATCTTGAAGAAGGATACACTCAAAAACATTACCCCAAGCTATATGATCAAATATTACAATTAGAATCTCATAGTGATGAGGATTCTAATAAATGGGAATGGGAGACCCTATCAGATGAGTCATGCCAAGATAAGGTTATTGATGTCATTCATACTTATGCTTCTACCAAGAATAAGGGACCAATATCAGAATCAAATTCAAATCAAGCATCTAGTTCTAGTCAAGTGATCCTAAATGATGTGCCAAGCATAGAAATAGAGATAAATCAATGGGTAGGTGAACCATATGTTCCTTCATGGAGACCTACTATGGAAGAATCAAACGTTAGGTTTAATCCACATGATTTTTATCCAATAGAAACCCTAGAGGAGTCTAGTGAGGAGGACTTTGATCCTTCTTCTTTAGAACATTTAGAGGAAGCCCATGTTCAAGATTTTCAAGATACAATGTACGAACCTTCAAATAATGAGATATACACCCTAAACCCAATCGAAACAAACCCAAGTGTTGACCCATTAACTCTCATCCATCCGAACTTAATTGAATGGAATTCCATTGAACCAACTACCTTGCCAATTTTATTAAATGACAACATGGTGTCCCAATATCTCAATGCAGTTGAAACTTCTTCTATCAGAGAATATGAAGAGGAAATGATCAAAGGGAGCATCCAAACTTTCAATCGGAGAAAAAATCAAAAAAATATAAAAAGAAAAAAATCAAGTGTTGAAAACCACATTGTGGAAACATTAGATCAAGAAAAAAAAAGAAATAAAGGATGTTTCCAAAGGTGAAAACCCAACTGAGGCACCTAAGGAAGGTAGTTTGGATGCTCTACCAAACATTATGAAGAAAGATCTTTGATCTTAATTGAGCCAACAGAAAAGATAAATATTGGATCATAAACAGAGCCAAAGATTATTCACCTAGCAGCATCCCTATCTAGCAAAGAAAGAATAGAATTCATCAAGTTCTTTAAGGAAAGACAAGTCAATTTCACATGGTCTTATGATGATATGCTAGGTTTAGACCCAAATCTGATAATGCATCATCTAAACATCAAGGAAGGAGCCAAACCTGTTAAGCAAAAGCTAAGGAAGATGCATCCTCATATAGCACTACTTGTCAAAGTGGAGTTAGAAAAACTATTGAAGGTGGGATTTATAAGGGCCATTGATTATGCACAATGGATCTCAAATATAGTGCTAGTATCAAAAGCAGATAAATCTAAGAGAATTTGCATGGACTTTAGAGGTTTAAAATTGGCATGTCCTAAAGATGACTTCCCACTTCCGAGCATTGATGCCATTATAGACTTAACAATGGGACACTCCATGTTTTCACTCATGGATGGATTCAGCAGATATAACCAGATAAAGATAGCACCAGAAGACCAAGATAAGACTGCTCTTACATGTGCATGGGGTACTTTTTGCTGGAATGTCATGCCATTTGGCTTGAAGAATGTAGGAGTAACCTGTTGGAAACAATTGTCTGAAGGAAATTGCTACTCAAATTATGTATTGTCTTTGATGTCACACAATCTCATAGTCCACAGCAATCAGTTCCTACCGAGCTCAGTCGGTTTGCCAGACAGGAATATTAGTGCTTACCGAGTCCACTCAGTTATCAAAGAAAATCAGTGTCTACCAAGTCCACTCAGTTATCAAAGAAAATTCAGTGTTTACTGAGTTCAGTCGGTCGTCAAAGGAAATTCAGTGTTTACTGAGTTCAGTCGGTTATCGAAGGTAAAGGATTGTCGGTGTTTACCGAGTTCCCTCGATCTCTAAAAGATTGTAGAAAGTTATGGTCACCGAGCACTGTCGGCCCTTGAAGGATTTTTGCAAATAGAGTTTGCTTAATTCAGCCGAGTGTTATACTAAATAATGTCAATTTGACAAATCTAAAATCATATAAATAAAAGGTCAAATGTGAAAAATTAACAAGAAATACAGCAGAAGATTTACAAAAGAAAAGATAGAAAAGGTGTGTGCGAATTTGTGAAGGATGTTTAGATATCCTTAAGGTGCAGCAGAGATTTATTCGATCAAGAAGGATCACACATATGCAGGACAGAGATCTGTAATCAGCAAGGCAGTTGCATTATTATACAGGTCATTTTTCATTGTTACCTTCTTATCATTGTAACAGTGAATTCTAAATCTCTTAACCGAGTTGGTTTAACAACCATATTGTAAATCCTCTAACAAGGTGACAATTCCATTGAATTGTTTTCAAGACCTCTTACAAGGCCACTCCTAGCAGGGTGATTAAATCCTCTAACAAGGTCACACCTAACAGTGTGTTTTGTAACCTTTTACCGGGTTGGCTTCTAACCGGGCATCACTTCAGAAAAGTGAAAATAAGTATCTAGATACATTGGTGGTTTTTCCCATATTGGGTTTCCACGTTAAATCTTGTGTCTCTTGTGTTCTTAATTGCTATCTTAATCATACACCAGTGCTGATGAATATCTAAAAGATAATTTTGCTAATACTTTCTGCATCTTCAAAGTTACTGCAATCTATTTACCGAGTGCTAAAATAGATAACATTTTTAAGATATCCTAAGGGATCTGGAAAGAATTAATTGTGAAGTGTTTTATGGTTGACTGATTCACCCCCCCCCCCCCCCCCTCTCAGTCACTTCATCCATATTCCATCAATTGGTATCAGAGCTTTTGGTGCTTGCAGGAAGGGTTTCAATGACCTAAGCTAAAAATCAGGATGTCTTACAAGAGGGAAATTCCAAAGCTCAACAGAGATAACTTTTCAGCATGGCAAGGTCTCATGCGACTTCATCCAGCTTCCATTGGTGATTCAGGATGCAAATACATTGATGAAGAATACACAATTCCTAATGACGCATTAACTGTTGAAGACATTGTAGATAAAAAGACTCATAACACCATGATGATAGACATTGCATCTGCTCTCAGCTATGAAGAATTTGATGATATTAAAGAATGCACTACTGCATATGAAATGTGGATGGCACTGAAAAAAATATATGGTGGTGATGCAAATGTGAAAAGAGCCAAAGCAAAAAGCCTAAGAGGACAGTTTGACAAGATGAATATGAAGGAAGATGAAAACATTGCAAAATATGTTGAAAGAATCAAAGCAAGTGTAAGTGCAATTAGAGCTTCTAGAGGAACAATCTCAGATGAAACTGTTATAAGTAAGGTACTCAGAACATTACTCCCTATCTATGCAATAAGAGTATCAGCTATTCAAGAAAGAAGATGTGAAACAAACCACAATATAACTTTGGATGCTTTAGTTGGAAGATTGACAGCCTTTGAATTAGACAACTATGACAACTATGTTCCTAGTTCCAAAAATATTGAATCAGCATTTGAGGCCAAGGTTTCACTAAAGAAGAACAAGAAAATTAAAGAAGTTCAGTCAGAAAGTGAAGAAGTATCAGAAGAAAGTTCTGATAGTGATCTTGAAATTGTAGAAGCATTACTTGCAAAGAAGTACTCTAGAGGGAAAGGTAAATATAAAGGTAAAACTCCTTTAATCTATTTTTCATGTGAAGAAATTGGACATATTGCAGCTAGGTGCCCAAACAAGCAAGTCAAGGAAGAGAAGAGAAGTCACAAGTACTATGGCAAAAAGAATTTCAAATCATTCAAGGATAAAGGTAAGAAAACATGTTTTATGGCTAAAGATTTTGATGATAGTGAAGAAGAAATTGTTTTTATTACTATAAAAGATGAATCTGATGATGATGAAGATAAGATGGCACTTATTTCTCATATAAGAAAAGATGATATATGGATAATAGACAGCGGATGTTCACATCACATGACTGGTGACAAGACAAAATTTGAATATCTAGAAGACTGTGATAGTGATAATGTAAGATTTGGAAACAATGAACCCTGTTGTATAAAAGGAAAAGGAAGAATCTCATTAACCAAAGAACTCATATGTGATAATGCTTATTGGGTTGAAGGACTAAAACATAATCTTCTAAGTGTAGCATAGCTAATCAACACTGGTTTCAAGGTTGAATTCATGAATGGTCAAGCAAGACTGCTGGATGAAAAAGGAAAACTCATTGGATCAGGCAAACAAACAAAAGGTAACTTATTTTATCTTGATCTCAATGAATATTCATGCTTTATTGCTCAAATAGAAGAAAGTTGGCTATGACACAAAAGGTTATGTCATGTGAATTTTGATAACATGATAAAAATAAGCAAATTCAAGAAGGTTAGAGGCATTCCCACTTTGAAGAAACCTGATACTGGTTTATGTAAGAATTGTCAGATTGGCAAAATGAGTAAAACTAGTTTCAAGAGTAAGAACTATGAGTCTAAAGAAATTTTGGAAATTGTGCATACTGATTTATGTGGACCTATTGGAATACAAAGCTATACTGGAGATAAATTCTTTATTCTTTTCGTTGATGATTATTCTAGAATGATGACTGTCATGTATTTAAGAGAAAAATCAGAAGCATTTGAAAAGTTCAAATGGTACTTAGCAAGAGTGGAAAAGGAAACAGGGAAAAGATTGAAATGCTTAAGATTAGACAGAGGTGGTGAATTCATCTCCCATGATTTTAACAACTTTTGCATTGAAAGAGGAATCAAAAGACAAGTATCAGCTCCTAGAACTCCTGAGCAGAATGGAATAGCAGAAAGAAGAAATAGATCTATTATGCATTGTGCAAGGACTCTAATGATAGAAAAGAACATCGCTATAAAGTACTGGAAGGAAGCTATCAGCACTGCAGTTCATACCTTGAACCGAGTACAATTGAAGAAAGACACATTCAAAACTCCTTATGAATTATGGTATGGCTATAAACCCAATGTAAGTTACATGAAAATATTTGGTAGCAAGTGTTATATCTTAAAAGAATCCAGAAGAAATAAATTTGATGTGAAAAGTGATGAAGGAATATTCCTAGGATATTCTAGCAAAAACAAGGCATACAAATGTCTGAACTTATCTACTCACAAAGTCATAGAAAGTATACATGTAAAATTTGATGAGTTTGCAGAAAAGACTGAAGAAGGAAGCAAAAGGGAACCTGAGAACTACAGAAGATTCGTTTACATTGAACCTGAAACATTGGTAGACACAACTATCAATAAAGAAACTATATCTACCGAGCTGAGCACAGTTACCAAGTCACAAACTGAGTCACAAGAAGAAGTTCAAACCGAGTCACAGGAAGAAATTCAGACCGAGTCTCAGCCTGAAGTTACCGAGCAAATATCTACCGAGCCCGAGCAACCTGAAGAAGAGATCCTAGAAGACAACAGCATGAATCATTCAAAAGGCAAGGAAGCTATACTAGCCAAATATGTCAGAAGACATCATACACCAGATCAAATTATTGGAAACAAATCAGATGGTACTATGACAAGAAGCAAGCTAAAAGGTACATGTCTGCTTACTGACTTTGAACCTAGAAATATCAAAGATGCATTGAAAAATGAAAGTTGGATTGAAGCAATGAATGAAGAATTAGAACAAATACAAAAGAACAAAACATGGACTCTTGTACCTAGACCTAAAGATAAAAATGTAATTGGAACAAAATGGATATTTAGGAATAAGCTGAATGAAGATGGTCAAGTATCTAGAAACAAAGCTAGACTGGTATGAAAAGGTTATTCTCAAGAAGAAGGTATAGATTATGGAGAAAATTTTGCTCCCGTTGCAAGATTAGAAGGTGTAAGAACTCTACTTGCTTATGCAGCACACAAAGGATTTAAGGTATATCAGATGGATATAAAATCTGCATTTCTCAATGGAATTCTTGATGAAGAAGTCTACATTGAACAACCAGAAGGTTTTGTTGATCCAGATAAAAAGGACATGGTCTGCAGGTTACACAAAGCATTGTATGGTTTGAAACAATGTCCTAGAGCATGGTATGAAAGACTCCATAACTATTTGATTCAGATTAATTTCAAAAGAGCCAATGATAACAGTAATCTGTATATTAAAGAAGGACCGGATGACAAAATTGTATTGGCAGAAATATTTGTAGATGATACTATATTTACAGGGAATGAGGATTAGTGCAAAGAATTTTCAGAGCAAATGAACAAAGAATTTGAAATGTCTATGTTTGGTTTAATAAAATTCTTTGTTGGTCTTCAAATTCAGCAAAGCAAGAATGGTATATACATTACTCAATCTAAATACATTAAGGAAATACTTAAGAAGTTTGGTATGGAAGATTTAAAACCAGTTGGTAAACCCATGTGTACTGGACTGAAACTTACCAAAAATGATGATTCAAAAGAAGTTGATCAGACCCTATACCGATCTATGATTGGAAAATTGCAGTATGTAGTACATACAAGACCTGATATTTCCTTAGCAGTCGGTATAGTAGCTAGATTCTCAGGAAAACCTAAGGAAAATCATATGATGGCAATCAAAAGAATCTTAAGATACTTAAGAGGAACTGAAGAATATGGTTTGTGGTATAAATTTGGAGGCAATCTAGACTTGAAAGTGTTTACTGATGCTGATTGGGCAGGAAACATTGATGACAGAAAAAGCACAAGTGGTGGAGCATTTTTTCTTGGAAAAAGACTGGTATCCTAGACTAGTAAAAAGCAAAATTGCACATCTCAATCCACAGCTAAAGCAAAATATGTTGCTGCTACAGTAAACTGTTCAAATATTGTTTGGTTTAAACAGTTATTAGAAGGTATGAAGGTTGAAATCAAAGAACCAGTTGTTATATTTTGTGACAATACCAGTGCAATAAACATTTCTAAGAATCCAGTGATGCATTCCAAAACCAAGCACATTGCTATTAAATATCACTTTGTCAGAGAATTGGTGCAGGACAAGGAAATCAGATTAGAATATATTCATACAAAAGAACAGATTGCAGACATTTTTACCAAACCATTACCTAAGGATGCATTTGTGTATCTAAGAGGTAAGTTAGGGGTCATTCCCCTATCCGAGGCTCACTAAATACAGTTTTAGTGATGCATCAACCAGAACATGATTGAAAATCAACCAGTTGATGCAGCATATTCAAGGAATCATTGCATATGAATCAGTACTTGAGGTACATTAATTTACACCGGTAATATGTGAATTGTCTTTGGCATGTGTTGTCAAAGAGGGAGTGTTTGCTATGTCTTTGCTATTACTTCAAGAAATTTTCAATAGTCAGAAGGAAGAATTTTCAGGATAAAGGAAGTTTGCTGACAGAGGGAGATTTGAATCTGAACCGAGCTAACTCTTTTAAATTTCTTATGCTATGACATATTATGTTGCCATCAATGCCAAAGAGGGAGATTGTTGGAAACAATTGTCTGAAGGAAATTGCTACTCAAATTATGTATTGTCTTTGATGTCATACAATGTCATAGTCCACAGCAATCAGTTCCTACTGAGCTCAGTCGGTCTGCCAGACAGGAATATTAGTGCTTACCGAGTCCACTCGGTTATCAAAGAAAATCAGTGTCTATCGAGTCCACTCAGTTATCAAAGAAAATTTAGTGTTTACCGAGTTCAGTTGGTCGTCAAAGGAAATTCAATGTTTACCGAGTTTAGTTGGTTATCGAAGGTAAAGGATTGTCGGTGTTTACCAAGTTCCCTCGGTCTCTGAAAGATTGTAGAAAGTTATGGTCACCGAGCACTGTCGGCCCTTGAAGGATTTTTGCAAATAGAGTTTGCTTAATTCAGCCGACTGTTATACTAAATAATGTTGATTTGACAAATCTAAAATCATATAAATAAAAGGTCAAATGTGAAAAATTAACAAGAAATACAGCAGAAGATTTACAAAAGAAAAGATAGAAAAGGTGTGTGCGAATTTGTGAAGGATGTTCAGATATCCTTAAGGTGTAGCAAAGATTTATTCAATCAGGAAGGATCACACATATGTAGAATAGAGATCTGTAATCAGCAAGGTAGTTGCATTATTATACAGGTCATTTTTCATTGTTACCTTCTTATCATTGTAACAGTGAATTCTAAATCTCTTAACCGAGTTGGTTTAACAACCATATTGTAAATCCTCTAACAAGGTGACAATTCCATTGAATTGTTTTCAAGACCTCTTACCAGGCCACTCCTAGCAGGGTGATTAAATCCTCTAACAAGGTCACACCTAACAGTGTGTTTTGTAACCTTTTACCGGGTTGGCTTCTAACCGGGCATCACTTCAGAAAAGTGAAAATCAGTATCTAGATACATTGGTGGTTTTTCCCATATTGGGTTTCCACGTTAAATCTTGTGTCTCTTGTGTTCTTAATTTCTATCTTAATCATACACCAGTGCTGATGAATATCTAAAAGATAATTTTGCTAATACTTTCTGCATCTTCAAAGTTACTGCAATCTATTTACCGAGTGCTAAAACAGATAACATTTTTAAGATATCCTAAGGGATCTGGAAAGAATTAATTGTGAAGTGTTTTATGGTTGACTGATTCACCCCCCCCCCCTCTCAGTCACTTCATCCATATTCCATCATGACCTATCAAAGAGCAATGACCACAATATTTCATGATATGATGCATAAGTTCATGGAGGACTATGTGGACAACATTTTAGCCAAATCACACTCAAGAAAAGAACACCTTCCAATTTTGGCAAATTTTTTTGAAAGGCTAGAAGAATTCAAAGTAAGACTTAACCCAAAGAAATGTGCATTTGGAGTCCAATCCGGCAAGCTACTAGGTTATATTGTATCTGCAAAAGGGATAGAGGTGGATCCCACTAAAGTGAAGGCTATCATGGAAATAGAAGCACCTAAAAATATTAGTCAAATGAGATCTTTACAAGGAAGGATCCAATCCCTTAGGAGATTTATCTCCCAATTAGCGGAAAAATGCCATAATTTTACCCAACTTTTGCATAAGGATACAATTTTCAAATGGGATGACAAGTGTGAAGAAGCCTTTAATCTACTAAAGAAATATCTCATGAATCCACCAATCTTGATGCCACCTATTAGAGGCAAGCCCTTGATCTTATACATTTCAGCAACGAAGAATTCATTAGGGGCATTAATAGCACAAGAGGATGAAATAGGAAAAGAAAAGGCAATTTACTACATAAATAGAACCTTAGTCAAATATGAGCTAAACTATACATTTATGGAAAGGGAATGCTTGGCTGTGGTTTTTTCTTCCCAAAAATTATGCCATTATATGCTAGCTCACAAGATAAGGCTCATTGCCAAAATTGACCCATTGAAGTATCTACTTAGCAAAATAGCATTGAATGGAAGGCTAGCAAAGTGGGTGATGGTACTAAGTGAATTTGACATAGAATATGTTGATAGAAAATAAATCAAAGGACAAGTCATTGCAAACCAATTAATAGGAGCACCACTTCAAGATGACCATCCCATCCAAGTGGAATTCCCAGATTCAGAGATTGTGAAGGTGGAAGAAAAAACATGGCAGCTTTATTTTGATGGTTCCTACACTCATCATGGATCAGGAGCTGGCATACTTCTCATCACTCCTCAAGGCTCTACTATCCCTAAGTCTTACAAATTGCTATTCCCATGCATGAACAATATAGCAGAATATGAAGCATTGGTAATTGGAATCAAGCTGGCATTAGAGTGGAAAGTGATAGAATTAAAGGTTTATGGAGATTCACAATTAGTCATAAATCAAGTCAATGAGAAATATCAAACGAAAGATGACAAATTGGTACCCTAAAAAAACATGGTGGACAATCTTAAAAAGAATTTCATACTTATCACATTTGAACAAGTGTCTAGAGAAAAGAACAAAGCAATGGATGCAATGGAAACTTTGGCTTCATTGTTACAAATGTCTGATTAGAGTGCCAGATATGAGTTCTTGGTAGAAGAAGTGATTCAACCTGCGTTTGACCCTACCCACCCTTACACCATTTACTTGTTAACTACAAATTGAAACACCTTGGTATGGACCAATTTAAACTTACTTGAAAGATCAAATCCTTCCCATAGACTAAACCAGAAATCAAAAGAAAAGCTTCATTCGCCAAGCCGCCCAATACACCATAGTTTTTGAAACATTGTATCAAAAAAATCTAGATGGAATGCTCCTTAGATGTTTAGAAGAGGAAGAATCAAACTTAGCCTTACGAGAAGTTCATGAAGGAATTTGTGGATCACACTCAAATGGATTATCCTTAGCCAAGAAACTTCTAAGGATAGGATATTTTTAGCCCACACTGGAGAAAGACATTTGTAACTTTGCCAAAACTTGTAGAAAGTGTCAATTCCATGGAAACTTGATACATGTGCCCACACAAGATCTTCATTCGATGACAAAACCTTGGCCATTCTATTAATGGGGTTTAGACCTAATAGGAATGATTTATCTGCCATCCTCGAATGGTCACAAATTCATCATCACGATGACTGAGTATTTTACTAAGTGGGTGGAAGTTGTACCCCTATCAACTGCAACAGGAAAGAAAATTTATTTGTTTATCCTCAATCATATTATTTGTAGATATGGAATACCTCATGCTATCATAACAGATAATGAAAAGCATTTTAAGAAAAAAGACTTAAAGGAATTATGCACCAAGTTTCACATGATTCATTATTCTTCTTAAATCTATTACACTCGAGGTAATGGACAAGCCAAAGCAACAAATAAATACATCTTGAAAATTTTGAAGAGAATGGTGGACAACTCAGGGAGAGATTGGCACATTAAAATAAACCCAACCTTGTGGGCTTATAGAACAAGCATAAGAACACCAATAGGGGCTACACCTTTTTCATTAGTCTTTGGAATGGAAGCAGTTTTGCCTTTAGAGGTAGAACTTCCATCTTTGAGGATATCTATGCATGGTTTAATAAATGAGGAAGATTATAGGGTTGCTAGGCTGCAAGAACTAGAACTCTTGGATGAAAAATAGAAGCAAGCATTTGACCATTTGAAGGTGTACCAGATAGGATGTCAAAGGTGTACAATAAACACATCAAGCCAAGAACATTCCAAATAGGTGACTTAGTGTTGTGAGAAAATCCCAAGAACCAAGCAGAAAGAGAAAAGAAAGGAAAATGGGAAGCAAACTAGTTAGGATCATTTCTCATTGTTGCAAATTTTGGGACCGACACCTACAAATTAGTAGATTGTGATGGTGAAGAACTGTAAGAACCAATCAATAGCATACATCTCAAGAAATTCTATACATGAGGTAGATGAAAGAGTATAAAGAGTATCAGATGGAGGAGCATCATATTTATTGTACATAGTGAAAAGAGATCTTGAAAATACCAAAAACATTTGAAAAGTAGAAAAGATAAAAAACAATGGAAAATTGAGCATGAAGAAACTAAAAACATTCATATATGATCCTCAAAAAGAAAAAAATTGGAAAAAAGAGAAAAATACAAAAAAATTCAAAAAAGAAGAAAAGTGCCTTGGTGAAAACCTAGCAAATAGGCACCTTGGTAGCCAAAAAAAGAGAAAAAGTTTTTAAAATAGAAAAAAGAGCTAGATCCATTCAATTGGTGAAAACTTGGTAAATAGGCACCATTGAAAGTCTAAGTCAGTCGCATACCTAGAAGGTCACCTTGTAAATATTGCATTCATCAGCATTTGTATATATTGCATAATAAAACCCCATAGTTGCATTTGCAAGTACCTCAAGATTTTGGTCACCTAATCGATGAATTGTCCTAAGTCCCATGATCAAAATTATCTCAAACTGGGGGCAATCTACTCAAGAGAAAGGATTCATCAAAGCAAGCATTATTCAATCAGAGAATCAAGTCATCACACTCGAAAGAGGAACACTTAATCAAATCTACATCCCAATCCAATTTGAGCCTAAAACGCAAAATTTGATCCAAGAACTGAAATGACCTTACCTTTATCAAGATTAAAAATTTGAAATGGATGGAACTACACTTGACATATGGATTTGAAAAACATTGCAAAATTTTTCTAAGTGTTAACTCAATTGATGAAATCATTTCCTTCTAGCGAATTGATGAAAGTTTTAGACTAGAAAAGCTATGATGAAAGGATGATATTTTTCTTGATTTCTAAATGACTGTCTTAAAATCAAAGTTTTAAATCATGTATTATTTGTCTAAGGATGTGATCATCAAAGAATCATTGAGGACTTGTACATAGGATAAAACTGAAATTTTTGCTTGTTTACGTAAACGGATACCTTGACTATTTTGATCTTCAATATCATAATACCAAAATCCACTTGCAACATAGAATCTATGTGTGTGAATTTTGTACCTATCTGTAGACACAACACTTTAGTAAAATATTAGAGGTTAGCAAAAATTTAAATCTTGCAAGTAATTGAAACTATGCTAACCAGACAATTTACTGCCTTCTAGTAGGTGTGAGTATGATGTTCTCAGATTGAAATTGAGATCAGTGACAATGCAACACCTAAACGAAGGATTTAAGATGATGAAAGAAATGAAATATGAATGCAAATTAATCTATATTTTTGTATTTTCTATGCAATAAGAATGAGAAACTGTATGAATCTAAGCTATAATGTATGAAATTGAGTTTGAATGCAGATTTAATCTAAGAAATGCTATGAATGCATATAAAAATCTATGATATGAAACTATGAATGCTCAAAATAATAAATGAAAATCTCACAATAGCCTTGATTCCCAAAAGATTGATTCTTCAATTACGAATTCGTCAGAATGAGGATGCAATTTCAAGGTGTTATTAGCCAGCAAATTGTGCAGACCTTTGTGAAGAGCTGAGCCTTGATTTTATAGAAATCCAGGGCTTTGAGGATGCAAGAGAAAAGCCATAAATCACTCTTGATAAGCTCAAGTTGATTTTTGAGTTAACAAGAAATTAAGAATAAATAAACTCATAAAATCATGCAAAAGCAGTTTTTCTCTCAAAATAGAGCTTTAGTTTTTTTTTTCAACTCATCATTAGATGTTGAGTTTTAGAAAGTTTACAAATTGAAATTGATAATTGATTTAAAGTTGACTGCTTTTTCTGACTGTGCATGATTTAATATGAATTAATTTAATAAATAAAGTGATTTATTTTCCACTTAACTGATTTTTGAAATTAAGACAATTGAGTATGCGTTAATCAATTATTAAATCAAACTTTATTCCAATTAAATCATTAAATTTGAGAACTTTGATTTTAAATCAATTAAATAAATATCCAATTGATTGTTTGTAGGAATTTTGATTTATTGTCAAATAAAAATAATATTAATTAGAAATAAATAGAATTAAATCTAATTAAATAATTAAGTGGTAGAATTAAACTTAATTAATTGAATATTTAGAATATTCAATTAATCAAATCTAGGATAAATAAGATTTATCGCCAAATAATATTTAATTAAAGATAATTAGATAAATTAGGAATATTTAGGAAATATTCCCTGATGCAAAATTAAGATAAAATCAATTAGGATTTTGATGTGAAGATGTGCCTTAGGTTAGGACTTTTGTATCAATTTCGTTCGATTTGAAGATGTAGGAGGTTAATGAACCTATAGCCCATTTTTGGGGTATTACATTTTGCCCCTCTTTGAATCACTATGCAAAGCGTAGTGGTTCAAAGAATAGTCAATGTATGATAAAGATGTATGAAACTGATTTGTTTTGAAAGATGAACCGATTCTGAGATAGAAATCGATTGAAAGATTTAAAGATTCAAGATTTGAGATTTAGGTCCTGATTGACCAAAGATAATGTCAACTATAGAAACAATGAACCGGTGATTATGGAAAAGTGTCAAAATGCCTGATTTTGAACCTTATGATTGTGAAGAAGTGAGTGACCGATTCCAGACCTGAATGTCCTTGTATGAATCATATTGGTATCACAGCCTGAACCCATCAATTATGAAGAACCAAGGAAATGACGCTAATGAACTGATAGTTACAAAAGTTGATACAGTTTACAAGATAGATTTAGGATACCAGATTGCAATAGATTTTCCCCAAGCGATGAGGACTTTAGATGAATCAGAAACTAGACATGGTTGTTTTCTTGATTACAGAGGAAAGATTTGATTACAGATTTAGATTACAGACTTTGAATGATGTGCAATACCATGCCCCCTTTGGGATAAAAATTGAAATCTGACAAGAAAAGTCAACGTTGTAGTTTAGAAGCAGGTTAATTGATTTGATAAGTGGTTGTACACATTTGAGAATGTGTTCTACATCATTTAGAGGTCCTGGAGACCAAGTTTGACTAGGTTAAACCATGAGTTGACCAAGTTGAAATTTTGATAGTTTGATGTAAGATAATCAGTTAAGTTGAATTCTAGATTTCTTTGTTGATTGAAGGTCGATTATGCAAGTAGTTAATAATATGAATGATCTCAGATTTTGATTTTGATCCTGAAAAAGGATTCTACTTGTTGTTTTGTTGGATTAATCTTCATACAATGCTTAGTCCTTGTGTCATGTTTAGCATTTTTGGTTTTGAAGAATCATTTAATTGTTCAAGCCATTTGTGAGATCATGCAAAGTGCAAAATGAAATGCAAACCTAGGACCTAGGACCTAGTCACTAATCATGTGTCGATTTGTTGTCATCATTGAACTTTTTAGGTAACCAGATAAATCAATACAATGCCCACTAGTTAGGAAACTATAGACATATGAATATTGATTTGTATGTGCAAGAATCAATACAATGCCCACTGGTTAGACAACCATGGACATATGAATATTGATTTTGTTTTCAGAATGTCAGATTAGATATAAGCACCAAGGCACAAACACTAGGATGACCTGAATATCATGTCCATTTTGATATAGAAATTTGTATAAGCATCAGAACATAAACATCATGATGACCTGAATACACCTTGCATGACAAACACATCAAATAGTCAAGAGATCATTCTAAGTCTAGTGTGAATTACCCGTAGTGACCCTTTATCATTCACATCCTTAGGCAAGATCATGTTTCACAGTAGGAGAAATAACTCACTCAAAAAGATAATAGTTAGATCAAACTTCTTTGAATTTTTTGGGTATCAATGGTTGAGGTACGCATGGCCATCCAATTTGAGATAGAGGATCTTACAGACGGACACGATTTCAATCCAAAATTTCCAAAGTTGTTAGATTTTCACATATAAGTAGAAGACAAAGAAAAGATTATGCCCCTAGTCATCACTCCCTAAATCCTGTAAAGGACATTATCGAAGAGTTTGAAGGGACACAATATGCAAAAATCTCAATGAGAATCAGTAAGCATACAAAGAGATAAAAGCATGTAAAAAGAATAGATTATTTTTCAGTTTGATGTTTGATTGCGTTGTTGTAGATGCAAAATCCTTTCTGAAGACAAGACTGACTGACTGACTCAAATGAAGCTTCAAAGGACTCTGATTGGATATGAATTGTCTAAGATACATTGGAGGCCATAGGATATGATTTTGATTGCCCCCAAGTTTGGAACATTGATAGGATACAGACGCTTGAACCGATTGGTGTATAGACCGACTTATTGAAAACAAGAATGCATAAACAAATTGGGAGATATGTACAAACTAAAGCAAGACTAAAAGCTGGGAAAGACCAAGGTTGTGCTAATAGATGGAGCATTTTGAAACAAGTGGCACCCATTTGCCGGGTTTTCACCATCTTCATAGAGATTCTATTTTTGCTACCAAGGTGCCTGTTTCCAAGTTTTCACCAAGGCACTTTTCTTTTTCTCATTTTTTTTTTGTATTTTTCATTTTTCCAATTTTTTTGTACTTTTGATATTTTTTATTTTTTTTGTGAATCATCAAGGCGCCCATTGCTAGGTTTTCACCAAGATGTTCATTTTTTTAGGACTTTTTCAGATTTTTAAGATTTGTTAAGGATATTTTACCATACATTGAATGCCTTTAGGCATAGAATTTCTTCAGATGGAGAATGTTGATTAGTTCTCAGAGCTGTTCTTCTTCAGTCATTGAGAGTTTATAGGAACCAAAGTCAAAAGTAGGAGTGATTACAAAGGGACCTAGCCAGTTGGGTTCAAACTTCCCCTTGCCTTCTCTATGTGATTGATTTTTAGGATTCTCTCTCAAGACTAGATCGCCAACCTGAAATTCTTTTTGTTTGACTTTCTTGTTGTAGCTTCTAGACATTCTTTTATGATATACTCTGAGATGATCATACGCTACTTGTCTGCACTCATCTAGTAGTTCAAATTCTTGCAACCTAGACACTATGTAGTCATCATCAGTTACTAGACCATGCATTCTGATTCCTAGTGATGGGATTTCAACCTCAATAGGCAATACCACTTCAGTATGTAAAAAGGATGCCCCCAGATAGAATGGGCATTGAACTCCCAAGCAAGATCACGTCGTGTAGTCCCAATATCTAGCAAGGTGGAGAACAAGAGGGATTAGCAAGCTAGTGGAAGAGATGGAAGACAAGAGAATGAAGGAGAATGAAGGGAAGAAATCCTGAAGGGAAAACTCCTCAAGGGTACCCAAGCTAGGGAAAAATTGTCATGTAAAGCACATTTGGACAAGCAATGAAAGGTTAGCATAGGATAAGTCACAAAATCATAGTGCCAAAGAAGCAAAGGATGTAGTCCAAAAGAGTAGACATGTCAAGAGGTTTCAAATCATCGTGTTCTACTCCATTTTTTTTATTAGATCAAGACCAAAGGGGAAAAGGATAGCGAAAGGCTAGAATGAAAGGAGGAAAATAAATATGAAGGCTAAATAGGAAGGGAATGAAAGCAACCTCATAGTAAGATAGCTCACAAGATATCCAAATGTTCATGTATAGATCAACATTGTCAAGATCAAAGAGAGAAGATGGAATGAATGAAATATGTAGAAGAACTACGCATGATGCCTGATTGCCAGGTTTTCATCACAATACTTATCCAAAGTGCCACAAGGGAGTGGTTTTCACCATAGGATGAATTTATTTCTCTTTACTTTTTCTACCAAGGTGCCTATTTCCAGGTTTCCACCAAGGCACATTTTTTATTTATTTTTGGAAGAAGGCAAGCTCTTTAGATAATGTTCCTTGAAAGGATATACCATGATATGCCAAGGATTCAAAATGATATGCTCAAAGATGCTGATAGGGAAAGAAATATGGAAGAGAAAAATGGAGGATAAGGTTTTATGTAAAACGAGTGAGGTTGGAAGATAGGAGGAATAGGAAAATGAGGAAAAAGGATAGAAGGTAGAAGGATAATGAATGGAAGGATTGTGAAAGGGTAGATAGAAAGGAAGGCAAGATCAACATCAACACACACCTTGAAGGGTGGTGAGAGGATGGAGGAAACATGAATGAAGGAATACATGAAGGAATATGGCGAATGGATAGTAGAGGTTGTGGTTTAGGCACATAGAATGGAAGAATATTTTTGGAAGAAGATGAAGTGGAAGTCTTTGGAAGATTGAATGTCAACTTCACTTGTTGCTCAACATTAGACTCTTTCAACAGAGACTTTGGAATCCATATAGCCATAGGCTTCTTATTTCTTTTTGATGATTTAGAGAGATTATCTTCAATGATGGATTTTGGAACTCATACTTGTCTTGTAGTTTTTTTCTTAGATATCTCTTTTGACTTTATGCCTCCATGTCGATTAGAGGAGACATGGTGATCTTCTTTTTTATGGATTCTTGTATTGCTTCTTTTTCTCATATTAAAAATTCAAGTTACTTCCAAAAGACTTGGGATTTGTGAAAGAATGAGGATATGACTGGTTTAGATGGGTGAGTGGATGAAAAGGATTCAAGGGTATGAATCTATGTTGATCTTGAGGAAAGATAGGAGTCAGAGGGACGTAAGGACCCAAGATGGATGATGAATTGGGAGAGTTAGGAGGGGAAAGTGAAGGGACATAAGGGCCCAATATGGAAGGCAAACATGAAGCCCTTAGTAGTGGTGGAAGAGGTCCAAGAATGGAAGTGGAAGATGCAAAAGGATAATCAACAAGCTCATCAACATTTATATGACAACCAAGGACATCAACACCTTTAGAGTGAGCATTAGGATTTTCAATAGAATTGTGGACATCTTGAATATGAGAACCTTCTTTGATAGGATTTTTCAAAGCTTTCAAAGACTTAGGAAGAGTAGAAAGTGGAAACGAACATGGAGTGGTAGAATAAGAAGATGGAAGACTTTGATCTTGACAAGGATCTTTGGATAGCATAAGCACATAATTTTTCTCTTGATTTTCAATAGGCTTAACATTGGAAGTAACAACACCATTTTTACCAACCTTAATGGAAGTATCATCTTTGGAAAGCGCAAGTGTAGGAAGGTTATTTTGATTGTCAATAAGCTCAACAGTTGAAGTAGTAGCATGATCTTGCTTAGGAGAAGACTTAAGACATGATGGGATGAATGAGAAAGGGCGTACAGGATCAAAAGAACCATAGAACGGATAAGACACATCATGAAAAGGATTGGATGACATGGAGGTTTCTTGATCTTGATATTTCTTTATGTTCTTTTCTTTATCATTTTTGGAGTCCTCTTAACATGGAGCCACTTCTAAGGACAAGGAAGCATGTTGGGATTGTATGGAAGACTTTGGAAGAGATGGTGAAGGACTAGCTGAAGTAGGCATTATAGTGTATAAAGGCTTAGGCTCTTTAGGTTTAGCATTATTAAAAGTATTTGCAGCCAAGTGAAGGTTAGCTTGAGTTTCTTTAAGAGGTAGCCCTTGAGGATAACTATAGAGACCCACATGAAAAGTATTAGGACCCTTTTTGGATGAAGGATTTGTGAAAGATTTGAAAGACTTGGAAGCTTTAGGAAATGTATGGGTATTGGAGGAAGTAGGGGATGGAAGGGAACCATCACAAGACAAAGGTCCAGCATTAACATAATCTTTCTCAAGAATGTAATCTTTATTTTTGGCATGAGAATTCTTAGAGGAGAAATCCTTATAGTATTGACGTTTATAATCAGTGCAGAAAGATTTCTCTTCATCAAGTGAAGTAGATGGATCATCTAGGTATTGTGCACAGAAATCATCAAAGTCTCTTTCAAAATTAGAATCATATAAATCACCATCATGATCTATCCAATGTGACATCCCATTTCCAGTTAGCACAAGCACATGATGAGGAGGACTCTTAGGAATAGAGGTGTCATAGGTATCATTATATTATTCGTCATCATAGTCATCATAGTCTTCAAAGATGGGTGTGTCACTCTCTGTGGAAGAGGTATCATAAGGGTTATCACGTTGCTCAACATGGTATGTCTTGAGAAGAGAAGTAAGACTCTTGGGAGAAGTAGAAGAGGCACGAGATCATGGAGAAGAGGAAGGTGAAGACTCAGTGGAGGAAGAAGACTTGGAAGATGAGGAAGAATGAAAAGACTTAAAAGATGAAATACGTTTGGAAGAAGAAGGTCATGACATGACCATGTGTATGATCCTAGCAAAGGCATCTGATTCAATCAATTTTTCCTTTATTTTTATCATAAATTTATCACTCATGGGTTTTTTGGAATAATACTCTTCAAATTGAGCAATGAGTTTGAGATCATCCATTTTCAAGAGAGGTTCCATAACAAGATAGCTGAAATTCATGGTTCTAGAAGAGGAGGAATCAAGCATAGAAGTGACAAAAGAGATGAATAGAAGAAAGAAGACTAGATAATAAGAGGAAAAGAATCAAGAAGACGTGAAGAGTTTTAGGAAGAAGAGGAAGAAGTGTGAAGGAATAGGAGAAAGGATGGAAATGGGAGACTAGGAAGACATGAGAGATGTGGAAGAAAGAAGACTAAGAGTCATTTTGTGCAACTTGATACCATTTAAGTTCATTTGGATGTTGAGAAACATGTCATAGCACCTGAGATTTGACCCAGACCGACCAAGGATGACTAGAAATGACAAGAATTAGTTCGTTATTTTGACAAAATTTGGGAATAGGCTGTAAAAACTAGATTTCTGACAAATTTGACCAATCTCTCACAACTTTGACTTTGGCTTTGATACAAGTTTTGAAATTTTAGGATGAATTTTGACACCAGAAAGAATTTTTGCTTCAGATTTGCAATTTTTTAGTTTTTCAGTATCAATTTGTTTGCAAATTTTTCTGTCCAGCTTTTGAAGATTTGTGTAAAAGTTTGTCTCAAGTAACCAAGAAGATATCAAGCACGCAAAACAACAAGCAATGGAAGAAAGAAATCATCTAAAAACAATGAGCAAGGGCAAAATAAACCTTGCGCATGAACAAGCAATAGTGACTTACTATGCTAATCCCTAGAAATACTAGTTTATGTTCCAAAAAGCTTTTCAATAACGCACATATTCCTATAAAATGAAAAGTTTGGCCTCACTAGGGTTTTTAGTAATGGTCTAACTCTGCAACTTTTGTGATCTCAAAAGGGAAAACTCCAATCTAGGTGCGTCGGGGTTTTGACACAGTCTGAGAATTTAATCAATCAGGAGCTGCTATGGAGATCTGACAGCCCAACAAGAGACCACACCTGTGAAGATTTCCTCCACAAGGACATTTATATAGCAGTTGTTGCTACCACGGTGAAAATGGCTATTACGGCTTGAGGTTCCATCCACATGGTTGACCCAATTAAGGGAATGTCCACTATGGTTAACCCTCTCTAAAGGTGACTCACAAAAGATACCATAGGGGGACTAGATCAGATTCAAGGATCTAGGTTTCTGGTACTATCCAAAAAGGAAGTAGAGCATAATCCCCTAACCTCTTCACTTCACCAAGACAAAGCAGATAGATTAATCTAACATACTAAGACCAAAATTATCTCACAAATATCTATGATGTCAACTGCTTATGATCTATCAACCTCTTCGAAAAGAGAATGTATCAATCAAAAGTTGAAGATGCACAAATCTAGTAGAACGCAAGACAATCTCAATAACCTCCCTACCTAAAAGGGGATCTATCATCAAGAAGAGATTTTCATGCATGAAAAAATGAAAGAAGCCCACTCTCTCAACATCATCCATAAATGGTGTTCATAGGGCCTAATTACTATGTGTAACAGATATGCAAAAAACAAATCTATGTTCCTTTTAGAGCCCAAAACTGAAGTGTGAATTATGAGAGCTATAAAGGCTCTCAAGCTTGACACAAGAGAGTTTCTTTTATGTCTCAAAATGAAGTTTTATCAAATGTAATAGAATACCTGAGTTCCTCACAACGTGCTTAGTAGATTTTACCTATTTTAGCAATTTTTGAGCATTTGTTTTCTATCTTTTGTACCCACAGGATGTACCTACACCTGCACCTGCAAACCACTATTATGAAAAACTTACCTATTCTTGTACATGAAACCCATTGTTATAAAAATCCATAAAAAAAGAAACACAACTTGTCAACCCCACGTGGTAGAAAATCAGGTTAGTCAAAGATAATATGTCATTTGATAATCGAAAAACCTGTTGTCATAAAAAATTAGATTTTGACCAGTCTGTACTAAATCAATAATAAATTTTGCAAATCAAAATGAAATTAATTAAAACCAATGAAAAATGAAAGCTAACTCAAATAAATTTCCATAAATATAAATTTTGGATCTTTATCATGTCATATGTGCATGTACCAATAAAAACATCAATCAGATTTCATAAAATCAGGTTCAGACTAGTCCTCACTAAAATGATCATAACTTTTGCAAATCAAAAAAAAATTAATCCAAACCAATGGAAAATAAAAGATAACTCAAATAAATTTCCAGAAATATAAATTTTGGATCCGTATCATGTCATATGTGCATGTACCAATAAAAATATCAGTCGGATTTCATAAAATCAGGTTCAAACCAGTCTTCACTAAAATGATCATAACTTTTGCAAATCAAAACAAAATTAGTCCAAACCAATGGAAAATGAAAGCTAACTCAAATACCTTTCCAGAAATATAAATTTTAGATCTTTATCATGTCATATGTGCATGTACCAATAAAAACATCAGTCAAATTTCTAGAAAAACAGCCCATAAATTTATCACAAAACTCACAAAAATTAACCTTGTGGTTGTGGGTTCGAGAAAAATGATAGAATAGAATGGAAAATGGTTTCAAGGCCCCATAATGGGTGCTAGAAATGTGTGTGTGAATTTTGTACCTAGCTATATACACAACACTTCAGTAAAACATTAGAGGTTAGCAAAAACCAAAATCTTGCAAGTAATTGAAACTATGCTAACCAGGTGATTTACTGCCTTCTAGTAGGTGTGAGTATGATATTCTCAGATTGAAATCAAGATCAATGACAATGCAACACCTAAACAAAAGATTTAAGAATATGAAATAAATGAAATATGAATGCAAATTAATCTATATTTTTGTATTTTCTATGCAATAAGAATGAGAAACTATATGAATGTAAGCTATAATGTATGAAATTGAGTTTGAATCCAGATTTAATCTAAGAAATGCTATGAATGCATATAAAATCTATGATATGAAACTATGAATGCTCAAACCAATAAATGAAAATCTCATGACAATAGCCTTGATTCACAAAAGATTGATTCTTCAATCACGAATTCGCTAGAGTGAGGATGTAATTTTGAGGTGTTATTAGCTAGCCAGATAAAAATTGTGTAGACCTTTGTAAAGAGTTGAGCCTTGATTTTATAGAAATCCAGGGCTTTGAGGATGCAAGAGAAAAGCCATAAATCACTCTTGATAAACTCAGGTTGATTTTTGAGTTAACAAGAAATTAAGAATAAATAAACTCATAAAATCATGCAAAAGCAGTTTTTATCTCAAAATAGAGCTTTAGTTTTTTTTTCAACTCATCATCAGATGTTGAGTTTTAGAAAGTTTACAAATTGAAATTGATAATTGATTTAAAGTTGACTACTTTTTCTGATTGTCCATGATTTAATATGAATTAATTTAATAAATAAAGTGATTTATTTTCCACTTAACTGATTTTTGAAATTAAAACAATTGATTTATGGGTTAATCGATTATTAAATCAAACTTTATTCCAATTAAATCATTAAATTTGACAACTTTGATTTTAAATCAATTAAATAAATATCCAATTGATTGTTTGTAGGAATTTTTATTTATTGTCAAATAAAAATAATATTAATTAGGAATAAATAGAATTTAATCTAATTAAATAATTAAGTGGCAAAATTAAACTTAATTAATTAAATATTTAGAATATTCAATTAATCAAATTTAGGATAAATAAGATTTATCACCAAATAATATTTAATTAAAGATAATTAGATAAATTAGGAATATTTAGGAAATATTCCCTGATGCAAAATTAAGATAAAATCAATTAGGATTTCGATGTGAAGGTGTGCCTTAGGTTAGGACTTTTGTATCGATTTCGTTCGATTTGAAGATGTAGGAGGTTAATGAACTTATAGCCCATTTTTGGGGTATTACAGAATCTGACAAAATCAGTTTTCACACTCTCATGATTGGCTTTAATTAGTTATAGTTGTATCGAAGGGAGATGGGAAAGAAAACAAAGAGGTGTAAAAAAGTATTCATATCATCATAGTTGAACTAGTGATGGTTGTACTAAAACAGGATTCCAAAAAAGCTCAATGATGATTATAAGCTCCAAATTTTGAATAATGACAGTTAGCTGCATACATCTTAGATTAAGTGCATTGTATATATCAGTTTTCCTTTCTTTATTTAAATTGCAAGGGGGAACATCAATACACTTGGTTAATCAAAGCATTAAAGAAATGGGGGGTTCAATTCAAATGTATTATTCTTGATTTCAATCAAAAACAAAATAAGATTATCTTTTGCATTCATACATAACATTAATCATTATTCATTATCCATATATCAGAAAAGGAAGAAAAAGAATCATTACTCATCCATCATTTGCATACATTTAATTAAAGATAGAACTACATACAAAGCCCAAAAACATAGGGACATCCATATCATTCATAAAATAGTTTGCATCCATACATTGAAAAATAGAGAAAAGCATGTCATAAATTCATACATCAATGCATTCATCTATCTATATCATAAAATAAGATACATTGCATCCATAGCATAATCACAAGTAAATGCATCATGAACACCATATAGCTGCATATAAAGATGATCTCATAAACTCATCAAGCAAATCAAGGAAGTATATCATCGTATAAGTGCTCATCAAATGATCTAGTACATCAGTATATCAAGATATAAATGTCATGAAAATGATGCATCAAGTGTTTCGATCAATAAAATATCATGAAATGTGACACATGGACATCAACAATGAATAACTCTATCAAGTCATCAAGATACATCTCCTACACCAGATCCATCTGGACCCCTGTCATCCTATCTATCCTATGAGGGAGGAGCCTGAGAAGTGCTCGCTATGCTAGGTCTCTGAATCACATGAGTGATGAACTGCTGCATCAAAAGAGAAACTTGATCTAGTCTACCCACAATAGTAGATATATTTGTCCTCATTGCCTACATATCTCGTGATAGACTATGAATGCTAGGAGCAGCCTATGAACTTTGTCCCATATCCTGTGACTGTTGCACCTGTGGAGGCCCCTGTTGTGCCAGAACTTGATCCTGCTAAACCTATGGAGGCACTTGTTGTGATGGGACCTCATCCTGATGTGCTAAAGCAACTCTCTGTAACTGAACCAATGGATCTTTTCCACCAGGAATCTATCGAGTAGCATCTATATGTACCTGTCTCTACTGTTGCTACTATCATTGAGCTCTATGCTTTCTATCCACTGCCGCTCTAGGATGTACCTTAGCTACATCATCATGTCCTCTAGCTCTAGCTCTATCCCAGATATGCCCACCTCTCACTCATGGTCCATCACCTACTCTACTAATAACCTGAGTATCTCTATGTCCTCATCATCTCCGATGTCTCCTACCACCATCACCACCACCATCATCATCTCTCTCATCCTGGTCTGGGATACGCTCTACTAGATCAGTAAAATGAGGAAACCTATTCTGAGCCCACCAATCCTGATACTCACATGACATCCCTACATCAGCAACACCTGTAAGCATGTCCCATCTGCAATATCCCAAACTAGCAATCTGATCACATGCAAACTGGTAATCAATCAGAGGACCCCACATCTATCACTCTGCCTATACATGAGCATAAAATGTTGCACCCTAAGGCATATCCTATACTCTACCATACTGGTGAGATACTCGACCAAAGCAAAAATGCTCAATAATGCTAGTAGACTTTCCGATCATCCATCAAGGAGAAAACATATAAGGAAACTCATCATCATCCTCCCACCAGTGCTCACAACCTATATATGGTCGCCACTGTACTTGATCAAGATCATCAATCTATCAGTGCCAATACTCAAGCTTTCCCAGATGATGTTGGACAACCATGCCGCTATATAGAAAAGCATATAGAAACCCATGACCATAAATCCTATTAGAAATAGGCCTAGTAATGGGAAGATGCTCCCATACCCACAACTGTAAAACCACTGCACCGGCAGACAAAGCAACACTCTCTCTATAGACAACCTCATGTAAATCATGATATAGTTGAGCAAGAATGTGGGAACCCTAATCAAATCTTCGAGGCTGAGCTAGTAAATCCTCAAGGATCCTACCCCATCCAACTGAGAAACCATGACCTCTCTGATCAGGAAGCAGGAATCCATCGATAAGAGCACCAAGAACTACTGGTAATGTCAAGAAAGAAGCAAACTGTGGCCAAGTAATGGTATCATCATCGATAGTGTTGTCTCCAAACACTTGTCTGCAGACTGTACTATCATAAATGGAATCATAGTATACTAGCTCTCCTCGACAAGGAATGTGTAATAATCTATACACATCCTCTAGACTAATAGTCATCTCTCTAAAAGGAAGGTGAAAAGTATTATGGTCGAAGTGCCATCTCTCCACCACAGCAATTAGAAGACCCCGGTTCAGCTGGAACCGAGGCATGTCGAGCAAAAAACTAAGGCCAAATAACTCAACAACATGAAACTCTACCACTGTCAGAACTTGACCGAGGTCAATAACTCATGATGCGATAGACCGTATGTATAGAATAGGGAAGTGTGCCTGTCTAGAAAAACAAAGGAATCATATCATTATTTTATATTAGGGAATCATCTAAAGTCAATCAATTTCATCAAAAGTATCAAGTAATCACACCTAGTACTATTTGTTCATTTCTCTATATCTTGAGAATGAAGTATCAGTATCAGTCATATCAGTTTTCACATAGATTGATTTATCCTATCAGATTGACAAATCACATTCGTTGGTACAATTATCCCAATATCCTAATCAATTGTTTTGTTTAAATGCAACAGACCTAATCTTATCATTGGAATTGATCATCTAGACTTATTAAAATTTTCATCAGGAAAAATCAAGTACAACTGAAAAATTTTCAAAATTTTGTCAGGCGTGATTTAACTCATACCAGGTGACATTTCATCTCACGTGATATAGAAAAGATGTCAAGCGACACTTTATTTCTTCTATGTGGTATTTCAAGTATTAGGCGACACTTAATAATGCTAGGTGACATCTAATAAAGCTTAGGTGACAATGAAATTCTAGGATTTCATACATGGAAAATCATATACTAATGGGCATTAAAACCCTAAGGCGACGTGACATCAAATTTTTGTCAGGCAAGAATGAAAAATTGCTAGGTGATAGTTTACTATGTGGAGGCATGAGTAAAAATCATGGATGTGACACTTTAAAGGCTAAAGTGACATTGAAATTATCTTACGTGTGGCTTCACAAAATTGAAACAAGGATGACAAGCAAAAAATGAAAAAAATGCAAAAAATGTGATAAATGAACAATAAATGCAATGATGAAGTTAAAAATAACTCACTGGAGGTTCGTAGTCAGGTGGTCTCCGATACCGTTGACATCTCTCAAACTGATGCTCTCTAATAGGCAAAACCATCTCAAAAATCAAAGGAGGACCAGAGCAAAATCTTAGAAGTCAAAAGTGAAAATGAATAGTAAATCAAGGTTTTTCAACCTATTTAAGCTAATTTGACCTAATTTAGAGGTGAAATTTTGACTTTGACCTATATTAACCTATCAATTCAACCGGGGCAAATTGTGAAACATGGCATATCATCAGTATTTTTTAGAAATGAAAACATATTGGGTCAATCAATTAATCAAATTTTCCAAATCAAGCATCAATATATTTTATTTCTGAGGGGGCATACAATTGGATAATAAAATCAACATCAATAGCATCATTATCAAAAATCAAGAGACCGATCATCAAAATCAAAGCGAAAGATTTTATTAGGAAATTTTTCATAATCAAACGAATGGGGCATCACATCAAAATCAATCATCAAATTAGGTATCATATCAGGATAAATCATTGAATCAAACATCATATTGAGAACCATCATCAAAGAACGACCATCATATCAAAATGATCATTAGAACCATATCAATTGAGAGTTTCATATCGATCATATCTACAGAAATCTCATATCAAAAATCAAAGATCAACCATCGAAAGACATCAAACGAACATCAAAGATCGACCATCAATGAATCAAGACCTATCATCAAACCAGATCAAAGTATTCTTTGAATCAACATGCTTCGCATGTCAACTCAAAGAGGGGCATTTGTAATCACCTAAAAATGGACAAAGATCAAATCAAAGAAAATCAATTCAAACCAAAGAAAATCATGGACATAATTGAATCAATTGGATCACAATGCATAATTAGCCAATCAAAATTAAAATCAAGTCCTAATTTGAGGTCAATCAAAATTGAGAGCATTTTAATCAAGTGCAATCAAATCAAAATACAATTAAATCAATTAATTGTATAGTCTTGGATTAAATTAAATTCAACCCATTCAAGGGGTACATGGCTAAAATAAATCAATTAAATCAATTAATAAATCTCAATTACTCTCAACAAACCAAAAAGGAGAGGAAATCTGGGCAACCAATGAGATTTGGGGAAAGGCATTCACATGGATCGAGCCAAATTCAATCTCAATCACTCAAAGTGAAAGAGAATCTTGACCATTGATCTTGTCTACTTGTCCCAAGCTTTGAGGACACAAACTTTTCATTGTCTTGAAAGGGTGGAACCAAGGACTCAACCAAGGTTTAATCATGATCAAACACAACTACACCCCCTACCATTGGAAAATCTATAAAAGGAAGACTAAATTCCTTCATTATTATCAACCATACATCTGAGAATTGCATTGAACCTCTTGCAATTTGAGTTTAGAAAGGCATTTGAGAGCTTAATTAGCATATACTTTGATATAATTGTTAGCTTTAACTTGTTTATCTTATCATTCTCATTCTAGGACTATCATTAGTGGGAGCTTGTTGAGAGCTTTGCATTAACAATCTTAGTTAGAGAGCCATAGGATGCTCCATTGATCATTAATTTGCTAAATAGTTTTCTCTATTGCTTTGTGGTTTAATTTAGTTACTATTTCAATTATTGATTAAGCTTAATTCTATGAAGATACTTTCCCTAGTATACAGTACCCTATCCCTCAGGTGTATCCTTTTTCTACTCGGGTGTAGAGCCTTCGGGTTCCTTTTGTGTAACAATCTCAATTGCTTGAACCAATATAGGTAAGTCACTCGGTATATCAACTATTTCTACCTCACCATTCTCCTTGGTGTTGTTTGCAGCAATGTTGATGTCCTCATCATCATTTACATCATCAGGATATCCATTTGTGATGTCCTTAATTAAAATATCATATGTCTCGGTGGTTACTAGTTGTTCGGGAGCATCTCATCTATATTCTTCACTATATCTAGCCAGGTAAAAGTCCATAGCATAAGTGTCATATATTATCTCAGTATCAGATATGTGGATTGGGTCCTTGACCTGGCTATGTTTGCATCATCTGAATGAACTCCTTTTCCTTTCTTTTTGTCCTTCTTGAGAATGATAACCAGTGCAAGTTGATCAGCTTTTTCCCTAGCTTTCAAAATTGTGGTCTATAGAAGCTTGTTGTTTTCATCAACTTCCTCAAGGTTTCCTTCCAATATATCAATTTCTCTACTCTTCATAAAAAATTGTTTGTAATATTGCTTCATCAATTTATCTATCTCGGTAACAAATAGAGTAGGCATAGTCAAAATCAATGAGTGTTCCCTCATTTTCTTCTCTGTGTGCAGGGTATATGTCCACATGGCTGACACTTTCTCATACAATTCTTTAGGAACATATTTAGCAAATTCAATGGGTACTCTTTTAAATTTAATCATCATTTGAATGATAGCTTCCTCTATTTTCTCCCAATCCTCAACGGTCATATATACATACCAATTTAACTTAGGGTGAGTTAGACTCCCTATTTCCTTAATACTAATTGCTAACTCATCTACCCATTGACTTTTATTTAAAACAACTTTGAATTTACCTTGATCATCTTCTTCTTTAGCTTCATCAATATCATCTTTTTCTCTTATCAATCTTCTCCTCTTTTTAGGTTGCTCAGAGGTGACTTGGGCACCTCTCTTTTTCTTTTGATATGTTTTAGTGGGAGTTGGCCTTGATATTTTTGCAATTCCTTTCTTCAGGGGTGGAGAAGCATTTTTTGAGGATCTTTTCCTTTCTCTTATAGGTGTCTTTTCTTTTTTCCTCTTCCTTGTGGCCTTTATCAATGCAACTTGGATATCCTTATCTAACTCGAGGTCCTCCTCATGTTCAATGTTGCTAATTAACAGTTGTTCCTCAGTTACTTCTTTAACCAAATTATCTGTTGATTCTTCTTCTTCTGCATCATCTCCAAATTGTTTCGCCAAAGTATCCATCATCTTCTTGGATTTTCTACTAACTTTCACTCCAACTAGATCCATCTTTATTCTTAATTTTACCTCTTCATAGGTTTCAAACCTAGTAACCTTTGGATCTTTGGGCTCAACCAACAATGCCTTTCTTGACTTAGAAGCTCTGTCAATATCTAGTTCATAGCCCATTGGGGGTAACCAAGCAGTCCTTGGTTCAACTTCCTTGATCAAAGTGGTGTCGGTGTCCACTAAGAAACATATATCTCCTTTGTGTTTTTCTACCAGTTGACCTGGTATCCTACTCCTTTGATGCATTATATTGTTGAATTGTTCAAAATAAACATCCATAACACTAACAAAATTATGACATAGACTTTGAATAAACTCACTGATTTTCATAATAACTGGTCGGTTGACATCCTAGTCAACATTACTGACTGATGGAAAGAAGTTTTGCATGTAGAAAAATATATAGACCAGTAGAGAACTGAACTTACAAGTGTTTGTCTCCACTATCCTAATATTTCTCATGTTCTCCTCCAATTGTTTTAGTAGAATCTTTACGAGGTCAAATAGAAAACCTTAACAATATTATAGGCGATGTCTACGGCTCCACAAGGTACACTATTTGGCTTTCTTGATTGAAATATCTTGTAACCAACAACATAAGCTCCAAACCTTGTCTCTGGATTAATGATTGTGTTGACTCTCATACCTCTTCCATCCCATTCTACTCCTATCAGTTTCTCGGTCTCAGTCCTCAGTGCACTCCTTATGGCTTTAACTTTATCAGTAGTAGGGTAACAGGTGACCGCATGTATGATGTCCTTGGTTATCTTGATTGGTTCATCTAGCCATAATTTACCTTCATGCACTTGACTCAAAAAACCTAACCCACTCTATCTTAAACTCTCTCAGGAAATATAGGGCATTCATTAATCCCTTCACCTCCAGGTGTTTGTTCTCATCCTTGAGCTTCCTGTTCACACTCAGCTCCTAGTAAGTGGATTGAAGCTTGAAATATTTGATTTCATTGATTTTGTAGTGGATGTATGCATGAATGTCTTGTACCAACAAAACCCTAGATGGTATACTAGAAAACACACTAGTTTGATCAATTTGTGATCAATTTTAGAAGAAATCCAATGGATGAGGTGTCACCGACTACAGTGCTTGATCCAACATTTTCATTTGATGCTTTTCTCCACATTTGATTTCTTATCCTCATGATTTGTTCCATTGTATTTCCATTTGTATTTGTATGTATCTCTGGTGCTCGGTCTCTACAATCTTTTCTCAAGTGACTGACATTGTGACAGTGCAAACATGTCATTCTAGTACTTGTTCAATTATGAGATCTTCCTCTCTAGTTCTTTCTCATGAAATTTGATACTACATGTCCATACCTACCACATGTTGTGAAATTAACCCAAGTGTTTTAATCCCAAGTATATACATTACCTTTCCTTCTCAGTTGATATGATTTGTTATGTTCTTTCGGTGTCCAGACTTGCTTCATTTTTGTCCTGCATTCTTGTGACATGTGTCCATGCATGTTGCAAGTGCGACAATGTTTCTCCATATAAGGTTTCTTAGGTGTCCTATTCAACTTTGATATGCACTCATGTGCCTGATGTCCATACTTATTACAGTTATAGAAATAAACATCTAATTTAGGAATGGATTTAGGAATACCTTTTGCTTTGCTTCTGTAAACACTTGATGTGTGGCCTAGTTTTCCACAATGATAACATGATAGATTCTTTGGCCTTAGATTAGCATAGGAATTATTCTATTCAGATTGTTTTGATGACTCTCCTTACTCAGTGTAGCCTAAACCAATTGTGCTATCAAGTCTTTTCTGACTGTTTAGAAATTCATCCATTCTTTTAGTACTGTCTTCAACTTTCTTGATCATCTCATTATGTTGTTGCTGTATCTTTACCTGATTCTTCAATCTTTCATTTTCTTCTCTTAATTCACCAATTTCTTCTAGTTTCCTTGTAAGATCACTATTTACTTGGTTGACTTCTTGACTTATGACATCTATCTGATTAGAGATTTCAAAGTGATTCTCAGTGAGTCTCAGTATCTTAGATTCCTTCTCTTGCAACTTATCAGTCATTTGCCTCCTATCTTCAATAGCCAAATTTCTTTCTTTTTCTACTTGCCTTGCATTGTTCATGACATCAATTATTCTAACCATTTGTCTCTTGACCGATTTGCAGTGCTTTCACTTGTTCAGTAAGATGTAGATTTTTTTCAGATAGACCTAATATGGTTCCTTCAAATGCATTAGATATGCTACCAGATCTAGATCCAGATCTAGATACCTCAAATAGATCATCTATCTCTTCTTCATGATAATCAGTCTCATTATATCGAATTTCCATATCCTTCCCCTTGATCATTAATTTCTTCAGTTCTTCTTTGGCTTCTTTGAATTGTTCAATATAGATCTGCATCTGTAATCTTTGATTCTCAATAGTCTTATCCAGCTTATATCTTTCCATCCTTAGATATTTTCTCTTTAGTGATTAAACTTCCTTAACAAGAGAACCAAGCTCTGATACCAATTGTGGGATTATGGAAAGATAAGTATGGAGAGGGGAGGGGTGAATTGGTACTTTCAAAACTTTTCAAGACTAAAACTTTGTAGGAATAGATAGCATTAACTGACTAAATCCATTGTGTGAAACATACATTCAAATATAAATGAAAATGTAATTGCATGTAATCTAATCAATAAACCAATCATGAAACTTCATATACATAACACAAATATTTTGGTATCACAAAAACCCTTGTAAGAAGGTAAAAATTGCGGTGGGGATGACACCCACAAATCTTCACTACTACAGTAATAAAGTATGTCAGTTAAGGCTACAAGATTGTGATCACTTCTAGTGATCTTACACTATTAGGAGTAACAATAAGATCAGATAGATCTACCAGGTTAGGGGATTTTAACAACATAATATATGTGTGTACTCAATTAAGAGATTTAACTAAGAACGGTTAAGTCCACTCTGTTAGGAGATTTTGAATATACTACAATGGTTAAATAGTAATAGTAATTTGTATCTGTAATTAGCAATTCAATCTTTCTTGATTCGGATTTATAATATACCATAAAGATATCACCTTGTATTGATGTATGTGTCATTTTTTCTGCTCAGTAGCCTTGTGTATGTTCTAGAAAAAAATTGAATGCTTCTCTCAAATCCTTATGTCAAAAACCTTGTTTGATCTTATGTCCTTAGTGCGGCTACTCCTTGATGATAATTTTTCATAATGACATCTTTACACATGTTATATCAAACTAACTTGACCTAATTAGGGTTTTACAATATCTTAGAAAACCTAAGATCAATGGTAAAACTAAATAACCTAGATCAACAATACATAGGAGTCATCAAAAATTTAATGATTACATCCATATTAAATTCTATCTCGATCTTGGTAAATCATTTTTTGATTGGTGTGAACCATTTTCCTTGATGTTTGTGCCATTTCATACTGCTATGTCATTTCCTATTTTACTCGATATTCACTGCATTCATCATTCAGTAATTAACTGGTGCTTGATTCATTTGAATGCTCAGTGACCACTGTACTTGGTACTCGGTAATCATCTAGCTTGGTAAGATTACTCAGTCAAAGCCATGTTTGGTTAACTTAGAGATCTACCTTTTATCCTACTCAGTGTATAGGATTTATGTAATTTGACTAACTATCCTATTTGTCTCCTTTAGTGACTGAATAATACTAATGATAATCATTAATGATCAAATAGGAGTAACAGGTAAAGTATGGTATTGAAGATTTGACAACTCAGTAAGTAAAGTTTTTATGGCTACCGAGATGGAAAAGTCACTCAGTAAGGTTTCTTGGCTAAACAATAGTATCAGAAACCTAGAGCAATGGACTTCCTATTTCAGGATTGGACACCCCAAATGATTCCTAAATGCATTATTTGGTCTCATTTAATTATCAACCAGGGACGTAAACTTGGAATGGCATTTGCAAAGTATATGCTTCAAACCTTCTCTTTCTAAGTCTATCTAAGGAATTCAAATGCTTATGCTTTAGGAAAACTATACTAAAACTGGTAAGCAAATGTATTCTAATCAAAGTAGGAAATTGCAGTTAGGAACTACTCCAACTGACTGTGCTACAGGATCATGATACTAATTCTTATATTAGTAGCTGCAAGAACAACAGAGTTCTAATACATATAAATGAATAGGAAAATGAACTCTACACTAATAGAACAATTCACTCATCAAGTGGGCCCCCTTGAATGAGTGAATGAGAAGTACAATCAAGATGAAAGATGCAAACTTGAACTGAACATTCTATTCATCCATAAAACAATTACACTTGATTGAAATAGTATGCAAGAGTTCTATTAAAAACTAGTTTGTTCGACTAACTCCAAAAGAGTCACAACAGTTGATTATTTAAAAGGAAGCTACAACTATCTCCTAAATCTATGATCACTTCATAAATAAGGATTGGTTACAACTCATAAAGTTTCCCAATAGAAACATTATTGACCATGAATAATCCTGGAATATAACACACACTAAATTTGCACATTGCATGCAATAGAAAGTATTGACTTGCTTGCGAAGATTCTGTAATCTACGGTTGGATTTGATGACTCCCAAGACAATATTCTAGTCCTTGAATATCCACAGTCAACTCCTACAAAAAAATCAATGTGCACATATCCAACCATATACATATATATCCACATCATCAATATTAGGAAAAGGTGTAAGTCTTAATTATCACTCTTGCAAATCCTACGGCTACAGGAGGTAACTACCCAAAACATAGCTTAGGCAAGGAAACATCCATTAACATGTATAGCTATTATATTCACCATTCCTGTCCATGAATTTAAGTAGATATTATGTCGTTAGAAGTATCCACATTTCCATCTTATGTTCACACACACATATATAATATATACATAGAAACCATAAGTTCATATGCTTAAAACCATAAATTCATGTCTATGTGCAATCAACTTGTTCTAGAAAGAGGATAAAAAGTAGTGAGAAAGTTGGCTATTTTAGAAGCCCATCATTTCCCCCCAACTGAACTATTGCTGGTCCCCAGCAATTATGAAGTTCTTAATCCTGGCACAGACCTTCAAATCACTAGTTGTTCTCTGCCCAGACTCATCATGAACATAATCAAAGTATCCATGAGTCTCTTTGAGTCTTTCCCAATGCTGGACTTCAGAGGCCATGTCATAATCTGTTGCACTATCGTTCATCACTAGAAATGGTTGTAGGAAGAGTGGAGGTTGAAACCTTAATGGAAACCAACAGTTAAGGAGTGTCCTTCCCAACATAATATACCATGGAACTCTTCTTGTGGCAAGGGTTAGATTCTATGGTGAGTGAGGTTCCATTATCTTTAGATCATGTGACATCCTTATCCACCTCTACCTAGAGGTACTAATTGTTGTGACAACATCTCGTGAGGAATTCTGGTCCCAGTCTGCAAAAGCTTGTTCTCACACTGGATAGATCTTATTGGCTCCACTAGTGTTTTTTGTGATAGAAAGCCAGTCAAAATATGTCTGCTTGGAGTGCTGAACTTCAGGCCTCATCATCAAAGGAGTTGACATTTCTTTGTCTCTGTATGGTGCAGCCTGGTGTTCTCTACTCATCTCATTCTGCATCCATGACATAACTGCTCTTAACTATACATCCCCTACATAGAGGAGTGAATTCCACTCTCTATCATCAGGAACTGCTAGGTTATGTAAGTACAATTCACACAATAGGTTTTTCAAAGTCATTGGAGCAGACTGAAAGGCATAGTAAAATTCATGGGGAGTTGATATGGAAGGATTGAAGCCTTCTACAATTCTTGTTAATTTGAAATTAACAAGTTTCTCTTTAAGGAATAATGCATACACCAAAAATGGTGATCTGCATTCCATCAGCTCTGGAATTAATGCTGTAATCTGATCAATCCTCTATTTCAATATCTCAATCTCATCTAATTTTTGCTCCAACTGAGAATTTTGATCACTAATGACTCGTTTTAATTTTTCCTTTTCTAAATTCCATTGTCTTTTCCCATAGCAACTATTTGTATAAATTTATCCCTGCAACAAGGGGTGTAGACAAATTTGGTGGGGGTAAAGGTTCCTGATTGAGTATGTCCACCCATCCAGATGGAAAGTGAGGAGTTTTAATTGTTTTCTTTGGTGCAGAGGACTTCCCCTTCCACAAAATGATTGTCTTTATTACATTGGTTTCCTCACTAACATCTGCTACCACCTTAGCCAGTGTTTCTAACCTATCATGACTACTCTACTAGGGTACTTCTTCAATAATTTCAATCCCAAAGTCAAGAATTTCTTCTGAATTCATACTAATGTCTGACCTGATAGAATTATCTACAAATTCCTTTGTGTCCTCAGAGTCCTTGTCACTATCAATCAGTATGTAGTTAACTCCAGGATTAACCTCTATTTCTGGACTCTGCTCTCTTAATATAGTGTCACTAGCTGTAGGTTGATGAAACAATTCCTCAGAAGAGGAATTTTCCAAAGACTCATTTTCTATAGATTCAGAAGACTCAATGTTAATAATAAGAACATAAGCTTCAACATCTTTCTCAAAAAGCCTTCTACTTCTCCTCATAGGGGGTATGGATGAGCTTGGAGGACTCTTTCGTTTCTTTCTCTTAGTGACTACCTCCTCTGCCACTACTTCAGGAGGGTTCTTAGAATTCTCTTCCCTAGGGGAATGTAGGGTTTCTTCCACATTATCAATATTATCACTAGGCTAAGGCTCTAATATTTCCTCTTCTGGCTCTGTTGTTTTACCATTATCTTTCCTAGATGTAGATTTGGTCCTTACGGATGGTGAAGATTCAGGAATATTGGGAGTTTTCGTACTTTTGTTTTTCTTCCTTTGAGAAGTAGAGGCTCCAACACTAAAAATTCTTTTTCTAGGTGACCTAGAAATGGAAGGAGAGGCTTCAGTATCATTCTCAATTCTTTGAACAATTTTACAAACCCTAGAAAATGTTTTCTCTCTCCGACCAACACCATGACCTCTAGGGCCAACTACTCTAAGTTCAACCTCATTCATTTGCAAAAATTCTTCCCATGTCCCAACCTTTTGTCTATTCAATTCCCTTTCTACAATTAATTTTACTAAGCAATGATGTGAAATAGACTGGTTGCTTCCTGACTGGACTAATAAAGCTTGCTTTTTCACAATGTTAAATAGGAAGCTGGGAAGATTTACCGGTCTGTTGTCGTGTCGAAGATGACTGAGAATTTTGAAATGCAAAGCATGCAAGTACTTGTAGTGTTCCTCATAGGTGAAGTACTAAATAACAAATGTGGATGGATGAATGAACTCCAGAGGCAAAGATAATCACCAAGTTCCTTTCTTCCTATCGATATCTAACTGAGGATCATTGTGCAAAGTGAAATGTGCTGTCACCGAATGCAGGTCAAAATCTTTCACCCATTGTTCACCTTCTTGAGTTAAACTAGTCACTTCATCTACTACATCTTCTATGAATTCAATCTTCAAGCCTTTGACTTCTACAAACCCGTCCTTCAAGGTAGATAAAAATTGCAGAGTGACTTCCTCATTAAACCCTTTAAGGCTTAAACAATAATCCAACCATCCTCTCCTTCTAAACATTTCACAAGTGGACGCATCATTTAGCAAAACCCTATGGTCCACTGGTTCATGCCTTTGAAGGTCACCTCCCATTGCTACTCTCAAATTTTTTTTGAATTTGCAGAACTACAATTCTCGCAGATTTAAACAATGGCAAGTCATAAACCTCAATGCATTATAGAACAAAATGTCACAGAAGAAAAGATGGCATACAAACTACAACTTGATTCATAGAATTAAAGATTTTTGCATGAAATCTAATGATATAAGTTTTGCATAACATCTCATAAAAGCTCGTGTGTGCCAAGGCTGCCACCCTGAACATGTTGCAACATATCATTAGAAATCAAGATCATATTTTAATATCTTTAATTCACTTCAAATGTGATGATGCAATCACAAAAGGACAGATCAACAAGTCATGTCACAGACATAATTCAAAGACACGAACTTTAATTTTACATGCTAATTTGAAATTTCAAAAATAGAATAATTCCCCCCCCCCCCCCCCCAACTAAGTAATGGCATGGGTCCCACCAAGCCAGGTTAAGCAAGAGTGAAAAATTAAAATGACATAAAATCCTAAAAATTAATGAATAAAAATAATATATTTATGAGTATAGGTGGCACAAACTTGGAGGTGTTGCAGGAAGAGTTGTTCAAAAAATTGCATCTGCATATTTGAAGTGATGGGATGGGGTGGATGGGTGGAAAAAGAGAGAAGGTGAGATGAAAAATTATTATGGAGAAAGTATTCCATGAAATGTGAAATATTTATTATGGTGGTCTTGAATGGAATCAAGAATCGGTAGAATCCTAGGTGGAAGACCCAAATTCTTTGGCTACAGGATCGCTTGCTTTAGTTGTGCTCTAGAACTGCTTCAGGAACTCATCACGACTAATAGGTTTGTGGTAAAGTTTCAGGTGATGCCCATTGACAAGTAACTTGAATTTAACAGGATCAATGGTTGAAAGTTGTACTACTCCATTGTCAAATACTGATATAATCTCATAAGGCCCAATCCATCTGGTATGAAATTTCCCAAGTGTGTGTTGGTATCTGGAATCATATAATAGTGCCCAATCTCTGATAGAAAATTTATTATCACGAATGAACTTATCATGCCATTTTTTTCTTTGTTGTTGTATCAACTCTGTATTGTGGAGAGCAGATTTCCTATATTCATCCAATCCATTTAATTACAGTAACCTGTCTTGTTGTGCTTTGGTGATATCTATATCTAGATCTAAAGTGGTGCAAAGTGTTTTATGTTGGAACTCAATCAGGATAGAGGCAGATTTTCCATATACCAAATCAAAAGGAGTAAACCCTATGGTGGTTTTCCATGTGGTGTGGTAAGCCCATATGGCTTCAAGAAGGAGGGTAGCCCAATCCTTTTTATGCGCAACTACTATTTTAGTGAGAATGGATTTGATCTCGTAGTTTGTGATTCAGCCTGGCCATTGGCTTGAGGATGGTAGGGTGAAGATTTTCCATGACACACCATGTAGTCCTGCATCAACTCTATGATAAGGTTAGAGGTGAATTATGCCCCTTGATTTGTGACAATTTCCCTTGGTACTCCAAATCTGGTGAATATGCATTCATAAAGAAACTCAGCAACTTTGTGATCTCTGGCATGTCTCATAGCTTTGTCTTCAACCCATTTTGTTGCATAATCAGTACATACTAAGATGTAAGACTTCCCCTGAGAAGAGGGCTCAATAGGTCCAACAAAGTCAATACCCCACTTTTCAAAGGGTGTGACAACTACCTGCGGCTACAGAGGCATTTCATCAGTCTTTGTAGGACGTCCCATACATTGGCACCTATCACAGTGCCAAGTATGTTTTGTTGCATCCTTATGCAAAGTAGGCCAGTAGTACCCAGTTTTCAAGATTTTGTAGGTTGTCCTCTTTACAAAAAAATGTCCTCCACATGGCTCATCATGGCATGCCTAAAGGATGTCATAAGTTTCATCCTCTCGAATGCATCACCTTGTGACCTGGTATGGTCCTATATAAAACATAAAGCTTGATATCCAAGAGAAGTTAAAACTCTTCTCAACTAACAGACAACGCTGTTTAGGAGAAAAGTGAGGTGGCATTCTCCCTATAGCAAGGTAGTTGGCTAAGTCTACATACCATGGATTAAAAGAATCAATAGAAAAAAAGTGCTCATCAGGGAATCTATCATCAATTGTTGTAGGATCATTTGGCACTTGTAGTCATGACAAGAAATCGGCCACTACATTAGCCTTTCCTAGTTTGTCTATGATCTTTACATCAAATTCCTGCATGAGGAGTAACCAGTGTGCTAATCTACCACTAATGGTAGGTTTATTCATTAAGTACTTGATAGCTGAATGATCAGTATAAACAAATACTTCATAGCTTGTGATGTAGTGCCTAAATTTGTTTAGTGCATAAACAACTGCTAACAACTCTTTTTTAGTAACAATATAATTTAATTATGCTCCTTACAAATTTTTACTAATATAGTAAATTGCATGTTCAATAATACCTTCCTTTTGTCCCAGAACTGCTCCAATAACATAGTCAGATGCATCTATGTGGATATGGAATGGAAGCTTCCAATCAGGTCCTTTGAGAATAGGTGTTGTTGTTAGAACATCTTTCAACTTCTGGAATGATGCTTCACATTCCTCTATCCATGCAAATTCAGCTTCTTTCTTCAAAAAATTATATAATGGTGTTGCAAGTTGGCTAAAGTCTTTTATGAACCTTCTGTAGTAACTAGCATGGCCAAGGAAAATTTTGACATCCTTTTTCTTAACCGGTGTGGGGAGTGTGTTTATAACTGCAATTTTTGTAGCGTCAACCTGAATTCCAAAAGATGAAAGGTAGTGTCCTAGGACTACTCCCTCCTCCATCATCATATAGCACTTCTCACTATTAAGAGAGAGATTATAATCTTGACATCTCCTAAGAACCTTTTCCAAGTTAGCTTGTGCTTCTTCAAATGTGGTTCCATGAGTTGTAAAGTTGTCCATATAGATTTCAACACAATCAACAGCAATGTCAGAGAAAATACCCAGCACTGCTCTTTGGAAAGTAGCAGGGGCATTACACAATCCAAATGGCAAGACTAAATAAGAAAAGGTTCCCCAAGGGCAGGTAAACGTTGTCTTGTCCTGGTCTTGTGGTGATATTTGTATTAGATTATATCCACTGAAGCCATCTAGAAATGAAAAGTACTTTTTACCCGCAAGATTATCAAGCACTTGGTCAATGAAAGGTAGTGGAAAGTGATCCTTCTTAGTGGCTTTGTTAAGTTCTCTGTAGTCAACACAAACTCTCCACTTTCCTCCTTTCTTTGGAACAATTACAAGAGGAGAAACCCACTGACTGTCAGAAATAGGATAAATGAAACCTGTACTAAGAAGCTTCTGTAACTCGGTCTTAACTATGTCTCTTAAAGTGGGGTTAATTCTTCTTTGAAATTGCCTTACTAGCTTGTATTCTGGGCTTCTATATATTCTGTGAGTACAGAGTTTGGGATCTAGCCCTTTCATGTAAGTGTAATCCCATGCAAAGGATTTTTGACTATCCTGTAAAAGCTTGAGAAGACTAGACATCTAAGATTCAGTGAGGTTTTTATTAACATTCAGCTCCTTTCTTGAAACAATTTCAACTCTCTTAACTGTTTCTAACATCTGGACTTCTGCTATGGATGGAGACTTTATCTCATGGGGTAGCAAGCTATGAAGATAATCAAGTGTTGCAGGAAGCTGAGATGTGGTTTTCTTGGGTAGTATTGTTTGAAGGGAACAATTTGGATCATCACAAGATGACTCCTCAGAACCATATTGGTTGGTAAGGATTGCTGCTAGTATATCATCTTCTTCTTGTGATACCATGAATGGATTTCTCTCAATGACCATGAGTTTTTGCATAGAGTTTACTTCAAGGGTAGCATCTCCTAAGTCTGGCCAGACAATTTGATCAAGTTCACTTTGGGGTTTTGCTGGAGAATATAGAGTTAACTTCTTGGTATTTATTCCATCTGATATGGTCATCTTCCCTGAATGGCATGCAATGCAAGCATCAACCATGGCTAACCAAGGCATTCCTAGGATTAATGGATATCCTCCTAGGGTGGCTTTAGGTGACAAGACTATGAAATCGGAAGGGTAATCTAAGGAATCCAAAGTAACAACAATATCCTCAACCATACCATTGGGCTTGACTATGGAATTATCAGCTAACTACAATATTGTTGGTGTGTCCCGCAAACCAATGATACTAAGTTTCAGCAGAACTTCCCTAGTCATAACATTAATTGATGCTCCCAAGTCAATGAGAACATTCTAAATTTGGGTACCATTAATGTAAATGGTTACCACTGGACTTCCTAGATCTGAATACTTAGGCATGACAACTTTTCTTAGCATGAGATCAGAGAGCTGGCCTAAGACATGGACAGTATTAGGGTCTTTCTTTTTCCTTCTAGGTTGTTTGATACAGGCTTCTTTAATTTCTTTGGTATAGACTAGAATTTCTTTAAGGGCATCCAGCAAGGGAATCTGTATTGTCATTTTCTTGAGTTGATCAATCAAATTAGTGGTCACACGATTTTCTTTTGGAGGAATGACCTGAGACAATCTTTGTGGATAAGGAGGATTCTTAGGCACTGGTGCAGTTTGAACAATAGGTGGAACATCAACAGGCTGGTTCACGAGTATGTCCTTAACATCAGCAACTTCAGTTATTATTGGCTACTTGGGTGCAAGAAATGTAGTTCCTGATCTAAGATGGATGTCATTTACATGTAAGGAATAAGCTTGTTGCTTATTATTAGGATTTGGAGTTGGTTGAGCAGGAAGTTGAGTTGGGTTTTGAGGGTTACTATTTGCTACATGAGGCACCATCATAATAGCTTGTTGCTGAGGTGGGGACATTATTGCTTGTTGCTGATTAGGCTGATTGGGTCCCCATTGAGGTTGTGGTTTCCAGTTACCATGAGGTGGCCATTGGCTATTCTGTTGCGGCTGCTGATAGGATTTATACTATTGTTGGTATGGGTTAAATGGTGGTTGTTGCAGATAGGCTTGGTTATAGTATGGTTGTTGATTGGACCAGTTGTGATTCCAATTCTGACCCTAAGGAGTAGAATTTTGGGGGTTTTGGTTTGGCCAATAGCTATTATTATTATAACCAAAATTATTCAGTGGGTTTGGAGGCATACCTTATCTCTGAGCCCATGGATGCCTTTGAGAAACATAGAAAAGTTCTCCATTCTCCTCATCTATGGCTTTGAACTCAGTGGGAATTGGGTTAATGTCCATAGATGCAACCATCTTACATTTATATTTTCTCTTCCTCTCTCTGCAATGAGAACAGAACTCAGCAAGCATAGCATCTAACTCTTCCTTCTTCTTCCTCGCTTGCATACTATCTAGCTGAGTGGCGACATCATTAATGATGTCTTGCTTGAAGTCAGATAGAAAATTAGACAACTCCACTTTGGATACTCCTGAACCACCATTGGACTTATATGGTAGGTCTCTAAGTCCCCTACCCTTCTTCAAAGTGGCCCTTGAATAATTTTGACATATATTATTTATGTCAACCCAACCTTTTTGTGTGGTATCTCCTCCTGCCATTAGGTCTAGAGCCTCAATACTTCCATCATTCACACCTTTTAGGAAAAGGTGTTTCTGAGATGCCTCATTTAGCTGGTGATGTGTATTACGCTGCAAGTTGAACATAAATCTGGATACATAATCCTCCAAGGTTTCATCCTCCCTCTGGGACATTTTAAAAATCTCATCACCTTTCAAATCTTGACCTCTACAGTACTCTTTGTACTTCAAAAGAAACATCTTGCACATGACATTCCAATCTGCTATAGCATTAGCACCTAACCCCATGAACCATCTCAAAGAAGCTTCTTTTAGAGTTGATGGAAACAACTTCATCTTGTGGGCATCAGTGGTATAGTCATAACTTCGACATAGAATATCAATTTCAAAGAGAAAGGTCTTAGGGTCCTTTGTTAGGAGGCCATAAAATTTGGGAAGCGCAACAATAGGTATATTCTTCAAATTTTGGTTACCTTGCTGTTGAGGTATAGGAAAAGGAAAGGGAGCCTGAGAAACCATTTTGGGAGGAGGACCTGGTGGTGGTGGCTGATATATAATAAGAGCAAGTGGGTTATCTTGGTATTTAGGTTCAGCAAATAGGTCATTCAAATGCAGTGATTCCTCAGATGATGAAGAGGATATGTGTTCCTAAGCATCAACAAATGGATTTTCAAAGGGTTCTTCTTCTTCCTTCTCACTTTGAGGTTCTTCAACTTGAGGATTAAATAAATCAAATGGTTCTCCTTCATAGTTACGGGGAAGAAATCTCCCAAGGTGATCTCTCCTTCTATGCATAAAAATGCTTACTTAAGTACTAGATTAAAACCAAGACTACAACTACAAGGATAAGTTTGAATTAACACCATCCCCGGCAATGGTGCCAAAAATGCTTGGCCAAAAAATAGTATCAAAAACCTTGAGTAATGGACTGCCTATTTTAGGATTGGACACCCCAAATGATTCCTAAATGCATTATTTGGTCTCATTTAATTATCAACCAGGGATATAAACTTGGAATGAAATTTGCAAAGTATATGCTTCAAACCTTCTATTTCTAAGTCTATCTAAGGAATTCAAATGCTTATGCTTCAAGAAAACTATACTAAAACTGGTAAACAAATGTATTCTAATCAAAGCAGGAAATTGTAGTTAGGGACTACTCCAACTGATTGTGCTATAGGAATAGGCTACTAATTCTGATATCAGTAGCTACATGAACAACAAAGTTCTACATATAAATGAACAGGAAAATGAACTCTACACTAATAGAACAATTCACTCATCAAGTGGGCCCCCTTGAATGAGTGAATGAGAAGTACAATCAAGATGAAAGATGCAAACTTGAACTGAACATTCTATTCATCCATAAAATGATTACACTTGATTGAAACAGTATGCAAGAGTTCTATTAAAAACTAGTTTGTTCGACTAACTCCAAAAGAGTCACAATAGTTGATTATTTAAAAGGAAGCCACAACTATCTCCTAAATCTACGATCACTTCATAAATGAGGATCGGTTACAACTCATAAAGTTTTCTAGAAGAAACATTATTGACCATGAATAATCCCAGAATATAGCGCACACTAAATCTACGTGTTGCATGCAACATAAAGTATTGACTTTCTTGCGAAGATTCTGCAATCTACGATTGGCTTTGATGACTCTTGCGCCAGTATGTTGGTCCTTGAATTCATAGTCAACTCCTGAAAAAAAATCAATATGCACATATCCAACCATATACATATATATCCACATCATCAATATTAGGAAAAGGTGTAAGTCTTAATTATCACTCTTGCAAATCCTACGACTACAGGAGGTAACTACCCAAAACATAGCTTAGGCAAGGAAACATCCATTAACATGTATAGCTATTATATTCACCATTCTTGTCCATGAATTTAAGCATATATTATGTCTTTAGAAGTATCCACATTTCCATCTTATGTTCACACACACATATATAACATATACATAGAAACCATAAGTTCATATGCTTAAAACCATAAATTCATGTCTATGTGCAATCAACTTGTTCTAGAAAGAGGATAAAAAGAGGTGAGAAAGATGGCTATTTTAGAAGCCCATCAAAGGTAAAGGTAAAAAATTGGTCACTCGGTAAAATGGAAAGGTTTAGGCATTGAGCGATATAATTGAAATTCTAAGTGAAGAACACCGAGCAAGGAAAATGAATTGAATATGAATGGAATCTATATTTAATGATTAGCTATGATGAGCTAGATGATCACAATGATAAGGAAAGTTAGTTACAGTGATCTACGGTTATGAAAATTCAAGATTAAGATCTATGGCTAGATCTAAGCAAAAAAAAAGAAGTGGAACAAATTACCAAAAAAATTCAAGTTCCTAGGTGAAAAGGAAAAGTGTTATCGAGATCCAGATCCGATGAATAATGAAATAAATGATCAAGATTGAATAAAGGAAAATGTAATAGAAGAGATTAAGAAGAAAAACTTGTCTATAAAAAGGATGATCTTATGTGGACAAATAGTTGGCAAACTCAATAGTTGAAGGGCTACCGACTATTGTAGTGAAGAAGGAACAAAGAGATTCTGAGTGGGAAAATAATGATTTGATAAAGTGTTGATGCGAGTGGAAGATGAAGAATTAAAGCAAAGATAGTTTCACATCTACAGGTCATTTTTATTACTACTGCTTACTAGCATTTTTAACAGTCAATTCTCTTAACAGAGTGGACTTAACAGTCTTATTGTAAATCCTGAGAAAGGTGACATTCCAAAAAGAGTGTTTTAGGACCTCTAACAAGTCCACTCCTAGCAGGGTGAAGATCCTAACAGATCTAAGGTTAGTCCCTTAACTAGGTCATACCTAATAGTGTGTTTTTTAATCTTTAATCGGATTGGCTCTTAACCGAGCGTACTTCAAAAGAGTATATTTCTTAGTGGGTGACAATTCCCATAGTGGTTTTTCCCAAAGATGGGTTTCCGTGTTAAACATCTTTGTCAAAAATTGTGAATAATTTGTGTGAATGATTTACTAATTAATATATTGTTTATTTACCGTTGTTGGTAAATAGAGAACTATGTTTCTACCGAGTTAATTAGAGGAAAGTATTTTAAGGTATTTTGTGACTAAGATTATTGATTCACCCCCCTCTCCATAATCCAACATCTGCAATATAAAATTAGCACATTCACAACTCAACCAACAATTTATAACTTAAAATATAAGGGTTGAAATTTTATAGGGTGTATCTATCATGGAATGTTGTGTTGGAAACAACCAAGATCATTTTTAAAAAAAATAAGAAATTGTCACAAAATATACAAAAGAAAGCTTTCATATAAAGGCAACTAAGGAAAGGTGAGAAGTTAGGAGTGAAACTTTGACTGCCCTTCCATGTATCCAACAAGTGTAGGACTCTACAGAAAAATGTTGGGACACTTGGAGAGTCTACATGAGGTGAGACAAAATTCTAGTTAACCTCTAAGTGAGCTTAAGCATAATGTGAACATGACTCAACTAAGAAAGATAAAATAAGACTAGTTAGCTAAAATATGTGTCCTCACAACATGGCCTAATAAGGTACTCATGTACAAATGAAGAAAGAGAGAAAACTTGGGGAGAACAAAACTCCCCTTTAAAAGAGAGAACTTGATAATGATAAGACCACCTACAAAGATGTCCATGTGAAGATAAACATGATGATGAAGAACTTCTTAGGCATGTCAAAAACTATTAAATTTATTGAAATATGAAGTAGTGTATGTTAAAATCAACAAACCTCAAAAGATGTATATCAAGAGATGCAACTATGATTAGAAAACACTTATAATAAAGCATATGTGGTCTATAGTACACCACTTAGAAGTGTTTTATGTAGACTTGAATCGGATCAAAGAACACAAGTAACAAATCCCAAGTGACCTATGATACACTAATTAGAAGCTATTGGTGTTCATGAATAAAAAATGATTCACTGAAATAATACCCCATATGAGAGATACAAATGAATAGGCCTATGTGAACCCCTTGCAAATTTGTGAAATCTATAAGGCTCCATAAGGTTCCTCCACTACTCCACTAAAAAAAAAACATAAAACATAAAACATAAAAACATTAGAAACACAAATGTCATGATTCTTCCCTTAATGATCATGAAAAATCAACTAAAATTGGCACAATGATGTGAAAAGGAATGATACCTAGCATTAGATCAACTATTCCCTCCCCAAGGAACACACATTCAATTTTGTGGCACTTTATATGAGTATTTATAGAATTATATGTTGTGAAAAGAGTTCTTGTATGTTTAGTGTCAAGAGGTGGAAAATAAAGAAATATATTAAGTTGGAAAACCTCAAAATATGATAAAAACTAAAAAAAGAAACACTCACAATGAAAAACATAGAACCCCTAAAAGCATACAATGATATGACACTTTATTTTATTGCATTTATGGAATATAAAAGATGTACAAGTCCTCAAAGGAGGCATACTTAGAATTTGATATTCTAGAATAGACTCATTAAACATGATTATCGTCATTGCATAGAGCTAAAAAAAATGTGTGATATAAAAAAATAGTACCCAAAAAGGTGCCTGAATGAGCTTGAATGAGCCTCTCAAAGTTCCAAAAATTGGGATTGTGTAGGGCATCCTTTGGGAAACAAGAAATAGCAAAAAAACCATACATAATTCTACAAAATAAACACACCGCTATATAGAGCACAAAAAAATACACATAATGAAAAAAAAACACTCAAAAGGCCTTTGTATGATTGAGAAATGACCTTTTTTTCTAATTGAGGTAAAAATCAAAATTGTGCAATGGAGAAGGGGCCAATTTGCGGAATAAACATGATGACATAAAAAAAATATTCCAAAATTCCACATGATATTCCTCATGGATAAAATATTTTTAAACTACTTTTTGTTCATCGAGAAACCACAAAAAAAGTGCAAAAGCTTTCACTGGAAGTTGTAAAACCACTATATCTGAAAGCTAGTGGTTTTGACTTTGCTTGCTAGTTCATCATAAAAGTATTGTGCAATAGAACAATTGCACATGCTAACATCATGCCTATGCAATATGTACAAGGTTTTAAAAATAAGAAAAACATTACAAAATTTAACTTGTAGGTTTGCACAGGGGTATTTTTGCACATAGTTCAATGCATAGGGATTGAAACAATATGCTAACAAAGAGATGAATTCATGGTAGTATGATGGTACTAATCTCTATGAAATTTATGTAATTTTGTACTACCCTCCATGAGAGGGCCTCTAAAAACCTCAAAAATCCATTTATCACTGAATTATCAAGTGGTGTATATATCAAATTCATTTCTCAACCTCTCTAAATGCAACCATGATGCCCATTTTTCTCCAACAAGCATTGTTTGAAACTTTATGCCCATGACCCTCACAAAATCAAGTTTAAAAGGGGGATTTTTTGAAACTTGAATTTGATATCATATTATAACAACTAAGATCATTTACAAAACAAATACAATCCACAAACAAGCAATATGCCAAATGGGAGACATCATAAGTGATTGGGCACAAAATGCACAAAAGGATCCTTGGATATAAAGACAACCAAGAATAGGTGAGAAGGTATAAGTGAAACTCTAACTTACCCTCCAAGTGTGAACCAAGTGTAGGACTCTATGGAAAAGTTTCAATACACTTTGTGAGTCTACATGAAGTGAAACAAAATTCAAGCTAACCTATAAGTTAGCTCAAGTGTAGTGTGAATAGGACTCACCTAAGTAGCATAAAAGAAAATTAGTTAGATAAAACAATGTTTCACACTAACATGGTGGAAAAGTGGAGTTGGGAAGTAAGGATTCCATTTGTAAGAGACATGCAATTTTTCCAAGTCAAGATAAAAAAAAGAACTTGGGATGCAATTTTCAAAAGTGGTAAAGTCAAGCATGGAAACTCTATTTTTTAATGGGAAATAAAGAGGGTTAGAATCAAAACTTGGGAAGTAACTTGAAAAAGTTGAGAAGTTGTATGAAGACTTTGAAGTTGAATGGGGAATCAAGCATGTAGAAAGATCAAGATGCAACTTGTAAAATTTACAGACTTGCATATAGCGTCCAAAAGTCTAGGAGCTTGACAAAGTAAGGGGAGGTAAATATTGGGATGCAATTTACAAAAGTTACAAACTCACACATTTGGTTTAAAAGTACATGAGTAACATAAGAAGTGGGAAATGGAGGCTGGAATACAACTTATAGAAGTTACAAACTTGTACACAAACTTTGAAAGGCTATGAACAATATAGGAACCAAGAAGTGGAAGTTGAGATGTAGCTTGCATGTAAACTTTGCACCTCAACCAAAACATAAAAATGTGAGCAAAGCCTCCCAAAACTATGAATTTTCAATAAATATTCATAACATAAAGATTAAGATGGATTTCAAGCCTAGTCTTGAGCATGACTTAACCATGGTGGTCCCTTTATGAGTTTTTGAATCAATACTCTATTATGGGTTGAAAACTAGAACTTAGGGCAGAAGTTGCAAGCATTCAATGTAAAATTTGGGAAGGGTACCAACAAGATAATTTTTTCATTGAAGCCAATCCTAATAACATAGATGGTAAAAGAGAATAGATAGACAAGTTTTGTCTTAATTACCTTTGGACCCCTTGTCATTACATCCAAGTTTGGCACTAGTTTATTTGATTGATATACAATCAATGATAAGCCAATACAAGATCTAGATTATACCACACATGTTTGGAAATTTTATGGTGGATAGTCATTGACTGTATTCAATGAGGCCCATTTTTTGAGTATTAAGGCATCTTTCAAACCATCACTTCCTTTATCTATGTTCCTACTTCACCTTTTTATATTTTAATTTATCATATATTTTATTCTTGGTAATTTATTACTGCTCTATATGCTTTTGTGATCACATTATGCCTATCTAATTACCATTACATATTAATCATGTATACCATTTTGTCTCAGACACCATGTGTAACTTAGTGGATGCATTTTTTGTTATAGGACATGTTAGTTGTCTCACTATTAGGGGCATCTTATCACCTCTTGTTTTTATATGATATAAGTATTATTTGGTATTCACTATTTTCTCAACAAGAAATATTCATTCATAATTATTCTTACAAGCTTTTATACATTGTTATGATATTTATTTTTCAACTCCTACAATTTCTTATATTTATTTTTACACTTCCAGTGCCCTAATAATACTACCTTATCTCTATTCTCCATGCCTTAAGATTATCACCTTATCTCTATTCTACGTGTCTTAAGATTACCACCTTATGTCTATTCTCCATGCCTTAAGAATACCACCTTATCTCGACAAATCACTTCCACATACTTAGAAATTGACCCAACTCAATACTAAGGAGCACATCGTTTATCCTTGAATTTTTAGAAATTAAAATTAAATTTCAATGTTCTTGCCTCCTTACACTAGTCATTGTGAGCTTACTTAACAACCATTTCATGTGACATGTTATGTCATTGTATTTAAGATTTTCATTATGCTTTTAAACTCATGCTATGATGGAATATAAGAGGAGAATAAGTAGCACACACATCAATTCTAAAGGGCAATAAGAGAATTGAATATGCATCATCATACAGGCCATTTGCATGTCTTCAAATGTTATCTTTAATCTTTCTCATTGTAATTGATTTAGTCTACCAAGGGGTTTGACCTAGGAGAACCTATTCAACTATTACGTCACCAAACTCTATGGTGTCTCTAGACACCACCTTAACTAACTAATATATCTTAAAGACAAAGTGTAGCAAATCTTCTAGCATTTTTTTGTGTCAAATCCATGTAGCTCAAATCAATTCCACATGTCAAATCAAGCTCATAGTAATTGAGATCAAGCTCACAAGGCTCAAGATTGATTTGCATCAATTTAAGTAATAGATCAAACTCTAAAATATTTATCAAACTAAAAACACTCATTTTTATTATTTTCAAAATGAAAAATAGATTCAAAACATTGATATTCAATACTCCCAAAGCTAAATACACCCATCCTCATATTTAATTATCATATTTATTTAAATTGTATCATCAATTCGAACTTTATTACCTTATCTAAGTACATCAATCCTCTTATGTAATCATCACATTTATTTAAGCCCTATTATCTCTCCAAAAATTGGATTGTTTTGCTACTTGATTGCATTTATTAAACTAAGTTAGATAAGTAATGTGAAGCATGTTGAAAGTAAATTGCAGACCCAAAAATAATTAAAGAACCAAAAAATAGAATAGAATATGAAAGATCAAAATACACAGACAAAAGACACAGTGTTTATAGTAGTTCATCCAGCTATTCTGGATTAGCAGGGCATATATCTCTATTGAAAATATGTCTGTTACAATGTACAACAGCTCTAAGCTATTCTTCATCTATTACATTGTCAAACATTTTGTCATAGGATTATGCGGAAGTCTAAGAGGTTAGCAGTTACAGCAGTAGGTAAGTTTTTTGGGCTTCACACAGACTGTCGTAGCCGTTACATGGCAGGGGCAGTTACAATCTCCCACTTGAAGTCCACACAATGCTATGAGGCGAGCTGCTCAAAGATATCCCCCACTTGGTGCTTATGGCTATGTCGTCACAATGCCGAGAGAAGCTCTACAGAATTTGATTTTCTCTCGAGGTACTACCTTGGTGAACACATCAGCCAAATTAACCTTCATGTCAATCTTCTCTAACTGTAATCTTCCCTCTTCAAGAGCATGATGAATGAAGTGAAATCTGGTTTCTATATGCTTTGTGCGACTGTGGAAAGCTAAATTTTTGGCCAAATGAATGGCGTCGTTGCTATCAGAGAATAGAGTAAATGTGGATTGTTTAAATCCCAACTCTCCAAATAATTGCTATAACCATATCAGCTCTTTAGCTCCCTCAGCAAGAGCAATGTATTCAGCCTCGGTGGAGGAAAGAGCAACCACTTGTTGCTTCCGAGAAGTCCAGCTAATCGTTGCTCTAGCAAAAGTAAACACATAACCTATTGTTGACCTCCTTGTATCTAAATCTCCAGCCATATCAGAATCAACATATCTGCAAATATAAGTGGCCTTCCTGTTAAAACATAAAACATGAGAGGAAGTACCTCTCAAGTACCGAAGAGTCCATTGAACTACTTGCCAATGAGTTTTACCAAGATTACTCATAAAACCACTCACAACTCCCACTACTTGAGCAATATCCGGACGTGTGCTAACCATGGCATACATCAAACTCCCAACTGCTGAAGAATAAGGAATACCAACCATCTCTTATTTTTCTTCCTGAGTAGAAGGACACATTTTTTAGGACAATCGGAAATGATCAGCCAATGGAGTGGCAACCGATTTTGCATGTGTCATATTAAATTTCTCTAAAACTTTAAGGATATACTTTTCTTGAGATAACTTAATTTCTCGTTTATGTCTATCTTGGATTATATCCATCCCAAGAATCTTGTTCGCTGCCCCTAAATCTTTCATGACAAAACGAAGAGACAAATGTGTCTTCAGCTCATGAATGACTCTCATACTGTTACCAGCAGTCAACATATCATCAACATACAATAACAAGATCACAAACTCACCAGTCGGAAGCCTTTTGAAGTATACACATGGGTCTGATTTGCAGCGAGTAAAACCTTGCTGAGTCATGAAGTTATCAAACTTTAAATACCATTGATGCGGGGCTTGCTTTAGCCCATAGAGACTCCTCTTTAACCTGCAAACTAAATGCTCCTGCCCCTGTTTTACAAAGCCTTTCGGTTGTTCCATATATAATTCTTCAACAATGTTCCCATGTAAAAACGTTGTTTTGACATCGAGTTGCTCAAGCTCAAGATCCCATGCTATTGCCATACCAAGTACCAAACAAATAGTCTGCATTTTAACCACGGGTGAAAAAATCTCATTGAAGTCTACACCTTTTTGTTGAGCAAATCCCTTCACTACCAATCTGGTCCTGTATCTCTTTCGTCCTCCATCTTCCTCTTTTATATGATATACCCATTTATTTTTCAATGCTTTGCAGTTTGGCGGAAGGGGAACCAGATCCCAAGTCTGATTCATGTGTAAAGAATCCATTTCATCTCGTATTGCATCCAACCAAAACACCGAATTAACATCAGCACACGCTTGTTTAAAGGTTTGTGGCTCTGCCTGATTTGAACACAAAGAGAATAACAATTCATAGTCATCAAATTTTCTTGGACATTTTTTCTCTCTCGTAGACCTCCTCAGTTGGATAGTTTGATCAATTTCAACATCAGACTCCTCTCTATTTGCAACTCCTCTCTATTTGCAACTGTTGTGTGTGGAAGGACAGATGTCTTACCAACATTTTGAACTGTCTCACGTGGAGGACCCCCTGTTTCCCAATTAATTTCTATCGCAGGGTGTGGTATATGCATATGTTGCTCACTCTGCTGAGGATATTCATGCGGTAGAGAGTGGTCATGCAGGGAGTGTGCAAAGACTTGCGTTGGCTCTGCCCGTGGAAGAGAAGAAGAACACGATAGGGAAATTGGTGGAAGGCGTGAGGTGTGCATAGATTGTCCAACGCACAAGGGAGGCTCCACGCAATCGGCAGTTGAGTCCACGTGAATTGCAGCAGGCGGTAGGGAAGTCAATGTGGGGAGTGTGACTTGCCGCAGTGTATCCTGCAACATAGGGAAGTGGTGAGGCTCGGTGGGGAGAGTTTGTAGGGGCTGCGGTTCATTAAAGCAGCTGGCTTTGTAAATATCCCCCAAATTTGTAGAATTGCCGAAATCTCTTGGGAACAAAGTTGTTTCCTTTGTGGCAATTCCTTTATCATACGATGACTGCTCTACCCGTGTGGGAATTAGTGTTGGCCCAATGTATAAACTAAACGAGAAAATGTTGCTCCCACTTCACCATTACACTCTAATGTGTATAAACTTCTAATTTTCTGCCCTTTTGCTAAAATTAATTGACCTTTGGACACTTTCCAAGAAGCTAAATCAAAACTAACATTGCAACCTTGTGTATATAACTGACTAACAGAAATCATATTACGCTTAATGGTAAGAACATGCCTAACATCTTTTAAAATCCATTTGCTTCCATTTTTCAGCGACAATAAAATATCCCCTTTGCCGACTATATCACATTCTTTATTATCCCCAAGAAAAACTTTGCCAAACATACCTTCGTGGTAATTTGTGAAAGCACTTCGACATGGAGTTGCATGAAATGAGGCATCGGAATAAAAAACCCACGAGCTTGAATCTGTGTCACCGACTGCAAGTACCAAAGCTCCATCAGTTGCAGCATTAACTCTGGCATTGATAACATTATTTTGAGCCCTTTTGTAGTTCCAACATTGCTTCTTTGTGTGCCAAGATTTTTCACAAAACCAGCATGTGCCATTTCTTCCTCTTGATTTCGAATGATGACTCGATCTACCTCTTCCATTATTATTATTATTATTTCTTCCTTTCTCACGACTTCCGCCTTTATTGCTTGTGCTCACTGCTGTTAGAGCATCACCGGAAGATGGTTCTTGTTGCTTCTTTCGCATGTCTTCACTAAGTAGTGTGGCTGCAACTTCATCAAATTTCAGCTTGCTCTTGGCTGGAACAGAAGTGCTCACAGCCATGACAACTCCTTCCCAGCTGTTAGGAAGCAAGCATAATAATAATATTGCCTTTATTTCATCATCTAATGCGATACCCACTGAAATCAGTTGAGTAACTAGAGTATTGAACTCATTGAGATGATTCGATATCAGTCCTCTTTTCATTTTCAAATTATATAATTTCTTGATGATGAATACTTTGTTCGATGCTGAAGCTATCTCATATAGTGAAGATAACTTATCCCATAGTTCTTTCGTGGTCTTCTCTGTCGAAACATTGAAGAGCACATTGCTGGATAAAGATATTAAAATCATTGCCTTTGCTTTGTGATTGATCTTCTCCCAATCTTCATCCGACATCGAACCCTGTCCTTTTGTTTTTCCAAGTAATGCTAGTTGCAAATCTTACTTGATAAGCAGAGATTCAATTTGTACTTTCCATAATCCAAAATTCTACTCTGAAAACTTTTCAATCTTCCATTTGTCTGCTTCATCCATGGCGCCTGCAAAACCTCACCGATTTCTAGAGAAACTGAACGAGCTTAACCGACTTTGATACCAATTGTTGAAAATAAATTGCAGACCCAAAAATAATTAAAGAACCAAAAAATAGAACAGAATATGAAAGATCAAAATACACAGACAAAAGACAGTGTGTTTATAGTGATTCATCTAGCTACTCTGAATTACGTCCACTTTCAAGCAGGACAGATATCTCTATTGAAAATATGTCTGTTACAATGTACAGCAGCTCTAAGCTATTCTTCATCTATTACATTGTCAAGCATTCTGTCATAGCATTATGCGGAAGTCTAAGAGGTTTGCGGTTACAGCAGTAGGTAAGTCTTTTGGGCTTCACACAGACTGCCGTAGCCGTTACATGGCAGGGGCAGTTACAAAGCATTCCTTTTTTTAATTAAACATATGAAATTTCAAATGACATGGTAATTTGACTTTGGCTCGTGCATGGCATGCCTACAGATAGGTTGCAGAAAAAACCAGTTTAGTCCAACAACATGAATAAAGTCTCTCACTCTTCAGCCCAATTTAACAGAACACTACTATCCAACTACTTGGGACATCGTGCTCGTAGCTATGAACTGTGCAGTATTAATTATAAAGATGAACAGTCAATAAATGTTGATATACTCTGCAAGCAAGGGAAATTAAAGGAAGCCATTGGCATTTTGTGTAAGAAGAGACAATTGAGGAGAGCAGTAGACATTTTATGCCAATCTGTCCAAAACCCAGATGTAAATATATATGATACACTATTGCAAGGTTGCATCGATCTGAAATCTTTGGTTGAAGGTAAAAGGGTACACAGCCATATAATTTCAGAGGGATGTAAGCAAAGGGTTTACCTGTGGAACCGTCTGATAGATATGTACGCCAAATGTGGTAGTTTGGATGATGCGTGCAAAGTGTTTGACAAAATGCTCGAGAGAGATGTCTGTTCGTGGAACACAATTATAGGTTTGTATTTAAAGAATGGGAGGATTGACTACGCAAGAAAACTGTTTGATGAAATCCCTACGCCAGATGAGTTCTCCTGGTCTACCATTATTGCAGGTTATGTTCGCCACGGTCTCGTGGAGGAGGCCTTGGATGTGTTTAGACGAATGCAAGATAATGGCGTAGAATCAAGTAAGTATACCATTGCTAGTGTTCTTAGTGCATGTGCTAGAGTTGTGGCTGGAAAGCTTGGTAGCGAGGTTCATGGTCATATCATCCGAAGCGGAGGGGAATCTGATGTTTTTGTATGGAGTGGGCTCGTTGATATGTATGCAAAATGTGGAAGATTGGATAAGTCATGCCAGGTGTTTGAGAAAATGCATGACAGAGATGTGGTTTCATGGACTGTGATGATTGGGAGACTTGTTCAGAGTGGGCGGGGCGAGAAAGCCTTGAATTTGTTTTCTCAAATGCAAATGGATGGGATGAAGCCTAATCAGTTTACTTTTGCTAGTTTATTAAGTGCATGTGCAATGCAATCAGCACTAGAGTTGGGAAAGCAAGCTCATGGCCATATAATCAGAAGCGAGTTAGATGAAAGTTCCTTTGTGGAAAGTGCTCTTGTTGATATGTATGCAAAGTGCGGGAATGTTGACAGGGCATGGAAAGTGTTTAAGAAAATGCCGAAAGCAGACTTGGTTTCATGGTCTGCTATGATTGCCGCATATGCCCGGCATGGGCTTGCCAAGGAAGCACTCGAGTTATTTGAAAAAATGCTCAGTTCTGGTACAAAACCTGACCATGTGGTTTTTATTGGGGTTTTATGTGCATGCACTCACGCAGGCTTAGTTGATCAAGGGCGTCACTATTTTGAATCCATGCACCGAGACTATGGGATTGTACCAGGGGCAGATCACTATGTATGTATGATTGACCTTTTTGGCCGTGCTGGACGCCTTGACGAGGCAGAAGATTTATTAAATAAGATGCCATTTGAACCGGATGTATTTTTGTGGTCTGCATTACTCAGTGCCTGCAAAACTCAGGGTAACATTGAACTAGGTGAACAAGCTGCAGAAAATCTTTTTAAGTTGGAACCAGAAAATCCTGCAACTTACATAACACTTTCACATATTTATGCGAAAGCTGGAAGATGGGATGATGCCACAAGAGTGAGAAAAATGATGGAAGACAGAGGAGTGAAAAAGAAGCCAGGTCGTAGCTGGATTGAGGTCAAGGACAAGGTGCATACATTTATGGTATGAGATAGATCGCAGCCACCGGTCAAGGTGTTAGAAGGGGAAAATGAAGGGAGATTGGTTTGTGTAAAAACCAAAATTTGTAAACTGGATGTTGTAAAGCATTCTGTACCGGCATGGGGAAAATCATGACATTGCTTTTGAGCTCATTGCTACACCTGGGATGACTAGCAAGGTTATAAGGAACCTTCGTTTATGTGGAGATTGCCACATTGCCATTTGGCATTAAGTTCAACTGTGAGATTGTAGCATGAAAAATTGTTGCAAGGGATTCAAGTCACTACAACCCCTAAAACAAATTTTATACATCACGATTTAAAGACAAAAGGTTTTCACAGTTCGTAGTGAAATTGAAAGCTCCTGGATTAAAATTGTGTTAGAGTTTTGCATCAATATTGTGATCTATGTATGACACTGTCATCCATCATTAGGATGAGGAGAGCAAAACACTTATGGAACGCAAGATCTTGCATCAACATTTTAGATAACATTCTATGAGGCATTATCGAAATAAGGAGAGCAACTATAAATTAGAAACTTTTGAATTCATAACAGAATGTTGTAAACCCTGCCATAATGAAAATCATGACATTAAGTTTGAGCTTATTGCTACACCTGCAATGACTTTCAGCGTTATTACGAACATTCACATCTGGAGATAACAATATCAATTTTTTCTCAAAATTGTAGCATGTGAAATTGTTACAAGGGATTCAGATCATTTCCATCATTTTAGGGATGGATATTGTTCTTATGGGGATTTCTGGTGATTTTATCAAATAAAAGATCATGTGCATTCACTTTGCGATCACAGATAATGCTATGATGACAAGGAACTGGGACAATCAGGTTTGGTATTCATGGTGTATGTTTGTAGAGTGTTACGTGACCTGAATACAGAAATTCCTCTAATTATCTATCAGCTCAAGAATTCTTCTAAAGCTTTTATGCATGGAGACTGGCCATCATCACAGGGCAATGTATTAATTTGAAGCAAACTCAATATTCTTTCTTGGGCATGCCAAATGTCCCTAAATTGTTGTTTGGATGATATGGCTCATGTCCCAATAGTTTTGTCCTTCATAACCATTGTCCTGTTCTACAAAAGTTGAGAAAATTATCAAGATCGTAGAATTAAAAGTAAGTTTCATTCTTATTGTATAGTATTAGTTCCGGCCAGAGGAACTATACCAGAGGGTAGCACATTAAAAAGTGATTAATCAATTTTTCAACAACCAATCATTATTCAGATTTGTGTCAATATTTTTGCCATTACTTGCTTTCATCAGATAAACTACACAATTCTTAGGGCAATTATTATGTGAACTTTTTTGTCACTGGATAATTGGTGATCAAGATGGCTCTATAGATTGTCAGAGCATCTGCAGCTGGTATGAAGCAAGAGAATATACGAGTATTGATGTATGGTAGCAGATTGTCAGAAACTTGCAGTTACAATTTACAAGGGTTTTGCAAATTGTTAGCTCATCTAGATGCCACAAGGCAGCAGAACATCCCAAAAACCTGGTTTGCACAGATAGTAAGTTATTTGGACAGCTGGCAACTAAATACGAGCAGAAATATTTCCTTTTATTTTTGTTGATAATAAAGGGGGGCTTTGTTCAAATAGCTCTCGGCCGAGAGTTTTGCCCCCACATGAAGCTAGCAAAGGCCTCGACATGGCCATCAGACTGAGACCATTATAGAAAATAATTGACAGATTTCTATGTCAATTTACCCAGGTGAGGTTTTTCCTTCACGAGACGCTTCTTATTGTTTAGGGTTTCACATGTTTCGCAGGCTTTGTTTTCTAATCAAACATAGTGAACTGTCCCTTTGTGTGTAGCTTGCTGGTGTTTTTGCTATTAAAATCAGTGGAGAGCTGACCATTCCATCCCATCCCAGAAGATAGGTGAAAATTCATATTTTAAACCGTTAAAAGAACTGTTATTTTTTCTTTTGGTAAAATAGGAGAATTATATGCAACCATTTAACTGCAATCTAATAATACATAGCTTATCTTGTTTAGATTTTTAGTGTTTCGCTGTTATTTGCTCGTTCCCTTCTCATCATTAATCGTCAGGTTGCTTGCCACACTGTGTTTATTCAAATTGACTTTTGTAAAACTGACTGATAGCTTGTTTACCTATTCATATCTAGAGAAATATAAACATCAGAATCGCCACATCTGTATAATTTTTGTAATATTTTAAGAATATAACAAATTTAATATAAATCATGACCTCTTCGGTGACACCATGCAGCAGAGAAATGATGAGAATTCTGTTAGGGTTATGAATCTTTCCAAGGAAACAAGGGATGCAGACTTGCACAAGCTCTTCAAGCTATTTGGCCACATCACAAGTGTGTATGTGGCAGTGGCTATGATCTATCAACAAGATCAATGGTTATGACTATGATAATCTCACTCGACAGCTCAATGGTTAAGACTATGATAATCTCATCCTCAGAGCTGAGTGGGCAACCTCTAGACATACATGAGATCAGGTGTTTTCAAGAGCCTAGAACTACTTTTTCCCTGCACTCCTAGGAAGATTGAAGTGATGGAAGCGATGACTGAAATTCTGAGATGCATCCCTGACAAATGAGCAAATGTGGGATCTCAATGATTTGTCTTTTGACATAGGAAGTAGAATGGGTAACTTCTTTTGTCATAGATTTAGAGTGGAAATAAGTAGTAATTTTGCCATTATGTTCAAGTGTTTGATCACTCTATTGAGGGAGAATTATAGTGTAGGTTGATCATATTTTGAGTTGAAGGATCATGAGACATTTGATTTCTTCTGTTTATGTTTGATGTAATTTTCTCAATTTAGAATAAATGCAAAGTATATTTATTAACGTAGGAAGATCATGCTCTTTTCTTAGGTTTGCTATATTTTGTTCCTATGAAAGTTATATCAGTTTAAGATTGCTATGAGCATTATTTTCTTTTATTTTTCAGTCAAATGCAGTACTATTTTACGTTTTAGTTGTAGTGAAATGCAGTGCTATTTTCTTTAGTCTGGTTTTATATTTTGCTCTTGTTTTATTTTTTATTGAAATGTTGTGCATGCTATAGTGTTTTATTTGCTTTGAATATTGTATCACGGTGTTATTAACTGTGATAAAAATAGAGTGCAGTATATTTACCTATATTCTTATGTTTTAGTGGATTGTACTATTGTTTTCATATATTTAATATACAAGACCTTATTTTGTGACAATTAAACAATGTAGGTGCATCAGAATAATATATAAAATGCTGAGATGAGAGACATTTGGTTTGGTGGGATTGCAGATATGTTATCTATATATGTGTGTCTGTGTGTATATTTTGTATATTTTCAATTGAAGCTGATGGGGTGAACAGTGTCCCAGACTAATTTTGCTTTGATGTAGACCCAAGAAAGTGCGGTGTCTTGTGTTATTCATGGTATTTGTCTAGATGGATTTGAATTGGGAGAAAATGTGATAATGTTTCTCTTCTCTTGCAAGTCAAATCTTCACAGGATAGACTGTTTTTGCAGTTAATACTTGTTGATGCGTGTTTTATGACTCACCAAACAGTAGAACAAAATACCGAGATATCTTATCCTCTCTTGAACAAAGTACCGCGTATGCTATAAGATTGCAAGAAGATCATACGGTAACTCCAAGGTTCCTCGACTCATGGATAAGCTCGGTGTTGATGTGATTTGCTAATGATCACAAGGGGCCTTATGTTTTTCAATCCTTTATGTCATGATGAATATGGGTACTATCAAAATAGAAATTTTTATTTTTTTTTCACCGAATATGCAGAAATGAAAGGGGTTTAGGGTTCAGAGATCCTAATCTATTCTTAAGGGTAATGATAGCCAAGGAAAGTATGTTGATGGACAAGTTCCTCAATTACCAAGTCCCGCTTCACCAAGTCAATCTACAACTACACGTAGATTGGTGCAATCTTCAAAGGTTTGTATGAATGATTAGATTTAGGCACATGGATAGGGGTTCAGGCTAACTTTGCACGATGATTTAGAATCACTAAAACATCAAAAGTATGAACCAAAGAAACTCATCAAAACATCGTTATATTCTCCAAAACAATCATAACACTTCATCTACTTAACTTAATCTAATTGAAAGAATTATGAAACCAAGCAAGCATTAAGACACATCAAATGATCACCACACTTCAATAAAAATTCTATTGTCTCAATAGCTCATAAGCAACAATCTCAAAATTCACTCCCTACAAATGAGAAGAAGAGGCCTTTATATAGGTCCTCGAAAACAACGATTGGCCCGAATCAAAACAATAACCAATGGCCCAGATTTTGCCACCTTAGCCCTAATTAGGGTTAGGGCACAGAAAAGGAATCTACATCAATGCAAAAAAGAATCCACTACCATAGTGGGTAACAAATGCCCACTATGCATGCACACTCAGAAGGAAGGTGGGGTGCAATAAATGACCATTACGTGCTCCCACTATGCATTAAATGCACCTGTTGTCCTATCTTTGACCTCTCTGCTTGAATGCTTGGAATCTATCTAGCATTGTTTCCAATTCTTCCATGCTAACTTTGGGTGTCGATTCTTGCTTGAATTCCAAGGCAATCGTTGCTCGCTTGGACTTCTTCAAACTATCATCCCAATTTGGCACCAAGTCCTGAGCGGAATGCATATCATTCGAGAATATAGAAAGGTTCTCATAATCATCCTTCATGAAAAAGATCATCTGAAAGGACTCCTCCAACTTTCTTTTCAGGTTTCCTAGAGTTATCTCTTCTTCAACTAGCCTTTGTGATAAAAGCGAGGTGACATTGTTGGAAACTTCCTGTTGGATATTATCATCCTCTTCCTTCAGTCAACTGGATTCCTTAATGAAATGCTCAAACATTTCCTTGGCCAACAGCACTGTTCCATACCATTTGAAAAAGTCATATGCTTCACCCTCTCTGACAACCCCGCCATCAATCAGTTTCTCGCTAGGTGTCTCCATCACCTCGTGCAACTCTGTAATTACCTCATCTCTATAGATGCACTCATCATCCCAAGATCCCTCCATACACTGGATTCGGGAAAGGATGACAAGTGCTCTGTTATGTATCTTTACCAAATCCTCAGCGTGTTTGTAGGCCTTGTTCTAGATGCCCTCCATCCAAACCTCTGCCCCTTGTGCAATCCGTTTGATTCTGTCTATTCCTTCAACAAACTCCATAGGGATAACTGGAGGAACGAATGATGGATCCTTCTCACTAAATGGATGAGACAAGCTGCTTATGTAGTCACGTAGGGCTTTAATTTCACCTTTCTGCCTCTAATACTTCTCCTCAAGCTTCTTCATTTTGTATTTCACTACCTGCGTGGAGTCATCGAAATCCTCCATGACCTATGCCCTGGATGCATGACCTAAGTCAACTTTGGTTATATTATATTCTTTAGGAGCTATTTGATCCTTTGCTTTATCTACCGTTGGTGTTGCAACCTGTAGGATCTTGGCTCCAGATTCTCCTCGGATAATCTTTGTGAACTTCTTTGCCTTTCCCTTTTCATCTGATCGGTTGACTAGGTCTAGGATTTCCTGCAATTCAGTTGCTGGGTCAACCTCCTTTTCTTGGCTCCTTTGAATCCTCTGTCTCAGCCATTCTGGAACATCTGCATCCTGATCTTTATGTACTGCCAACTGTTCTTGTCCTTGGACTGTTCTAATATCAATTTCTTCCTCAGCCCTTGGACTTTCTGTCATTTCCATAGGAGCTATAACTTCCATTGCAGGAAATCCTTCTTCTGTTGTAGGAACTTCTGTCACTATTTCTAGAACTTCCTCTTCCATCATTTCTCTTTCTAGAAGTGTACCAAGACTCTCCTCAGTGGTGATATCCTGCTCTCTGCCCCTTCTTTGTGGCAACCTTTCATTAGCGTTGATACTCAGTCTGTCCTGAACTGACCTATTTATGTAGTCTTGCTCCATCATCCTCTTGGTGATATCCGTTTCCTCCCTGGTGAAAGTTCCTATCTCTTGTCACTAGGAGTCTGGCTAGGTGAGGATGGAACATGTATAGATCTCTTCCTTTTCTGTTGTGGTTCTTCAATGTGGAGGTTCAACTTTCTTTTTGCGTGTATTTCTTGTGAAACACCCTTATCCTTTCTACGTTCTGCACTACCTGATGGAATTTCCCCCTCTTCCATCACTCTTCCTTATGGCTACCTCGGTCTTTCATCCCTCAGTGCCTAATGACCCATCAGCTGGGATGTCCATTGTTCCTTTGGTACGACCACCTTGCTCAATTGCCTCCCAATCCAGTACCTAGTGAAATCCAAGACCGGTCTAGACAACGTGTCAAGGTCTAGAACTTCTTTCCTTGACCAGTCATAGGCACTAATTTCTCTCTTTTCGAGGAAATATCCTTTTCAGACCACATTTAATTCTTCCTCCATCTGGTCAGGAATATGAAAAGTATTGCATGCTCTGATCAACTTCAGTGGCAATTTGGAGTGCATCCTTTTCTTCACTTCATGCTCATCTGCAACATTTACCCAAAAATCGTCAAGGTGCGCCATATGTTGATATTTGATCCCTGCCACTGACTGTATCTTGTTGTAAGGATCAAAGTTTAGCCTTTTTGTATATAGAGGAAGATGGAAGAATGATAATTCCTCATGGGACTTCTCAACTGCCTTTAGGGATGTGCACATTTCAGCTTCATCTCTGCCTATGAAAATCAAAAAATCAAGTCCCAATTTCTTCTTTCCTTTGTGAATCTTGTCGTAGATAGTCAGCTGTCGGGTGATCTCTAGCAAGATCATTTTATCTATCGAATACCTAGGAAGCTTGTATGGTTGCGCTGAGAATCCTTGAAGCCTAATGTAAGAAAAAAGTAGGAAACTGAATAAACCATGCCCTGTATTCTTCCACTAATTTTATGGCTTCTGCCGACAGTCTCACATGTAGCTTCTTTTGCCGAGTTCACACAATACACATTGCAAATGCGTCGTTGACTCGGACATAATCATCAATTGCATGCAGATGCAACTGAGGATAGCAATCATATACCTTCAACCGTCGAGTTCCACTCCCGATTGCTCCCTTGCATCTTAGTCCATATCTTGTTGCCTGTGCCAACATGTAGATGACGTACAAACTCATGTAGAATTTCTTTGTCTGCTCCAAGCTTTCTAACTACTCGCTCAGGTTGTCACTGATCAACCCTGCCAAGTCTACATGATTATGTTCTTCCACTACCTACTCAATGAAGTACCACATCCAACTCTCGAAGAGATAAGACTGAGGCAGACCAAATATCCTACTCAACATCATAATCATGTCACTATATTCTCGGTGGAAATCTAGCCACACTAGCTCTTTGGGGAGCTTGGAAAAATGAGATCTGTTCTTTCTCAACCACTTGTTATTGATGATCTCCTCACGATACTGGACTCTGGTAGTGAAGTCTCTTTCTGCTTGCTCCTTAGTTTTCATCACCAATCTCCGAAAGGAAGGAATTCCAAAGGCCTCTGAAATAGCTGGTGGAGAAAGGTCTGCAAGTAAGTTTCCATCAGCATCTCTGATTGTTCTGTCTCTCACCTGGTAGTGCCTTGCACACTCCATGATCAATTCAAGATGTTGGAAGGCAGGAGGGAATCTAGCTGTAACCACCATGCCACTATTCACAATCCGGCTGGCTAGGTGTGTCAGATGATGTTATTTATATCCAAACATCCTCTTGTGGAATTCATTCAGGTCCAGGCCTCCGAGGTTGGTATCACTGACTTCTGATAACTTTGACACGATCTTGGACTCCAGATAGAATCTACTCTGCTCATTCTTTATTAGCTACCTTCTAGTCATGTTTGTTCCTCTAGGTTCTGCCATCTCATTCTCCTATAAAATAGAAAAAAAACAGACATAAGAGTATGCAGGAAAATAAAAACTAAAATAATTTCTCTAGAAAAGAAGATTTCAGAATTTTGGAAGTTTCTGTATTTTCCTCTGGAATAGGAAATTTCTCTCCCAAGAATTTTCATGATCTTTCCCACTTACTGAAAAGAAATCCCCTTTTCCTAGAAAGCTACAATTTCTGAAGAAATTTTTTTTTCACGCTTCCCAAGAAAATCTATGCTTCTCCTTTCTCTCTCCAAGAAAATATACTCAACTCAACAAGAAGTTCACTCTCTTTCTCAATCTCTCTGCTTAGCTTGCTCTTCAAAATTTGCTTGTGAAAAATGAATTGGGAGAGGGTCTCTTTTATAGACTTGGGAACCCTGGAAAGTTGCTTTAAAACGAGGCACTAAATTTAGCAGATTCCAAGTTTTCAAAGAGATTCCTTGCCATTTGTCATTGTTTTTCTCCCAACTTTTGGCAATTTCTAATTTAAGTGCTCGACTTCATGGAGAAGTTTTATCCTATTTCCATTTTTTTGGTTTTTTTATTGCTTTAAAATATTAATTAATTAAATATTAAATCAATATCTAATTAATTTGAGATTTTAAATCCAAAAGCAATTTTTTATTTTTTAAAATTTTTTTAGAGTTAATTAATTAAATATCAATGAAATCAATATTTAATTAATTTTAAATTTTAAAACATAAAATAAAAAAAATATTTAAAACAATTTCCATTTTTATGAATTTTCATTTTTTTTATTATTTTTATCGATTTTTTGTGTTTTAATTAAATATTAATAGAAAATCAATATTCAATTAAAATTTTAATTTTTGAATCCAAAATCGATTTATTTCTTGCTTTACTCTCCAAGTTTCAAAAATTTTATTTTTTCTTCACGCTTTGGAAATTTTAGGATTTTTTGGATTTTCCCCAATTCTTCGAAATCCCAACAATTTGAATTTTCAAGTTTTCAATTTTTAAGATTTTGGAATTTTCTTTTTGATTTTAAAAATTTTCAATTTCTACGAATTTCTCGAGCTCTTCAACGTTTTCCGAATTTTCAATTTCCAAGGTTTGAAATTTTTGAAATCTTTTAAGATTTGCCATGCTCTAGAATTTTGTCTCGATGATCGATTTGTGACTCGATGTGTTTTGACTTCCGAGTGCATTTGGGCATGAGTTTAAGGATTTCTTCTTAAAAAAAAAATCCATGACTTCGTATAATTTGCGCTTTGAGCGCTCCTCGACTTGAGCTAAGGATTTTCTTATTTCATGCATTCCGTGACTTCCTTGTGAATGCGCTTGGGGCGCATGTCATGTTGAGTCCAGGATTCTCAACTTTTAGAACTTTCCTTGATCGGGTGTCTTTTGGGCTTGGAGCGCACTTTGGCATAAGATGAGGATTTCATTTTTTTATTTCTTCGTAACTACCTCCCTTTTGCGCCCTGAGTGCAACTTTGCTTGAGTGAAAAATTTTGCTTTTTTAAAACTCCGCGACTGCCTCCACTTTGCACTCTGGGCGCACATCCTATGGAGTCGAGGATTTTCCCTTTCGTCACATTCCGTGACTCAGCCTGAAGTGCGCCTTGAGCGCATGTTGGCATGGGTCAAGGATTTTGTTTTTTCCATCCTCTGTGACTGAGCCTGTTCTGCGCTCCAAGTGCGTATGAGCAAGGATTGGGGATTGTTCTCAATGTTTGACTCCATGTGTGTTGACTTGCCCTCGAATCTCTTGGGGCTTCTACCATGGATATTTTTCTCCAAACAGTGCTATGTTTTAACTATCATGGAGATGAGTTGGGCGCATTTTATATCTCTTGCAGATTCAGACTTCTTCTCAAGAACAGTAGCCTAAGGGACCCCTACTGATAGAGCAACCAAGACCAAACCAAAAAGGGCCTAGCCGGCAAGGAAAGAACAGGGGTCCCATCACAGATGGGGGAGGTGTGACAAACGTCACAACAATACTCTAGATCCATCCTCTAACTATCCCTACAAATCTTAGCTACTTTAAGTAAAAATGTACAACCTTTCAATGCCTACAAAAAATTAAGGAAATGATTGTAGGTGTACTACCTCACCTATGAGGGGTATTGCCGACAATACCCAACCAAACCAATGATTAATTATAATTTAAAAAACTACAAAATATTTATATCACTTCTTGTAGATCTTTGCATCTTTATAGTCAAAGTCACATTCAAGGATTATTGGGTTTAATGGTTTTTAAACCATGGCTAGTTTAAGCCACATATACTAGACAACCTCTTTAGTAAACTGCCACAGGCAAAGTTGGCATACTTTAGTCCTCATACTGCTGAATATGAATTAAAGTCATAGCTGGCAGGAAATTCCACTTTTATAATGCAAAAATCTATCAATTGTTCCTGCACAGACAACTTGTAGAACAATCCCATCTATTAGTATTTTGCCTGAGGTCAGATTAGAACATAATGGGATATCTTTTCACTTAATCATTCCTCTTTTTTAATGAGGTTGACAACAAAACATGTAGTCTTGAAGGTTTTAGGAAAAATTCAATAATAAATTCCTCACCTGTATATATACACAAGTCAAGCATGCCTCTATTAACTCATGTTTATAGAATCATATATACTAAGTTACTGGTTCGGGTTCGGGTACATATGGGTACGTGTGTGTCTATATATATATATTTTCTTTATATATACAAAAAAATAAGAGAAATATACAGAATTCTAAAACTAAATCATATCATAGTATGATACTTGATCATTGATCAATGCCAAATGCCAAAGATGGAACTCAAGATAGAGGAAGAGAGAGAGCTGATATACTATAGAATAGAGAGTGGATCGACTTCCTTCCCTCCATCCCTCCACTTCCAGTCACTCGAGTCAGACTCACTCAATGAGAATACTAACTAGATTGCTCACTGGAATACTGAAGTAACTCCAGCTATTAGGAAACCAGTCACTCGAACAACTGGAATGGAAGGAGACCAGTACTAGAGTTTCCACCCGCCCACCCTTGATAAGAGGTTGCCACCCACTGGATATGAATATGAAATGCCAATTGACAGTGGAAAAATATTCAAATAAGTATATATGTACCCAACAAGTACCCTGGATGAACCCAACATGTACCCATAGACGTACCCGAACCTGGTACAGGGCCCGTGGGTATGATAACTTAGCATATATATAGAGTGAGAGAGACAGATAGATAGAGAACATCACAACTCCTATTCAATTATCCATGCTTCCATGGGTTCTAAACTTCTATAATGTCAACGATGAATGCCTAATCAATGTTATCATATGAATACTTGAAATTTTGTATATATTTTACAATTTCACATGTCCTTATAAAACCTATCTAGGAAATGCGTTTTCCCAGCCCCTGCCATCCTTTTCCTAGAATCTTATAGAAGCATAGGTTGTAATCAAAATATGTACATTGCTTAAACCCGTTTCCTTTGACACTGAAATTTTTATTCCCAAATTTATAGACAAACCTCTTTTCAAGAATTTTATTAGTTTCAGTTTGGATTTAGGGTCAAAACAAAGTAGATTCTAGAAAAGGCATTAATTACTTTCCTAGGCTTAGTGAGAAGCATGTGTCCCTGGGATACATACAATAAGGTAGCTAAAACATTAATCAATACAAAGGAGAACGCTATAATGATAATACTTGAAGAAATGCAGTTCCCATGTTGTTTTGTTAGTAACTTTCATTAACAAGACTAAAGTTTGCAAGTACAGAACAATGAATGTTGAATAATCATAATTATATAATTGCAAAGCACCCAGAAATCAATAAAACCATCATTAAAATAGGGATGTACATGAAACTTTAAAAACTCAGATTCAGAGATTCATATATATACACACAAAAGCAATATACAAAAGCGTTCCTCATTCTTTATTTCTAGTGAACAAGAAGCAAATATTTTTTACAACATACATAACCAATATATATACAATTACAAACTAAAACACTACGTTAAGTTGGTACCCATATGAAACTCAACTTTTGTATTGCTTTTTCTATTTTCTCATTAATAGATCCTTAGTTTTGTGGAAACTAAATTTGACTTGTGCTTTACTATTTAGCTTGCAAGGTTATTTGTGTCAAAATAAATTCTCTTCAAACAACAATTATTGTAGGATGATAAGGATGCAACTATCCTGAAATGAAATATGATGAAAATCAAAGGCCTCGGGAGGCAATGATCAGCAGTGGACAAGGGCAATCATGGACAAAAACAAAACCAGAATAGTTGATGAAGGTGACAAGTATAATTGAAAGCTCTGCCTTGGCATGGACAAGCAAGATCTCCTAAATAGAAATATTATGAAAATTAAAATCTCTAGGTGGTAACCACCGACAATAGACAAGGGTGTCATGGTGCAAAACAAGAGCAAATTGGTTGACAAAGGCGATAAGCATAACTAAAAGTTCTATCATGATTCTTGGCATGGATGAACAAGATTTCCTTAGGCTGGACTCTGTGGTCATCTGCGTATTGCTCCCAATACATGTGGACTCTGTGCTCATTTGTGTATTGGTCCCAATGCATGTGCAAAATTGAATTATAGGTAAGTTTCTTTACCTTCTTTGCTCCCCCATTTCATTCTTTCTGTGTGTTTTTCTTTTTAGGTTGAAATTGTCTCGGTAGTTTAATTTTTGTATGGGAGGGTGAAGTCAAGACAAATTCCTCAGGTTTCTATAATATTCACAGGGGTTACTTTGTTAATGAATTGTAGCTTCGATCATATTATTCCTATCGATGAAATCAAATGCATAAGTGGCCTATCGACCTTGAGCATTTGATCTCTATGCTTCTTATGTATTCTATTGCGATTATTGATTATTATATATGATTAAATAGTATGATCACAATCATATATATTAATAATATATTAATCATGTTGTTAATACCATTTATATTAATCATGTTGTTAATATCATTAATATAAATTATGTTGTCGGACATGCTTCCAAAGAGACATGTCACTACGTGGACTATGTCCACATAGGGACATGCCTCTTAGTAGACGTGTCCCCCTCTTAAGATATATATCATCGATCATTATGAATTGGGAAGCACAGAAAAAATACAGTGCCGAACAAGTCTCAGTAGTGATCATCAATACTTGTTAATATATACTATTATTATATATTCAAAGATATATTAAGCAAATATATATATAGTATATCATTATTTCTTAGTGAAAATATATATTATTATTGACATTAATATTAAGAGTTCTAAAGAGTGATATTGTGATCAAAGTATATATAGAAAAATTAAAATACTACAACCTCTAAATCTGATCAAAACTTTAACATGTTATTGGAGCTAGCATAAGGAAGATCCGATCAGATTAATAAAAGAGGAAATCTAACCACCATTAAATCTCTCTAAATTTGCATTAAGCAAAAATGGTGAATGATGTTAGATTTGAGGACAAACTTGAAGGAGTTGCAAATTTAGTTTCTTGGAAGTTCAAAATAGATGATGAGTTTCCTCAAAATATGGAAGAGAACCATGCTTCTGAGATTCAGAGGGAGACACATGTACCTATAGATGATATTAATCTCAATGAACCTATGAACTCTGCTATTGAGCCTAGAGATTTTGTTGTGGGTCATAAAAGACATCTTTGGGCAAGGAAAATGATTGAAGAAGCATAAAATTATGTAGATCCAAAAGGAACCTTGAGAGAAAGCAAGAGACCAAATAGATACTCAAGCTATGTTTCTCTTATGATTGAAATCATCAAGTCTGAACCTTCTAGTGTTGAGGAAACACTCCAACATCAAGTTTGGAAAGTTGTCATGACATAAGAAAATCAATTCATACTCAAGAATGATGTCTGGGACATTGTACCTAGACATAAAGACAAATAAGTCGTCTCATCCAAATGGATTTTCAAAATCAAACATGCAACAATTGTGAGCACTGAAAAATATAAAGCAAGGTTTGTTGCCAAAGGGTTCTCACAAAAGGAAGGAATCAATTATGAAGAGAGTTTTTCTCTAGTTGCTTGTTACACCTCTATCCGGGCCGTCATTGCTATCACTGCATCAAAAGGATGGAAGATACACCAAATGGATGTGAAGACTACTTTTCTCAATGACATTATAGAAGAGGAAGTGTACCTAGAACAACCTGTGGGATTTGTCGTTCATGATGATACTTCTCATGTTTTCAAATTAAAGAAGGCTCTATATGGTCTTAAATAGGCTCCTCGAGCTTGGTATGAGAGGATAGACTATCACCTCTCCAAACTAGGGTTCTCCAAGAATGATACAAATCCTAACCTTTACTTCAAGGTAATAAATGGTGATATGTTAATTCTCATTCTTTATGTTGATGATTTGCTGATCACATGAGAAGATCATCTCATCACCAAGTGTAAACAAGATATTGCATCTGAATTTTACATAAAGGGATTGGGTCTCCTTCACTACTTCCTTGGTTTAGAAGTATGACAACAAGATAATGGTATTATCCTAAATCAAGGAAAATATACTATTGATATCTTGAAAAGGTTCAGGATGATGGACTGCAAGCCTATGTCTACAACTATGGAGATAAATTTACATAAGTCAAAAGTAGTTGCAGACTCAGAGTTATCAGATTCTACTCTCTACCAACAAATGATTGGGTCCTTGATGTACTTGGTCAACACCAGACAAGATATTTGTTATGCAACAAATGCACTCAATCAGTTTATGTGTGAACTTAGACAATTACACTTAGTTGCAGAAAAACATATTCTGAGATACTTTCATGGCACAATTGGATATGGATTAAAATATGATAATGTAGATCTAAATCTACATGGATACCCAAACTCAGATTGAGCTGGAAGTGTTGTTGATCATAAAAGTACTTCAGGATGTTGCTTCAGTTTGGGATCAACCATGATATCTAGGTTCAACATAAAAAAATCTTCAGTTGACAGAGTTCCACTGAGGGCGAGTACATTTCAACATCCACGAGAGCTCGAGAAGTTGTTTGGTTGAGAAAACTGCTGGTAGGTTTGTTTGGACAAAGTATGTATTCCACAATTATTCACTATGATAACCAGAGTTGTATAAAGCTTTCAGTGAATCTAGTATTTCATAATAGATCAAAGCACATTGAGATACCTTACCATCATGTTAGAGACATGGTGGAGAGAAATTTTATCTAGTTGAGATATATTAGACAAATGAACAAACTGCAGACATTCTAACCAAGCCTCTCTCCAAAACAAAGGTGGAACACTTCATAGGTAAACTTGGTATGGTAGATATGTAATTTATTTGAGATTGAGTCTCAACAAATTTATTGTACTAATATATGGGTAACTGCACCAAGATGGTGTGCAAAAAAGTGGCCACCTCCTTGAAAAAAAATAAAATTTCATAATGCACTCAGGTTATTCAAAATTTTAAAAACTAGGCTTGGAAAAGCCAAGCCTTTGCCAAGCCACAAAAAAAAATTAAAAAAACTTATGTAATTCAAAATGCGTACGCATTTTGCAAAGCAAAAAATACTTTACAAAACTTGTACGTGTTTTGACTATCATAGTTTTTAAAAAAAAAAACCCGTGTTTTGGCTCATTCTCTTCATGCCAAAATGGAGTTTGGAGGAGAAAGGAAGAAGAGAAATTGCCAAAACTCGAGCGGGTTCTTGTTGAAATTGAATTTCCTTGTCATATTGTTCATTTTGCAACTATGCCACACCATCAAACAGGTAAGAATTTTTTTTTATAATTGTTTTTGTTTCAATTTCGATTGAGTAGGGTTTGTTGAATTGATTTTAGTTTTTTAATTATTTTGATGTTAGAATTGGAAAACAATCCTTGACCATGAAAGAGACATCAAATAGTTCTTCAAACACTTGAAAATATTGGCAATGATGGAAATGATCAACAAGAGAACCCTCCAAATGTAGCCCCGCAACAAGAAACCCACTGCCAAATCCAAATCCACTGCCAAACCCAAATCCAAACCCCTCGTGTCCTCCAATAGGTCACGTTGATGCCATACAAGAGGACCTTATCATTTATCTTCAACAAAACAGTGCTCAAATATCTATTGGTTCCTTTTCTTTCTACTTGCAGATTTACAATTTGATTGACAAACTAATGTCACTGACTCTATCACCACTCCAAATCTGATAAGAAAAAAGGCCAATTAACAAGGATCAAGAGAATGATCCTCCTACACTTTGAGTTTTTGTAAGAATTTGCAAATAGAAAATATTGAACCAAGGTCAAGAGGTTGAAGAAAAGCACAAGAGAGAAAATATGAATGCAAGGATGGATTGAATAGATCCAATGAATTAATGATATTCACCAATTGATGAAATGATTATATAATAGGCCTCCTTATATAGGAAAGGCGATATGAGAGAATGATAAGGAGCTGATAAGCTATCTCCTATGCTAGGTGTAATCACATGTCCACCAAATGTGGATCATCCTCCAATATGCAATAAAGTATGTGCATTGGATTAGGATGATAATGTGATAAGAGCACGAAAGGTGGATCTCACACACAACGAGGTATGTGAAGACAACTATCACACCAAAAGTGGAATTTCTCCTACACCATGTGCTTAATAGATGTGCACACTCCTAGGTGTCTCAATTACAAATTACTATGCAATGCATTAACTTAAGTAAGATTAAGTAAAGTGTAATTAGGAATAATTAATTACACCAACACCCCCCCTTAAGTGCAACTTAGGGGAATGCACTTAAACTCACAATGCAAGATAGGTCCCGGCTACTAGGCCATGTTAGGTACCCATTTACAAGATGCAATACATGAAATGCATAACTCTCATAAAGTGGAGAAAGAGGGAAAACCTCATGGGAAAAACTCTCCCCCAAAAAGAGAGAAGAAAACAAGATGCATGGATGGATGGAGTACTCAAGACCCCCCAAGAACTACATACATCATGTATATACAAAGAAGTATCCCCTCATAAGAAGGATAATTGGAGACATGATATCCCCCCCATAATGTAGAAGCTCCCATGTTGATGAAGAGTACCTGCAAACAATAGTTCAACCAATTCTTACAAGAAACATGTCGCCCCTTAGGAAGAAATAGATACATCAAATGATGAAGAAGCCAATCCTTGTGCAAATGGAAGGAGGAAGAAGATGTAGGTCTCCATGCATGAATCTCTAAAGATTGAGTAGGAATCTCCAAGCTCAAAGAATCTATCACTTCATGTGACAAATCAAGTGAAGAAGGAGAAGAATCAAGTACACCAATCTCCAAAGAAGGTGAAGAAGTATCCCCATTTATGATGAAACTGTCATCAAGGGAAAGAGAAACCCCCTCATGTATGTCTTCCAAATCTACATCATGAGAATCAACAAATGCTGAAGATGCATCCAAGTAGTCATCACACTCTGCAAGATCTGAAACAATGTGATCGTCCTGTTGAATAGTAGAGCCCATGTCTGAAGAAGCAAGAGGTGGAGGAGTAGGAAGATCAACACTTGCCTCAACAACAAAATGATTCAAGTGCCCAAAGTTCTCCTCATAATGATCCCTTGGCAAAGGGATGGGTACATCATGAATATCATCATCATTATCAACAAAAGTAGAAAAAGAATACAAGCGGGATGTATGATCAACAACTCCCATAGCTATGACATCTCTAGTCTCCATGTCCCTAATGTAGACATAATCAGGAGTGAACTCAACAATTTTACCTTGTGCCCCATGTGTGATTTGGTAAATAGAAAGGAGATTAGTGGTCAAGGATGGTACACAAAGAATATCGTTAAATGTCCCTTCTCCCATAGGAATAGAACCTTTTCCACAAACTCTCATGAATGTGTTGTTACCCATCAAAATATTAGGAGAATTACAAGGCTCAAAAGAAGAAAACATATCCATAGAAGATGCCATATGATGTGATGCACCTGAATCAAGAAGCCATTTACCTTGCTCAGGATGTGTGGAAGCCATGAATGCTTGTCCTTTACCTTTTTCTTTGGATGATGATGTAGATGTAGAAGCTGCCGATTGTGTAGAAGAAGGAGAAGACACTAATGAGGGCAACTTAATGTTGTGTTTCTGAATAATGTGAGTTAGCTCATCAATCTTCTTTTGAAAACACTTATGCTCATCATGTCCTAACTTTTGACAATATGCACATTTATCTCTCTTTCTTCTAAATGATTCCTCTCTTGAAGAGGACTTGGATTCAGTACTTTTTGGTGAAGAAGATTCATTACCTTTGTCATGAGGCTTAGGATTCTTATTCTATTTCTTTCCTTTTCCATTAGAAGTCTTTGAAGTAGACTCACTTGCAATCAATGCTTGATGTGTGAAAGGCTTCAACTGACCCATGTGTGCCAACTTTGCTTGTTCCCTTATGAGTTGCGTTGCAAATTCATCAAGAGAGGGCAATTTGTATGCACTACCAAGAGCATCCATAGTAGCATAGAATGTAGAAACAAAGATAGAATAATCAGGACCAAGCTTGGAAAGAATAGAAAAGATCAATTGTTCATCCCCTTTAACAATGCCACATGAAGAAAGCTCCAATCTAATAGTATTGAACTTAGAGAAAAAATCTTGAATATTGTCAAAATCCCTAGGATTAAGACCTATGAGATCATTCTCTAATCTGAATTTTCTCATTCTATCAGGTTTACCAAAGAGTCCTTCCAATGTGATCCAAGCATCATGAGGATTTGTGCAAGATTCAATATGAAAGAGCATATCGCGAGAGATGGATGATCTAAGAGAGCCAAGTGCTTTATCCCTTCGATCAAACCACTTTTGCCTTTCTACAACACTTGTTTGAGGTTCTTGATCCTGCCTAAGAGTCATTCTAAGCAATCCAAGACTCAACAAATGATCACT